>JAWQUS010000030.1:19370000-19970000 GCA_036365455.1 Macrosoma leucophasiata
GTTTTAAAACCTTCGTGTAATGTGTCTGTTTCTATGTCTGGGAATAAAAATAATAAATGCCTAATTATATAAGGTGTCAAACAAGCATGCATCCAAAATGCAGACGAATGCGCTTCGAGATGTTAACAGGCTCCCCACCAAGTTACATGGGCCAAAATGTAACCGGCGAATCGTGAGTGTTTGCATGTATGCTTGAATGCATGCATTTGCCTCTGCCTACCCCTTCGGGGATTACAGGCATGGAGTTGCGTTTTCCTATTTTTATTTATCTTAGCTTTATTTATTTAATAAAACCGCTTATGGTGGATTGAATCAGCGAGTAAACTTAGTTTTGTTTGACGAATAACTTTACGAAGTCAATCTTGTTTACAAATTGTCATAACTTTGCCGTCACTTCATTATGGTTAACGATACTTGGTAATTATTGTAAACGGCAACACTTAAGACTAGTGTTAGTTAACTTATCAATCAATTTGAGTGTGGTGTTGATTTACGAAAAGTGAATGAAACAAAAACCTAGAAATGCAAAGGTTTAGGACGTGGGCTGTCTAATCAGTCGTTAATCGTATCCAATTTTTTTATGTAATGGAAGTAGCAAACGTTAAGTGATGACTGCAGCCTATAGACACCCACAAAGACCAAGGTCAAAATTTAGATGTGTTACCACTCCTGAGGCTGAGATGTTACATACCGCAGTTACATATTTTTATGATCATCATCGTTTCAGCCAAAAGACGTCCACTGCCGACAAAAGCCTAGCCTAGCCCCAAAGATTGCCACAACGAACGGTCCTGGGCCGACCTCATCCAGTGATTGCCCGCGACCTTCACCAGGTCGTCGGTCCACCTCGTGGTAAGCGCCTGCCTATGCTTCGTTTTCCGGTACGCGGTCGCCACTCCAGAACTCTTCTGCCCCAACAGCCGTCGGTTCTGCGGGCTATGTGCCCCGCCCACTGCCACCAAAGTTTCGCTATTCGGTGGGCTATGTCGGTTACTTTGGTTCTCATGCGGATCTCCTCATTTCTGATTCGATCTCGCAGAGAAACGCCGCGCATAGCCATCTCCATTGCTCTCTGAGTGACCTTGAGCCTTTTTATGAGACCCATATTTTAATGATAAAAGTAAAAATTAAATAAAACGAAGAAAAACGATTCCAATATAAGATTACTCGTGTTTGTTTGTCGGTCTGTCTGTCTGTCCGTATGTCACGCCCGGTGTGATCCAAAAAGATTGGGCCGTTTGACTTGAAATTTACAACACATGCGTAAGTAAATCAATGACCCAAACGCTAAATACGTTTCAAACTTGCGTGAATACTTACAGAGGATGAATAAGACAAAAAATAAGTTTTGCAAAGTACATTGCGTGACATTTGAAATAATGACATTATAAGCATAAATGTATTGAGGCAGAAAAACATAAAAACTACAATTAATTCATAATTACTGAACTAAAGCGTGCCATAAATAACGTTCGGTAGAGCAGCATCGATAAATTTTATCGATAAGCATCGCCCACATTACTGCCTGTTGGATAGAGCACAATGAAACCAATATGTGACGACCCGGTTAGTCCAGCGGTGTGAGATGACCGTTTGATTCGAAGGGTCGCGGGTTCGATCCCCGCACCGCGACAAATATTTGTATGGCTTACAGATATTTGTTTCGGGTCTGGGTGGTTTGTGTATGTGTTGGAGATGGTATAGAGTGGACTGTATATTTGTTGTAATGTACTTTAAATAAAAGGTAATTTAAAGTTGAACTATGTATTTCACTGGTATAAGATGTCTTCAGAAAGAGCCGTGGTGAGAGAGTGTTACAATGCAAAAATTAGAAAGGATTGAAGACATGATTGACTGAATGATTGAACAAACGACGTGGTTGGTCGTCTCCGTCAGCGACGTCGGTGTCGTCACGCCTCACGATTCGACGACACGACATCGGTGGGGCCCGCCTCCACCAATCAAGCACGATGAATGATATTGAAGTGCTTGACATACTGCCGCCCGTTGAAGTACTTGTTCTTCAACAGTTGATGGGTAGAGGGCACAAGCGCGTGTATGCCCGCCGTCCCTGCCGATGTGTAGACTGATGACTCGTCCCAAGAGCCACAACAGGATAAGCTGGCCGGAAGAGTAGTGCCACTTCTGCTTCTGCTGGAGTTGAGATACATATTCATGTGAGAAGCGTGCCCAAATATGTTGCCTCAGCCTCTCTATGCGCTCATGTCTTTGGAGACTGTAGATCTTGATCTCCGCCGATGTTTGTGCATGAGGTACTGATAGCAGTGGCCGTCCAATCAGGAAATGGGATGGGGTTAGGCATGTTAGATCTGAGAGGTCTGATGAGAGAGGTGTTAGTGGACGTGAATTCAATATAGTCTCGATTTGAACAAGACAAGCACACATTTCCTCATAAGTGAGGTGAGCTAGACCTAACACTATTCTCAATTATGTTTTAATGATTTTACTAGGGCCTCTCAGCGGACACTTAAATGAAGTAAGTAGGTAGGAATAAGTTTAGATTTAATACCTGTTTCTGCTACGTACGTTTGTTTCGTAAGTCGTTAATAAAGATTTAATAGTTATTTTACAAGACTCTGTACTAACAGATACCTGACCATTGATGCCGGTCACGGTGGAGTCACGACTACGTCTCACCAAGCCGAGTTTATCACACAGCTCCTGTGTCATGAAGTTCGAGGTACTGCCATTGTCGAGCAGAAGACGGGCAGTGTGATAGACGCCGTTTGCACCTCGCACTGTCACCAAAGCTGTGGACAGTAGAGTACAACGATTACTGCCGTCGTAAGATGACGATGCTCTCTCAATACTTGCGGATAAGGCCACGGCTTCCTCAAGTATGGGAGCTTGTTGTTTTTCATTTGTGTAATGTTTGTGCAGTAATGTATTGTGCTTAGACTTGCAATATTTGCAATGTGTTAAAATACAGGTTTTACTAGTATGCCCATTGCGTAAACAATTATGACACACTTTCAATTCTGATACTTTTGAAATGCGTTCATCAACTTCAAGGGATCTGAAAAGTTGACATGAAAAAAGAAAATGTTGTTTTTTGCACAAAGGGCAATTCAAGTGTTTAGAAAAGGAACTATTATTTTTACTTTTATTTGTATTTGTTGTCTCAATTATAAAACTTTTAGAATTGTTTGTTATTGATAGTTGTTTTTTATTATTATCAATATTATTAATTTTTATACCTTGCATTGTCTCTAATAATTCTGATTTGTTGTTTAAAAATTTTAGAAAATCTGATAAGCTAGGAAAACCATTTTTGTTACCTTTAGATTCTTCCCATTCACGTGTAGTTCTGTAATCTAATTTGGAAGCGATTAAATAAATTATAAGTGTGTCCCAGTGGTCAGTCGGTTGGCCTAAGGTAGCCAAAGATCGTAAGTTTTTGTTCGTAATGTCTACAATATTGCGAAGACCACAGCTAGATTCTTTTTTAAGACACTCTAACTCAAACAATGCTTTAACGTGGTTGTTCACTAGTAAACGTTCATTGTCAAACCGTTCTGTTAATAGTTGCCAAGCTATGTTATAATTATTTGATGTAAACTCTAAACTTTGAATTACTAACAGCGCAGTACCCGATAGGGCAGCTCGCAAATAATGAAATTTGTTTATATCACTTATATGAGGAGTATCATGAACTAGGGAAATATATGTGTCTCTAAATTCGAGCCAGTGTTGGTAGTTACCGTCAAAATTAGGCAGAGTGATTTTTGGCAGACGCACAAAATCATGACGCCAATGCCGTCCATCGCTGGAACTCGAACCGGAACCTGAACGAGCGCGGTGGCTAGAAGACAGCTGCGCACCCTCGCTCAGCAGCGTCCGCGCTGTTGAAATCAGCTCATAGTATTGTGATTCAATTTGCTCCCGCTCGGCTAATAACGCGGCAGGATCCTCAGCCAAAACTTCTAACTCCGTCTGCAATGCGTCGAAATCACTGTATAAATTTTCAAATTTACTAAGCCGATACTCTAATTCTGTTGTTTGCACTGCACTTAAGATTTTACAACTTTTAGGCACCGTTAAATAATTACCAAATATGGTAAATTTACCTTTCAACGCACTCCTTTTCTTAATTAAATCCTTTACTTTAGATTCAGACATCTTTACGCACCGCGAACTAAATAAGTTATTTTTAATCAAGTACGTAGGTAATGACACGAAACAAGCGAGCGATGACTATGATTCGTAGCAGAAACCGGTTTTGAAGCGAACGATATGCATACGCGGTCGCAGTGAATAGCAGAAAGCAAATTAGGTATAATACTTCTATGCAATGGAATAAATGCAGCGGCGGGTATGGATAGTTATATGTACTTATGCATTTATGCGTTCGATACTATGCGCGTTGATGTTATCTAATTGAATCACTGAATAAGCTTCGGACTTTTATTGTTATAGATTAGTTAATAAGTTGAAATGAGCCTGCACTTTTATTAGACAGTGCTAGTAGGTAGTAGAGGTAAGGCAAATTGTGTATAATATTAGCACGTTTAATATGACCAAATTACTAAAAATAATTAAATAAGACCTAGAATACAGTAGGCAAGCTAGGCGTTGTAAGAGAATAGCGCTAGACCCATGTACGTATACACGTGTACTTGTCGGATCCAAGCTAAGACTATTCAAAAACACGAAAAAGGAATGTAGGACACGACGGAAAGGAAAATAGATTGGAACGGACTCACTGTATCCGTATCCTGGTAGTGGTATCCTTGCGAAGGCACGTGGCTGGATGTTGCTCGACCTCTAGATGACCGCAAGGCGACCGCTCCTTTCCGTTTTCTCAGACCCTTTCTTGTAGAGACTTCTTGAGGTAGAAGGACCAATGTTGGAGGTGGTATATAGTGGACTGTATATTTGTTGTAATGTACTTTAAATAAAAGGTAATTTAAAGTTGAACTATGTATTTCACTGGTATAAGATGTCTTCAGAAAGAGCCGTGGTGAGAGAGTGTTACAATGCAAAAATTAGAAAGGATTGAAGACATGATTGACTGAATGATTGAACAAACGACGTGGTTGGTCGTCTCCGTCAGCGACGTCGGTGTCGTCACGCCTCACGATTCGACGACACGACATCGGTGGGGCCCGCCTCCACCAATCAAGCACGATGAATGATATTGAAGTGCTTGACAGTATGTGTTGTATGTGTACAACGGTACCCACGATACAGGTTTATACCTACTGTGGGGCTGTGAGTGTAAGCGTATTTTATTTATTTTATTTTAATATCGTTATTACTCTGAACACATTTACACGCACACAAATGCGCGAGATGTTCATAATTTTTGGAGTTCGCGGGCGTAGGCACCACAGCATTACCTAATATACTTGCTGCTAAATGGTAGTGTTCCGGTCAGGTGGTAATGTACGGCCCTGTAATTTCCGGCACAGAGACATAACACCTTAGGCCTCAGGAGCGGTAACGCATCTGCATTTTGACCTTGGTCTTTGTGTGGGTGTCTATAGGCTGCAGTCATCACTTAACATCAATGTAAACTGCATGCTTGTTTGCCACTTACATTACATTAAAAAAGCCCTCTCAAGGTCACTCAATGTCTGAATATCTTGGGCTTAAGACACTTATTTAAAACTAGATTTCGACTGAGCTTACCATGTTTCTCTAATAAACAGCAATGACGAAGCCACTTCTCACTTCACTGTGAGGCAATCCGAGTCTGGAGCAACGTCGCATGACTCGGCTAGTGGCGAGATCGGATAACATACGAGTAGGGTTACGGGATCCATTTGGACGACATTTTAGTGTTGACGAAAAGAGGAAAATACTATGCATATAATATAAAATTGTTTCTCATGACTACGTCCACACACTCTTTGGTAATGGCACAAAATGATTTAAAGATTTTTTTATTTATTTGAATGTTTATAGGGCACAATATTTACCAAATGCAACATTAATTTAATCATATGGATATAAAAGAATTGCTTATGACACTGGGTGTTTGTGTATGTGTTGTGTGTGTGTTGTGTGTGTAGGTACAACGGCACCATGGTTACAGGTGCATGAGCCGCATACTTAGTGTGCGGCTCATGCAATGTTTTATCATTATTTTACTATTATCAAGTTACAAAAAAGTGAATATGATATATTGAGTCAGTTTAAACAATAAATTATTGTCAAATAAAATACAAATAATATTTTATAATTAAGTTCCTCTGAACGTCGGGCGTCGCGACCTGGCGACTCCATCGCTCTCTAGTAAAGGAGAATTCTTCCGCTAGTGCGTCAGTCAGTCAACCGAATAATGGCGGCCAAACCATTCCAATAAGGCGGTAGTAAAATAACAACGCGGAATGGGCAGCAGCGTCTCGCGATAAACCTATCACCACTGAGATCGTCAATCCCCTTCCAAGTGTGGTGATTATTGTATATTCTCCCCTAATGACGCACAACACTGTTTGGGAAAACACTTTATCCAGCAGCACCCTGCTGGATAAGGCCACCAGTCCACCTGAAAGACGCCCATGTCTTTCGGCTGGAGTGATGAAGTATTTCAAACGAAAGTCATTTTTATAACCATCAATATGTATGCCAGTTTGCCTCACCTATAACGTGAAGAAAAGGAATATTGTCATATAAAGAAAATAAAGACTTACCATTACCATATGCAAAGCATAATTATATAACCCTTATTAATGTTCTATTCTTGACATTACATGCGATTAAAATGTGGCATTTAAAAATTGTAAACATACATCAGTACGCTTACAATTTTTAAGGCTTGATTAGTTCAATTTTGTAAATTACACATATACAAAACAAAAGGAAAGTTAAATGTCCAATTACTGATTCACAAAAAATTGTAAGCAACCCTACGATGACAGTGGTATGAGGTTAATGGCTCACTGTTTGACGAGAGGGGACATTTTTAATCTACGCTATTTCGAGGCCAATTATAAAGCATTGATTGGCCGCCATTTTGTAACCCTTTCTGTAGATAAGGCTTTAATGGTTCTTGCAGCCTTTAAGTGCCCTACAGAAGGTCTCGAGCTCTTTCGTGGGTAATAGGACGGCTTTGTCGTAATATCTTATCAGTGGTTTACCTACCTTCTGTGTTTCGAAATTCGTTCGGCTGTTAAATCGTGAAAGGCCTACAAACATACCTAGTTGTAATAATATTATAAGTATTTATTTACATTTGTTTTTGTGGCAAACAGGCATACAGTTTACATCGATGAAAAGTAAGGTACATATTTATAGACTTGTGTGGATTTACTGATCCACATGAACCTATAAAGATGAGCTGAACACTACCATTTAGCGGTATGTAGTTTAGGTAATGCGGTGGTGTCTACGCCCGCGAGCTCCGTCATCAGGCTTCCTTTTTGTTCTAACAAAGGAGTCCACACAAAAATGCGATGCGACGCCGCATCGCAGGACTTTGCGATGCGAATTGCTGCGATGCGATTTCGTCTGACATATTGAAAGCATGGTCAATCGCATCGCAGCAATTCGCATCGCAAGGTCCTGCGATGCGACGTCGCATCGCATTTTTGTCTGGGCGCCCTAAGACTATCCAGAACTATTTATTCCCGCTGTTAATTGAAAATTTTCTGCCTGATAATCTTCTGACCTGCCAATCACGTTCCCTCGTTGCGTGCCTGTGATACCAGTTAATCAGGATTTGGTTCCATTATTCAGTGCAAATTTTGCTTCGCTAGCGCTAGTTGGGCGTCTCCGATTCCCTTCGCATTCGCCACGTTTTCGGTTCGGGTCGGTTCGGTTTCGTGGTCGGCGAGACCAGTGTCGTCACATGGCGTGTGTCAAACATTTTTAATACTCTTGATTTTGCCGCTCGCAGCACCGCTCGCCACGCCGCTCACAGCAGTAAGTTCGTGAACGCGGCGTTATAACCCACGGTTTAGCTTGAGGAGTGTGACTAGTGACTGGCCCGGTTAATTAATTTATAGGCGGTGTTCGTGACGCGAGAATGTATTTCAATTAAACTTGACAAGTTCCCCGAATATCTTTAAAGGCATGTAATGTGATCAGACAGAAGTAACATTACTTCAGCAAAGTAACATGTTGATTTGAACATTAATAAAGACATTACTGTTCGTTTATAGAACGTTATTTTTTTTAAAACAAAAGTTATACTGACTTCCAAGTGTTAGCACTTAGCACAGCTTAGCATAGCTCAATTTTGACACCCTATTTATTATTGACAATATGAGGAAAAAATCATTTTTAACAGACTTCATAACGGAGTAGGTTTTCAATACGCCTGTATGTTGTTTTTTATTTTGCTTGTTACGGACATTTTTCTCTGGTCTTCGATCAATAATGTACTAGATAAAGGGTCGCGGTCGGAAGAATGTAATGAGAGAAAGAGCACAAAACAAGTTTGTGCGGAAATACGCTTTACACTCACAGCCTCACACCTAGTATAAACCTTTGTAGTGACAGCCGTTGTACACATACAACGCACATACAAACACCATCGGATATCTGATACAAATATTTGTTCCTATGCCACAATCGAACCCGCGACCCTCGAATCAAACGAGTTTGACTAACCGGGTTGTCGAATACGAATAATCTGCTGATAAATACACAAGTCACAAATAAAGGAAAATGGTTTGAAAATGTTACTAACTTACTGGTGTTAGAGTTCCAATTTTGGAGCTCGAGGGCATAGGCACCACCGCATTACCTAATCTATCTGAATCAAATGATTTATGTGTGAATGTGTACCTATCGTGTTCCGGTTGGATGGTTATGTATAGCCCTGTTATAACACAGAGACATAACATCTATGGTCTCAGGGGTGGCAACCTATCTGCATTTTGGTCACTGGTCTTTGTGTGGGTGTCTATACGCTGCAGTCATCACTTAACATCTATCAGAATCAGAATCAGAAACTCATTTATTCATTTAGGGTGACAGGCACCTCTTATGACACGTCAAAAACAAACAAAATAAATTAAAGCGAATAACAATTGATATACATGTCAAACAAGATAAAAAATATATGTAAAGTCAAGAATATCACTAAGATAAAACTAAATGTCATAAACTAATGTAAAAAGTATATCAGTAAAAATGTGAACAATGTGAACAATGTGAACTTCATGCTTGTTTGTCACCTTCATTACAAAAAGAAAACTTTTTACCTATTTATAGATTAATAAATATTCATTTCTTTTTTTACAGGTAAGTTTTCATTGAATTCCCGGAACGGTAAGATTTGTTTGGAAGTTATTTTATCTTCTGAAGTTTTGTTTCTACGAAGTCGTAGAAAGTTCGTAGCACGGCTACGCGGCGTAGCATCGCGCTACGAACTTATTAATCGTTTCAAACTTGTGCATTTTTTGCTACAAAAATGCACGAGTGGCAACTAGTGCACCATTTCCGAGTTCTCGATTTATTCTGTGCTAATTTTATGCGGAGAATTCGTTCTAGTTTTCTACTTATGTACATTAACACGAGACCTAATAAACCTTTTATTGCCATGGCGTCATGGCGTTCTCGTCGTACCTTCAATAGTTTTGAAGTTATTATTTTGATTATTTCTAATCAATGTTTAGGTTATAAACCATTTTCTTATCTGTAAGGTGATATAATTCAGTAATTTTTATCTTGCACATATTTCTTGAAATGTTTTAATTTATAATATTACTTATATCGTCCCTTAATCTTAATTAGTATTAAGTATTGGTTGGGGAAAAAGTTTCTTCGCATTTTTAAGATAATTCAAAACATTTTTTAATATAGTTTATTTAAATTTAACTAAAGTATGTATGTACCATTTTGTTCGATAACCTTTTACCATCTTGTAGGTAGGGACATGATCCCATTGCTATAAAAATTTTGGGACTTCTCATCAAAATACCGCGATAAGTGGATTCGGCAGTCCTCTCGTGATGTTAACCTAACATTGCATAAAGAATTCTGAAGAGACCGAAACAGGTGGAAATCTGAAGATGCAAGGTCAGGACTATACGGCGGATGCATTAACACCTCCCAGCCAAACTCTCTTAATTTTTGCTGAGTGGTTATATATGTGTGAGGTCTAGCGTTATCATGATGAAACACCACACCCCTTCTGTTGATCAATTCCGGCCGCTTTCTCTCAACTTCTTGCTTTAATCTCATCATTTGTTCGCAGTAGAGTTCAGAATCGATAGTCCTGCCTGGTGGTAATAGCTCATACTGAATAATGCCCTTCCAATCCCACCACACACACAACATCACAAGCGAGCAATGATACCAAAACCAGCCAGATACAAATACTACAGCCAAAGAGATTTTATTACAAGTTCATACATACTATAATGCGAAAAGACTTTTTCCCCAACCTATTATATCTGTTATTTTTACTGGTGGTAGAACTCCAGTGACGGAGCTCACGGGCGTAGGCACCACCGCATTACCTAATATACTTGCCGCTAGTGTTCAGTACTATCGTGTTCCGGTCAGGTGGTAATAATGTACGGCACTGTAATTTCCGGCACAGAGGCATAACACCTTTGGCCTTAGGAGTGGTAACGTATCTGCATTTTGGCTTTGTGAGGGTATCTATAGGCTGCAGTCATCACTTAACATCAATGTGAACTGCGTGCTTGTTTGCCACTTAATTTACAAAAAAAAAACATACATCTCATATTTGTTGCAACAAGTGCTGCAACGCTGATATTCTGATAGGCATATAGATTATCAACAAATATACATTTGAATAATATGCTGTATTGCTAAATATCATCATATCAGCCATAGGACGTCCACTGCTGAACATAGGCCTCCCCCGATGACCTCCATGCCGACCGATCGGAAGCGACGTGCATCCAGCGGGTACCTGCAGCCTTGACTAGGTCGTCGGTCCATCTTGCAGGTGGACGTCCTACGCTGCGCTTGCCGGTACTTGGTCTCCACTCGAGAAACTTTTTGTCCCAGCGGCTATCGGTTTTCCGAGCTATGTGTCCTGTCCATTGCCACTTCAGCTTGGAGATCTTGGCTATGTCAGCGACTTTCGCTCGCCTACGGATTTCTTCATGTCTGATTCGATCCAGCAGGGAAACGCCGAGCATAACCCTCTCCTTTGACCGCTGAGTGACTTGGAGCTTTCGTACGAAACCCATAGTGAGAGACCACGTCTCGGCACCGTAAGTCATCACCGGTCAAACGCACTGGTTACAGACTTTCGTCTTCAAGGCTAAATATGAACTTGTTTATTTCTAGACTATATTTTTTGTAACATGATCAAACTGTAGTCAGCAGTTAAAGTAAATGGTTGCATGAAGACACAATGTCACTTATTTCCGCGGTTATTTCGGCACGACACTGCGCCGTTGACATACGAATACACCCCCCATCCCACTTTTTCCCCCCCTTTTTTCACTGCTTAGACATTTATGTTATTAATATTTAAAACAAAGAGACAAAGTACACATATGAACGAAGTGACGATAAGACAGATTTCATAAAGAACAACTTTGACCTTAACTTATTAATTTATTGTATAACTAGCTGTGCCCGCGACTTCGTCTAAGTGAGAAAAAATATGATTGTTCAGTATCTACCCGGACGAAGTCGTGGGCGCAGCTAGTATAAAAGTAGCGTAAGTTACTCCTTATTACATCAGCTATCTGCCAGTGAAAGTCCCGTCAAAATCGGAGACACTCCAATTATTCTTATTTGTATGTAGGTATGTATTTATGTATGGATGTATGGAGATTGAAGGTAGCCTAAGTTACTCCTTGTTACATCAGCTACCTACCCGTGGAAGTGCCGTCAAAGTCGGATACACTCCAATTCTACTTATTTGTATGTAGGTATGTATGTTTCGATGTATGGAGATAAAAGTAGCCTAAGTTACTCCTTATCACATCAGCTATCTGCCAGTGAAAGTCCCGTCAAAATCGGTCAAGCCGTTCCCAAGATTAGTCCCGCCAAACAAACAGACAGACAAAAATTGTAAAAAATGTTGTTTTGGTATATGTACCGAGTATACATACATATGCGTTTAGTAAAAAGTGGTTATTTTTATATTACAAACAGACACTCCAATTTTATTTATTTGTACGTATATAGATTTATTATGGAAGCTACAATACAACATTAGACCTAAAAATTCTGTGAAAATTTTAAGCGTCTACATTATAGCGGTAACAGAAATACATAATTTGTGAAAATGTTAGCTTTCTAGCTATCACTATTTATGAGATACAGCCTGGTGACAGACAGACGGACGGACGGACAGACAGACAGACAGACAGACAGACAGCGGAGGATTAGTTATCCGTAGGGTTCGTTTTTACCTATTAGGTACGAAACTCCCTAAAAGATAGAACTAAGATACAGAATTGCTTAAAAATATTCGATACGATTCTTTAAATTGACATAACTTTTTATTTCTGAACCGATTCACATGAGACAAACACTAAATGTTAAGTGAAACTTACCACAATATATTAGTGAAAACCGCAAATCGAATAAGCCGTTTCTGATATTAGCGTGTACAAACACACAGACAAACAGACATTTTTCCTGGATTTAAAGTACCCAGTGTTGTGCGCCAAAGGTTAAAGTATAATCATTCCAAGTTTCATTCCACACAAACAGACAGACAGACAGACAAAAAAATTTCTAATCACATATTTGTGTTCGGTATCGATCTAATAACATCCCCTGGTATTTATTTATCCAATATTTTTAATGTATAGAATTTACACTTCTACAGATTTATTATAAGTATTGATAATGATTTTCTAAAGGTTACTAAATTGAACCAACATGTACAACTTCCTTAACTATTAGATATTCCAAGCCGTGGGTAGTTTGATGATTAACCGTAGGTGCTTCATTTCTATAATCCACTTTAATATAATATTATTTTCAGTATAAATATTATGGCGTCTCAAATTTAAGGAGATTTATTAAAATCTGCTGATAGTAACTCTAGAGATTGCTAGGGTTGAACAATCAAGCGCTTGAGGTTTCTAATATTAGTGTAAATAGCGTTTGTTCGGACAAATAGCTCGAAGTTTATGACAACAATGTCTCTTGAAGATATTATACTTTGTACCGGTGGATTACAACTATTTAATTATTCCGAAAGCGGAAAAAATTATAGAGTTCAAATTGATAGTATGAAAGTATCATAGTATTATCTTCGTTTAGATTTTTAGATGGTACAGCCTATAAACATCTACGTTGCCACTTTGTGTGCCCGAAATTACGTGTACGTACATTAATAATAATAATAATGGCAACCCATTATACGTCCCACTGCTGGGCACGAGTCTCTCCCCTTTTTTGGGGGGAGGCCTGGAGCTTACTCCACCACGCTGCTCCAATGCGGATTGGTGGAGGTGGGTGGATTAGTGGCCTACCCAACCCACTGTCGGATGTTTTCAAACCGCCCATAAGGCCTCCGACAAGGTTTAACGACTGCTATCCATCGGTAGCAACCGGGACCGACGGCTTAACGTGCCCTCCGAAGCACGGAAACGCGCATTTAATTTGCCACTAGCGGTCACCCATCACACTACCCGACCGCGCCCGTAGTGCTTAACCGAGCAGATCGCTTACGATCTACACCAGCCGCTGGGCCATGCGCGCTTCGTACATTATCTGACCGAAACACGATAGCGTTGACCACTATCATTTAACGCCATATGATGGTGCTATTCCCTCGGGCTACGTCACTGGAGTTGGTGAGTGTTCTTATAATGTTTCGCAAAGAATATGCTTAAAATGCCGAACAATGGCGGTCAATTCATTGCAATATGGCAGCAGTAAATAAAACAACGCGAAAGGAGCAGCTGCATGTTCAATCTACCGTTCAATTGTGGAGATCTTCCAACCGGAGTGATGCTTAAAATAAATATCTGCATTGCAGTATAGGTGCTTTTGAAATGTCCATCCATCGTCCTAACTCTTAATCATAGTAAATTCTTACGAAATGGAATCTTTGGTTTCTACGAAAAATTGAATTTGATCCAAGTTATCTCTGTAAGGTTCTCAGAAGGTTTTTCTGTATTAAGGAAAGTTCTTGGCAAACTTTTAATTTAATCGTTTGGGAATTTTACCAAAGGGAACCTTAAAAGTTTAAAATGTTTAATTAGTGTCTCTAAAACATTTTCTCTTTGAAAAATATATGTATTATTTGATCTTAATTATTTTGTCACAATTTCAGTCGATTTCGGAACAGGAGAGGTTGAATTTTCTTTGGAATCTTTTCAAAATCATATCCACGAATGCTTGTGAAATTGTTTTTTTTTCTTTTTTTATAAGAATGGAAAGAAAATTTTACTTCAGCCTAGACATTTTGGCCCCGGTATAACTATCACAGAGACACAACAACTAAGGTCTCACAGATGGCAACGCATCTACATTTTGACCTCTGATTTTTGTGTTGATGTATATAAGCTGCATTGCACTTAACATCCATGTGAATGCATGCTTGTTTGGCACTTGCGTTACATAAAAAAGAACAAGATTTCAGACAATTTAGAAACGGAAGAGGTAGATTTTTTTTCGGAATCCTTTTCTAAAAATTATATCCGATTGCTTGTTTGATTAAAATTACTTTTAATTGCAAGTTGAGGGCAAGCAATATCTTTTTTTCAAAGGGAATGAAAGAAACTATTTTGGACATTTGTGAGATGTTATCAAATGGTCGTCATTCTTACTGTAGAGTAAACTTACTGCCAAAGACAAATGTTTGTCGAATAACAAGATATTTACGAGCGTTTGGTAAGATTTATTTCGGTCGTGTCACAACAAACAGTGAATAGCGACTGAAGTAAAGACGTCTCCACATGGAGTGCGATGTGGACGCAGCAGTAATTATTTAAACTTTGACCGAGAGAAATCAAATAAAAATGTTATAGACCACAGTTGATAATAGAAGTGTCTATAAGAGCGGAAGCGAAATAATTGTAAAAACGTATGAAATGAACACATGCAAATACGAATGATCTATGTAAGATAAACATGTTTATGGTTCCGTGATATTGGCACTTTTGTTTTTTATTTATTTTTCAAAATTATAGAGATAAATCTATATTTTGTTTATTTTATAAAATAACAAAACAGAAAATGATAGAGATTAATTGATAGAGGAGATCTTTATTTTTATTGTTCTTTCGTAATAAGGCTGGAAAAATTAATTAGAAGTTTTTTCAGAATGGCGAGTTAAGGGACAAAACAGATTGCCTCGAAATGTTTTTATTTTGTCAATTGTGATAAGTTTAACGGAAAAAAGAGGAAAATTATCTAGAAGAAATGTTCGTGGCAGAAATATCTTTTCAAGTTAATAATTATAGTATTTTACCAGAATACGGGCTTGAAAATTGGCAATTTGTACCATTTAGCGTATGTTAGCTCCTAACGTTACAGAAGTAACCGCTACTCGTGTGAAGCACCTTACTGTTCCGGTGGCACTGTCTTGTTGGCTGTCAAACTAACGAATGAAGCCTATTTGTTCGTAAGCTGGGGACGTAAACATTACTAACGTTTAGGTTTATGTAATTTGTTTTCATATTATTTACTGTTTGAATAGTGCCCAATTTAATTTTATTGTTCGAAATGAATGTAAAAAGTATGCAGCTATATGCTGCATACTTTTTACTTACTTACTTTTTTACTTACTTTACATATATGCTTTTTTATTTAGTAAGACGTCATGGTGCGGACTCTGATCTGAATTTTCGATGGACTTCTAAACTGAGTCTGATTACTATATTCAAGTACTAGCGGCCCGCCCCGGCTTTGCACGGGTGCAATGTTGAAATCTTACGGAACATATTCTTAAAGTATCTTTCTTGTCATTGAATTCCAAGTACTAACTTTAATGGAAATTCTGCAAACATTTTCGCAGAACATAATTTATTACCATTCGTGGCCAATCTGACTTACGAAACTTTAGCTGTCATCCCCGATTGGTCTGGCTTTATAGCAAAAAGAGGGTCCGCGGTCCATTCTCCGGTATTATCTGCACATTGTGTTTGCTTTGAGACATGCGGAACCGTTTCTTATCGGTGAAGGAACTCGACTTTTTGCAATGATTAATATTGCGTTTGGGTTGAAAGCATGTTGAAAGATACATGATATTGTCGTTGACTATAACTCACCGTTATTAAAATAAACTAACCCCCTTATTCATAAACGTATTTCAGCTAAAGTGTTGCTAATCTCTCCGTTGTCTTTTTCTATCCTACACATTTGACAATGCAACTGACAAAGACAAAGCATTCTATAGCTAAAACGTATCTAAAGTACGTTTATAAATAAAGGGGTAAAAGTATATTTGTTTTTTAATTTTATGCAGAAAGGTAAACAAGCATGCAGCTCACTTGGTGTTAAGTAATGACTGCAGCTTATAGACATCTAACAAAAACCAGAGGTGAAAATGTAGATGCGTTATCACCCCTGAGACCTAAGTTGTTATGTCTCTATGATAGTTATTACGGGACCATATATTACCACGTTAACGGTACACAATAGCGGTGAACACCACCATTTAGCGTCAAGCAGACTAGGTAATGCGGTTGTGCCTACGCCCTCGAGCCCTTTCTCTGGGGCTCTCAAGTCGGTTTAGTACAGAAATATATACCGACGAGTGAAGTGCAACCGGCCAAGAAATTAATAATTAAAACGCGTAATTTGTATGCATATTAAACCAGACTCCTACCCCACATGGGCAGTACCAACACTCAGGGGAAATCTACCGTCTATATTCACAGAGTTTGTATCTGAATTATTGATAGCTCAAAGAATCAAGCTAACTACCGACGAAGTTTAGGCGGGCCTTTACTATCTTTCGTCTGGCTTAATAAATAAATACAAAATCTAAGTTTATTTTTTATACTTGCTCCATTTCAGGGTAGATTTTTATGGTTTTAAACTTGAAGTTGATGGCAATGGTTAAACAAATTTAACTATTATATAACCATGAAAAATCTGGTGATATCGCTGCATAAAACTATCGTGCTATTTGAAGTGAAAAAATAATGACAAATACATTTTATTAACAAACATTTGAACACCAACGATGGTATTTAGATTCGAATGCATATAGGCCTCTTTCGACATTGCCATGAACTATAAAAAAATATGGAATTATACACAATTTTCAAAGCAATTTGGGTATTTGTTAATTTATAAATTTATATCGCGTAAAATACAGTAACAATAATTAACCCGCCAGAAATGACAAGCACGTTAAGTTGTCGGTCCCGGGTGCTATCCATAGATAGCAGTCGTTAAACCTTGTCAGAGGCCTTATGGGCGGTTTGAAAACATCCGACAACGGTTGGCCACTAACCCTTTTCTGCACCAACCCGCATTGGAGCAGCGTGGTGGAGTAAGCTCCAGGCCTCCTCCCAAGAAGAGGACAGACTCGTGCCCATCGTGCCATTATTATTTATTTATCCAAATTATATGTCACATTACGTCTGCATTCCTTTCGAACCCAGCATTAAATTATAGATTCTAGGTACAATACTGTAGTACTCCGAGGTTTCATCAAATCAAATATATTCCTATCATTCTAAACACTCCCAATCTTCACTAGAGGTCGCCACACGACGGTAGATCTTGAATATTGAACGTAACATACATAAATTCACAAGGAGTCCACCGTCGGTCAGCGGCTGTTTAATATTTGATGAGGTTCTGGCTGTATATAGAATGGTCAGTATGTAATTCGAGTCATGCGGTCTGAAGTAATCAAAGGAATGTCTGCGTTTCTGTAGATGTTCGAACTCTTAAGATTAACGACAAATATAGCTGACCGAAATAAGGTAATCCGTTATATTTTTCTGTACGTCTTATCACTATTAATGAAAAGGGGTATTTTTCAATTTCCTCCGTATCCCCAAGGTCCCATTTGATCTAGTCCTAAATAGTAAATCATGCAATACATATTCCAATTTTTAGAATTGTTGTTAAACAAAATCTCGGAAGTCGCAAAAGAGTAGATCCATGTGATATATCACAATTGATTGTGACAAAAGACTTTTATTAATTTAGCATTATGTTCATATATTCCTATAGGCTTGCTTATATAAGCAATAATAATAATATCTTAATACAGTTTTCATACATTAAAATTGTTAATCTCTTTGATAATTTCCTTCTGCTGGTATTGAAGACAATCTTCTCCAATTCGATTTGTAAATTCTATGAGATGAATACAGATACTTAGCAGTAGTAACTTGCTAAAACTAGACTACTGATGCAGAAAACAAAAAACATACATTTAACATGACGAAAAATCGTTCCACATCTTGTATTTAGTCATATTATCTTGATTTCATTTTCACTCTCTGCCTACCCCGTTAGGGAACTGGCGTGAAGATACGTACATACGCACATTTCATTTTGTTAAATAACACTTAAATCTAAGAAAGCTTAGAAAATATTTAGTTTAACTGGCAGGAAATGAACATTTAAAAGTTTGAGATTTGCTCAAACGTATCTACCCCCAGTCTTTGGAAGACTCGTTTGTTATTAACGCCCGAGGCTGTGTATGACTCAGTTGCACAAAGCAGCCTCTTATCGCTAAAGCATTCGATCAAAATTAAATTCTAAGTCACGTCTACACAGATATTAAACTTTGTAGACTCTGACAATAAGTTTGGAAGTATAGCATAACAAGGTATAAACAGTTCGTTCACTTATTTCTATAAGTTGATAGTGAAATTATTACATATTTACAAAATAAATTTTGTGTAGTTATTGTATTATGTTAAGATTTAGTTAATCAAACGATGAACAAATATATACAACATGTAACGGGAATACTCTCACACTCTTAACACCCCGATAAGAAAATCGAGTTATAATCATAATACATGAACTGAAATTACATGTTTATGTATTTAATATTTTTTATTTAAGAAATAAGTTGTCCTCAATTTTTACGAATAGTATGCACACTCTATGCACACTTACCCTATCTCTATCTACGGCCGCGCATAAAACACGAACCTACTCACACACTCACGCTGTTGCAATGTGATGTAGCGTAACCTGCGAAGCCTTATTCAACACTCGCTAGTAATAAGATTAATTTCCACTATTTTATTTCTTAAATTATTATTTATAATTAATAGCACGTCTCTACGAGTTCTAATAAACTTGTTCAAATTAGCCTCATTTCGTTTGTATTGACTTTTCACCAAATGGGTGACCATAATTTTCTTAATTGTAATTAATTTGGGACAAAATATTATCTTTATCAAAAATGCCTGAAATCGATTCGGTTATCGATTCTGAACAAACTTGTCTCGGGTTTTACATTCAATCCTGTTACACGTTGTATAAAATGTGAATTCTCATACATTTCATTTTACTGGTTGTACACCTCCAATGACAGAGCTCGCAGGCATAGGAACCACCGCATTACCTAATATTTTTGCCGCTAATGTTCAGCACTATCGTGTTCCGGTCAGTTGGTAATGTACGCCCCTGTAATTTCTGGCACAGAGGCATAAAACCTCATTCTTCAGGAGTGGTAACGCATCTGCATTTTGACCTTGGTCTTTGTGTGGGTGTCTTTAGGCTGCAGTCATCACTTAACATCAAAATAAACTGCATGCGTGTTTGCCACTTTCATGACATAAAAAAACAACACGTATTTCACTTGACCGGAACACGATACCGCTTTACACTACATTCTTATTAAATTGTCTTCTATACACTTCTCTCCCATCTATGTAATCATATAAAGTTTTTTATTGTGGTTGAACGCGGTCGTCCCCCTTAGATTATGGCGTTCGAACTAACTAATTACTGATTGTTTTATATTATTTCGCATTAACACATGCTTGTGAAATATATTTTATTTTAAAGAAAAATGGAAAGAAAAATTTGACTTCAGGCGAGACTCGAACTCGCGGCCTACTGGGAATCTAGTCCAGCCGCTCTTCCAATTGAGCTACTGAAGTCCTGTCCGATTTGTCAAATCTTTCCTTCACATCTTGAAATAAAACTAATTACTGGTTCAAATTGGGAAAATATTTTTGTATTAAATTATTCGTTCGATAGGCCTTATATGTTACAACCTATAAGAAATGTATACGAAACCTGAAAAAATATATACGAAGTCACGGGCACAGCTAGTCAGTACTACGTTCTGATATTTAATCGCATAATAATACAAAATGACTTATAATTTCCTTAATTACTTTAACTATCTATTCATAGCAGTCATTATAATAAAGTATAATTCAAACCTCTCGACGGAGGTTGAAATGAAATATACCATTCGGTGCGCACTTACTTGAGAATCTCATTTTCTTAATGAAAGCTCTATTCCATGATTAGCTTTTATAATTAAGACGGCTTAAGACTCTTTTGTTAGATCACTAAGTGGAGGCGATTGCTTGATGTTGAGCCGTCGGTGTTGTGGCATTTCTTTTTTCATGTTTGTGTCAAGTTTCAAATTGGGATAATTAGGTTTATTAAGTACGACATTTAACTGTTTCGGTAGCCTAGTGGTAGCAGGCCACTACTTCTACGCTGAGGTCCTGGATTCGATTACCGGGTAGGGGGTTATCAGAGATAATGATGTAAAGTCCTTTATCTTTAGTTCTATTGGGATTTTTCCATTTTCTGGAAATTTCCCAGTACCTACCTTGAAGTTTGGGTAATGTGCCCGGAGATGTCAACAGGCTCGTCACCGTTACATGGGCCAAAAACGTAACCGGCGAATCGTGGCTGTTTGCATGTATGCTTGAATGCATGCCTACCCCTTCGGGGATTATAGGCGTGAAGTTCCGTTAAAACGTTCTTTACGTTATATTTATTTTGCGAGTAAATAATTAGCCGAAAAACGTTGCTGTACATGTACGTTAATAGTAGTTACCGTTGTTACTGTTGGCTGTATGTAGAATTAAAATAAAATTATATTCCTCATACAATAATATTGCGCACTCTAATGTTATAATTCCATGTGTTTATGGCTGTAATAATCATTAACCACAACACGCTTGTGTTGAACAATAACATTATGCGGCTCATTACAACTTGTGGTTTGATTCCTAATCCTAATAAAATTACTCTCGAGTTAAACCATAATATTAATGAATAGCTACTCGTTCAGATAATGATACATGTGACGTAGCTCCATTTCACATCTTTCGTAGCTGCATGCTACATAGTAGGTACTTAGGTTTTCGCGAGCTACACTCATTGATTGCATGCTACATGTTCCGTAGCATGCAACATGACTCGTAGCTTGATACACGTTTCTAGCTTTCTTCATGTTTTGTAGCTTGCTACATGCCTCGAATTGTGCTACATGCTTAGTGGCCAAGTACACGTTTCGTCGCTTGCTACATGTTTCGTAGCTTGCAACATGCAACGTAACTTGCTACATTTTCATAGATTGCAACATGCCCCGTAACTTGCTACATTTTCATAGATTGCTACATGCCCCGTAGCTTGCTACATGTTTCGTAGCATGTTACATGTTTCGTAGCGTGCTACGTGTTTCGTAGAGTGCTACACTTTTTGTAGCTGATTACATATTTTGTAGCAAAATAACATTATATGTACTACTTCTAGAGTCCTTCTTTATTACGTTAGCTTTTATTTACGCACATGCTCCATATCGTTCCTCTTCAATGCGAAACCACTTGTAAACGTACATTCGTTCAACTGTCGGGGGGAGGCGCTGCGGCATAATTACACGTATAGCGTTAACGCTATCAGGGAGAGCGATCCCCGCATCACCTGAAGGCACGCGGCGTGCGGTTCCATTGTCTGAAGAGACGTTTTATCTATTTTACTGGTTAAGCTTTAACGTGACGTGGTACTTTTTATGTTATGATGGTGTCAAACAAGCATTTCACATTAATCGTAAATGAATACTGCAGCAGTTTTCTATACAGAGACGGGAGCCTAAAGTGCAAATTGTTTTATCTCTGTGATATTTTATTATGTAATGGAAGTGGCAAACAAGCATGCAGTTCACATTGATGTTAAGTGATGACTGCAGCCTATAGACACCTACACCAAAACCAAGGTCAAAATGCAGATGCGTTACCACCCGTGAGGCCTAAGGTGTTACGCCTCTGTGCCGGAAATTACAGGGCTGTTATAGTTATTTCGAAATATAGAACCATCTATTCGAAATATATAAATAGAACAGGATAGTGTTCAATACTAACAATTGAATAAAAGGGCCGTGATGCTTACGTTTTTGAACTCCGATACCTCGAAAGTCGTCATCAAAGCGCTCAGCAATCCGTGTATTGATGTGATCTATTTAGACTCCGTTTATCCCCGTCAAGATTACGGTTGAAAAGTCCCGCGTGATGTGTCTTTACTCCACGTCTTTTCCCGTATCGTGTGACGTATGGAAATGCGCACAACATTCTGGCAGCATTGACACGCTCGAAAGTCGTCATCAGACCGCTCAGCAACCCGCGTAATGACGTAATCGACATCGACCCCGTTTCACCCCATCTCGCGTATGCGTGCGTGATTATATTCCTTTTTAAGTGTGTGAATTCAAAACATGAAATGAAGTCAGAGGTTTTAAAGCCTTATTGATTTAAAATGACGAAAAGTCGGCATCTTTATTTCCCGATAATTTCTGCAAGCAAAAAAATTAAAAAAGTGACTTTTAATTTTTTTTATGTAATGGAAGTGGCAAACAAGCATGCAGTTCACATTGATGTTAAGTGATGTAAGTACATTACCACCTGACCGGAACACGATAGTGCTGAACACTAACATTTAGCGGCAAGTATATTTGGTAATGCGGTGGTGCCTACGCCCGCGGGCTCCGTCACTGGAGCTATACCACCAGTAAATCTAGCTGACCCTCTTCGAACCACTGAATCGCCTTTTATTTAAATAATGTGTCAAAGATTTGACAGGTACGAACAATTTATATGCGAACAAAAAATTGTTGATTTTACTATTATCCTCATATTTCTTTTCTCTCCATAAGTACTTTTCTCAGACTTCATCAAAGACAAAAGAAATCAGCAATATCGATTTAGTCGATCTTGTGTTTTGCGCTTAGCAACACAATCTAACCTTTATTATACAAAATTGTTCAGTGTCTATTTAATTTATCATGTCTTTTTGATTATTATTAGTGGTTATTCACTCTAGGTTAGTTTAAAAAAAAATTACGATGTAAAAGTGCTCTCCAGGAGCCTAATTATATGAAATAAATGAATAAACTGTAATCAAACACATTTATTTTAATTCATATAGATTACGCTGGTATAGTCGCATAGCGTCTCATAGTGCCGAAAAAATTGAAGAATTAAAACAAAAAAAAAAACAACGTAATGACGTAATCGACATCGACCCCGTTTCACCCCGTCCCGCGTATGTGTGCGTAATAACATTCCGTTTTATTTATTGCGCGAAAACACGACAGCACCGACATATAGAATTTTATGATCCGTTTTACGCTGAACTGATTATTGTTTCATTTGAACTGCCGGCATATTTTTCGGATTGTGATTTTTTTGTGCGCGGTCACTCGGTCGTTGGGTTTCAGAAAATTAATTTTGTCTTCTACTTGAGGTCAGTTCGACCACGAAGAGCTTCAGTACTGCGGGCCAATGATATAAGGCTTGGACATGGTCTTTACGAAGCCAATAAATACCGAAATACCAATTAACGCCAATAGAAACAACCTTAGTCGGAAGAAACAATAAAAGGTCTGTAAAAATACAACCTTAATCGCAAGAAGCAATAAAAGATAGATAAAAAAGAATTGCAAAAATTGCGGTCAACGTCAGAGGAATTTTTCGTCGAACACCTTTAAAGGTTCACGAGCATCCTGTGAAATATGTATACAATACGAATACAGGCGTGAATTTACGTTTTTTTTTAACTTAACTTTTTAACGTTATCCTAAAACTTAACATTTTTACGTTAGCCTTAAAATCATCCGAGATTTTCGGCAAAAATTGGCCAAAATGTTCATTCAGGCCAATAATGCCCAATAAATACAAAACTTCGTCTCAAGAAACATTAAACGATTAAAAACTGTAAAAAGTAATAAAAAATGCAAAGCCCGTGAAAAGGTAAAAAGACCTTTTCACGGGCTTTTTTAAAAGCAGGACTTATTATTAAAAGTGAACTTGTTATTGGAAGTATTACTTTATATATAGGTATAAACTAATCATTTATCATGCGCCAACGGACTCCTTTGTTGATCACACAAACCCTTAACATGTATTTGGGTGTGCATATATTCATTTCTTTTTTGCTTATTCTTCTCCAGAAAAAATAATACAGATATTACTCTATCAAATATTTATTAATCTAGATACTATAATTTCACAATAAAGAAAAATATTTAAAGACATTTTAAATATTTTTCCGTTAATCTCCAGGGATGGTCTTTCCTTAGGCAATAAATTGACTAAAATGGCGATTAAGGCCAATCAATACAACCTTTGTCTCAAGAAACAATGAACGATTAACAACAGTAAAAGGAAATAAAAAATGCAAACCCCGTGAAAGGGTCTTTTAGTTGCGAAACTTGCGATAAACACGTAACACGCTGGGATAAAAAGTAATCATTTATTGTACGTCAACGGCCTCCTTTGTAGGACCCCAGTTGCTTCTCTGACAGCACTGAAATATTAGTTGGGGTTAGGCTCCCTCGGGTGAATGCAGGTATTTTGAAGGTAAAGATAATAGGTTTTCAGTATTGTGAACCTGTGAAATGTTAAAATGTTTGAATTTGAAATTTTCAATTAGTCGTATCGATATTCAAATTAGATCTATGTATAATATAATCAGTCTCACTGTTTAATTAGCTATGTTAATGGCAACGTTTTTGTAGGCTTTCGCGTACTTCAGTGTAGTAATTATATTTGAAAATATCTCTTGGTACGTTCTTCACTCACCCTACGATTCTGTCGCTTTCGATTACGGGTAGATTGCCCGTGACCACGGTAGCTGATGTGAGGAAGTGTTTAAAGTATTAGTCAGTGACGTCACGGATGTCAAATCTATAAGTCGTATCCCAGTGTATAGTGCATTTAATTAAAGGATATTTAAATAACGGACGACTTTTCGCATAAGTAATTAATTTTTATTTGGAAAGGAATACATACTTAGTAAATTGAAAAAGTGTTACAGTGAAATTGTGCAAAATAAAACTCAAAACAGCTAAAAACTAACAAGTGAAAGAACAAAGTGACAATAAGTCTACCCTACGAGTGACAAAGCAGAAGTGACTTAACAAAAACATTCTCACTTAAAAAACAACATCGTGTTTACTGTTGACAATAGTGTTCCCAGTTAGCCGGGCCTTTGTTACACTTTCAGGGCTGTGTTATATGTTTAAAATAAATATTAAATTAAATAAACTCGTTAGTATTACATAATTTTAGCGCCATCTAGCGGGTTATCTAACAGGTCTATATAGTGTTGACCCGTTCACTATCTACGCGCCGACCATTCTAACTCTTCTATACACAAACGCCATCTATTGGTGCAGTATAGTTTTTAATAACAAAACAGTAATAATGTCTAAGTGTGGTGCTTGCGGGAAATTCATGTCCCCTAACAATGAATGTGTCCGATGTTCAAAATGTAACGTATCTTATCATCGAGGATGCGTAGCCATACCGGAGAAGGCGGTTATCAAGGAAGCATGGTTATGTCCGTCATGTAAAATAAAGATTCCCCGGGAGGATAACTCATCTACGCCAGTTAGGAGTCTGAGTGCCAATTACAAGAAACCACAGGCCGCTCCACAAGTCAGCCCTTCATCGGGTGAATCTACTAGTGTATCGGATGAACTTAAAGTAGACCTAGGCCTTGAAATACGTTCAATGAGACTGGAACTCAATTCTATTAGATCTGAGTTCCGTGAACTACGTGTGGAGGTTATGGACTTTAAGTCTGCCTTATACGTATACAATGAGAGAATGGTCAGTATAGAGGGAAGGCTGAGTATACTAGAGAACGACTTTTCTACAAAAACCCCCCCTGGGTTCGATAAATTGGAGGACACCATCGCAGATTTGAAGCAGAAACTGAACGATAGAGACCAGGAGCTATTAGATAACGATTTGGAACTAACAGGTCTTCCAGAAACTCGCGATGAAAGTCTGCTGCACATCATGAAAACGATATCCTGTAAACTTGGGGTGGAGGTTGATGAGAGGGACTTTGTTCACATGGAGCGTCTCGGCGGTGTTCGGCGCAACGTAATGGAGGAGGGCGGTGCGGGGAACGAGGCTAGTGCGCAGCGGCCGCGGCCAATCGCCGTGCGCTTCAGTCGACGAATCACGCGGGATCAGTGGTTGCGCGCAGCCCGCGTGCGCCGCGTCCTCACCGCGACAGATATCGAGGTGGCCGGTCCGTCAAAACGCATTTATGTTAATGAGCGATTGACGCGAACGAACAAGCATCTTTTTTACCTCGCTCGTCAGGCTGGCGCTCGGCTGCAATGGCGGTTTGTATGGACGAGGGACGGAAAAATACTAGTCCGCAAGGAAGACGGACAGCCGTCAATGCTAGTTAGAAGTGAACAGGACATAAAAAAAATTTTTGGCGTAAACGGAGTTTGATTAAAAATGTTTTATATTATAATTTGGCATATTTAATGTCGGCTTTTTTATTGTGTACCTTTTTCATATTATTAAGTTCCTTAGGTGTTTTGATTTTTTCATGGTGTGTATTGTACCTCGGTACTAAAGTGCTAGTAGACAATATTAAGCAAGACCTCGCGGCGTCGGCATCGATATTAAAAGCTTGTAAACATTTTTTTTTTCTGTACTTCTCAGCCTTGTTTTTAATATCTGCACATAATATACATCATTATAATAATACAATGAATCTGAATTTAGTCGTTATAATTGTTTTAATGCATGTACTATTTATACACAAAAATATTTACACATATTATTACTATTTACTTTGCTTTTATTATTATACGCTACCAGTCCCTTTTAAATCTACTTGTCATTATATTACCACTGATACAATTATAATAAACTACACTATTTTAAAATTTACATTATTTACTTATATAAATACATATACTTATATATACAACGTACGAAGGTGATAAATTCTTAAAAGTTGGTATTTACAATGCTGGATCTTTAGGAACGAATCATGATGACATAATTGCCATCTTTGACAGACACGGTATGGATATAATGGCCATTAATGAGACTTGGCTCAGGGAGGGGGAAGAGGGGCGCGCGCCCACGGTTTCTGGCTACCGGTTGCGTCACACTCCACGACCGCTGAATGTACGAGGAGGGCGCGGGGGAGGGGTTGGCTTCTACGTTAAGCGCGGCCTGAATGTGAGGTCCCGGGTTCATCCCATCGACGCTAAACACGCGCAGGTCGAGCAAATGTGGCTTACCCTTATCATCCGTGGAAAGCGGATTGCAATTGGCACTGCGTATCGTCCTCCCTGGCTTAATTTGGATATTTTTTTAGATGCCATCACGGAGTCTTTGAACACCTTTGGAGACTGTGATAATATTATACTACTGGGAGACTTTAATGTGAATATGTTGCAGAGTGACTCTAAGACAAATAAACTGAACGAAATTTTGCATTGTCATAATCTAGAACAATTGGTTACGACTCCCACTCATTTCACAGTAAATAGTGAAACACTAATTGATCTTATATGTACCGATATGCGGGCGAAGCGTGTGATGGTTGAGTCCTTTGGCACTATAAACGGGCATTCTATTATTTTGAGTGAGTTTAACATAAAAAAAAATAAATTCAAGTCATATCACATTATCTACAGACCCATAAAAGATATAAATCAATCCAATTTTAGTGACGACATATCTCGACTGGACTGGAGTATTTTTCACAACAACAGCAACGTTAATGAAATGGTCAGCGTTTTTTATCAGAACGTCATAAGTTTATTTGATATTCATGCACCGTTTAAAAAAACTGTTATTAAAGAGCAACATTATCCGTGGATAACTAATACTATTAAGTTAATGATGAGGCTGAGAGATGATGCGCTGACCAATTATCGCATTACTAAAACAGACGGCAAAAGAAAATACTATAAAGAATTGAAATCATTAGTTTTGACCTCTATGCAAAGAGAAAAAGTGGCTTTCTTCAGTCAAAACATAAATAACAAAATTAATAATCCGAAAATACTATGGAAAAACTTAAAAAAAACTGTCTTATGCGACAAACTTAATTTAGACATCCCGCCCCATTTGAATAATCCAGATCATATTAATACCCATTTTATGAATGTGCCGGGCAAGAGGTTTACTAGTATGTCATACATGACATATTTTGAGTTTCATAGATTTAGTGACCACACCTTTTCACTCTCGCCCGTTAGTCAGCATATTATCTCAAAATATATTTTAAGTCTGAAATCAAGTGCTGTAGGACATGACGGGCTATCCCTAAATATGTTATTGTGTACTTTACCATTTTCTTTGGAACACATAACCAACATAATTAATGCTTCCATAATATCGTCTACCTTCCCGGATATGTGGAAAATTGCTGCAGTTAAACCACTGCCAAAAAAGTCTAATCCCGTAGATGTAGCAGATCTTCGGCCAATTAGTATTCTGCCGTGTCTGTCTAAAGTTATAGAAAAAATCGTCTGTCAACAAGTAGTAGAATATGTAGAAAAATATGATATTCTACCTGAACTTCAATCAGGTTTTAGGAAAAAACGGGGAACTGCTACAGCTCTTATAGACGTAACTGACAATATATTATCGGCACAAGATAAGGGCATGTGCACGATACTAGTATTGCTCGATTTTTCACGCGCTTTTGATGCAATAAACACAGGTTTACTGCTATCAAAGTTAGCGTACTATGGGTTTGATCACAAGACTATCCTGTGGTTTAAAAGCTACCTAGAGGGTCGGAAACAGTACGTTGAGTTAAAATTAAGTGATGGATCCTCACTGAGATCAGCACCATCCCCCCTCTCACGAGGCGTGCCCCAGGGCTCAAATTTAAGTCCTACAATTTTCAGCATATATTGTGCAGATATAATTCAATGTCTAACCAACTGTAAATATCATATATATGCTGATGACGTGCAGGTATACATCTCGTTTAAGCCGGATCAATATAACCAAGCTATAAAAAAATTAAATGAGGACCTGGATCGTATAGTATCATGGTCCGACAGCAATTGCTTAATGTTGAACCCGGCTAAAACCAAATTCATGATTTTTGGAACAAAAAAGCAGCTACAGAAAATACCACCAACATTAAACTTGACATTGATGCAGAAGCAAATAGAACAAGTTTCGGTAACCCGCAATTTGGGGCTTAATATAGATGTAGCCTTGAGATTTGAACAACACATCGCGGAGCTAGTCCGCAATTGCTTTTATAGATTAAAAGTACTATATAAGATACGGCCATATTTATCGGAAGCATTGCGTGTACAGTTGGTGGAGTCCCTAGTACTCTCAAAATTCAATTATGCGGACACTGTGTATAGTCCCAGGCTACTGGTAAGAACTGAAAGACTAATCCAAAGAGTGCAGAATGCCTGTGCACGCTTTTGTTTTAAGATACCCGCTAGATGCCACATTACACCTTTTTTAAATGATCATAATATCTTAAAAATGAAGTTCAGGAGTAAACTACATATCGCATGCTTGTTATTTGGAGTTATCAAAAACAAAGAACCCATGTATTTATATGACAAACTGATTTGGCTGAACAGCACACGAGAGTGCGTAAATAGACAGTGTAAACCGCAGCTCTCTGTGCAACCCCACAAATCTGAGGCATTTAGAGGCACCTTTCGATATGCAGCATCGAAAATCTGGAATGACCTACCTCCGCCGATACGCCAAATCAATACAATATTTACATTTAAAAAACAACTACGACAATTTTTTTTTGAAACAACAATACATTAATAATATAGGTATTTATCGGTAGGATGGCTCCGTAATTACTATCACAGATACATAATATCTTAAGCCTTAGGGGTGGCAACGCTATTGCATTTTGACCTCTGGTTTTTATGTAGGTTTCTGCAGGTTGAGTCTTCACTTATCATCAATGTGAGCTGCATGCTTTGTTGCCACCTCCTTTTTACATTAAATATATAAACTCAAACAACTAATATTATTATCCTTCACTTAAACCATTCTTTTTTACTTTAAATTTGATTTCTTAGTAAATACTATCACGTGATAATATATATATTTTTATTTAATATACATTCTTACAGTTATACAGGTTCAATAAGTATGTTATATTTATTATAATAGTATTACTTGTCAAAGATTTTAGATTTTTATTGTTTTATTATTTTGAGTGTGCTATGGAGTATAATCTAGTGTTTATTTTTTTTTTTTGTTTTGATTGTTGCTACCTATTTTTTATTTTTTTGTTATGTTATAGATACCCATAATATTTGTACTGGTTGGTAACTTTTAATGATAATAATTTAATAAACTGGCTGACATCCGTGGATCACTCAGAGGGACCCAGATGAAAACCAGCGTCAAGTAGATATCATCTGCTTGGCATAAGCTGATCTGGGTACCCATTCGGATCAACACTGAGACATACTCGACGTCACACCTACTGTCAAATTGCTTTTATCTGTTGTTTATTGTTGTTTGTTATTTGTTACATGTTATTCCTATTTTGTGTCTCTGTTTTTATCCGAATAAATGTATTCTATTCTATTCTATTCTATTCTTCTATTCTATTCTATTCTATTACACTGGCAAGTGAAGTCAATAAATACAATTTCCATTTATGATAACTAGTGCCCGCCCCGGCTTCGCGCTGTTGCAATGTTACCTACCCTCTCCTATTCATTTTCGCGTGTTATACATTATAGCCTAAAGCCTTCCTCGATAAATGGGCTATCTAATATTGGAAGATTTTTTTTAATCGGTCCATTAGTTCCTGAGATTATCGCGTTCAAGCAAACAAACAAACTCTTTAGCTTTATAATATTAGTATAGATGATACATTTTTTTAACTATCCCATTGCCACCCTTGGAGTTCGGCAATGTGTACGTAGGTGTCAATAGGCTCGCCTATGCATAACTACGCCCTACATTTATTCCTGTTCGGTGAATACAACTTTAAGCTTTATTTAATTTTTTATATCAAGAAATTAACCAAACAGGCAAACAGTTTCAGTAGCGATTTCAATGTAAATCCGTTGCTACTTCTGAAGCATTACCTGTTATGTCCTTGTGCCGAAAAAACAGGACCGTACATTCACCATCTGACCGGAACACGATTGTGCTGAACAAGTCGATTAGATAAACCTAACCTAATAGAATCCCCTTGGGCGATGAGAGTTTGTATTAATTTCTGTTACGAATGAACGACCTCGAACTACGATACTGAAACTCTACCACCAGTATTTTATTACTCAAACTCAAATATTACTTCTGCTCCCCCCCCCAGGATAATACAAACTTGTTTGTATGTCATCTTTTCATACAACAAACCACAAACTATGAAGCACCGCCCTATTCGCTCCTATTACCTTCAATCTGTTTATTATCCCCTCGAGACACGTGCCTGATATATTTCAACTCACCTCACCGTCTGCCAGTCTGGTCTAGACGTCCTACATCTAGTTAATTTAGAATTCCTTCAAACAAATTAGGTGCTAACGGTGCTACGTGCAGGCATTTTCAGTAGACGCTTCAGGTTGTTTTAGGTGGGCTTGTCAGGAGAAAAAAAATGGGTGTCGTGAACGTTCGAGAATTCGAAAATAATTGGATGTAGTGAACATCTTGTAGATATATCGTAACATGACCTAACGAGTTAAAATTTCTGAACGTACGAGTACAAGAATAGATAACAGTTTCCTTTTTCTTTCCTTTGGAACTTTGCCGGTGAATGACAAAGAATTATTCTTTTTCTTTTCTTTTTACTCTTTGTTATCAGTCTGTAAAGGGGAAATGAGACATTCTACTAATATACTTTTTACATTAGTTTATGACATTTAGTTTTATCTTAGTGATATTCTTGACTTTACATATATTTTTTATCTTGTTTGACATGTATATCAATTGTTATTCGCTTTAATTTATTTTGTTTGTTTTTGACGTGTCATAAGAGGTGCCTGTCACCCTAAATGAATAAATGAGTTTCTGATTCTGATTCATAAATCTTAATCATTACACGTCACGTAACGTGTCCCACATTTGCTAGATACTATGACTACATTATTGTATGTTCTGTACACAGTGTTTTTTGTTTTGTTAAGTTAGTTCCCTGTCCAGTAATTTTAACTCAATTGAAGGTCAGATAAACTAGACTTCACATCGTAGTTGAAAATTATTAAGACACTAATTTGAATGAGACCTGCTGTTACTGCGATCTCACGAATCTCTAGAGAGTAAAAAGAATTTATAATACCTGCGCCAGGAAACCGAGGGATAATGGCAAATAATTATATATATTTTGCCGTATGCATATCCGGAACAGTCATGCACGCTTAAATGTCTTTGCCTTTGGTGGCGTCGTGTGGCGGGTTGCTCACTTCCCTCTAAAATGGTCGAGGAGGGCAATGGCTGTCACATGCGTCATACTCGTGAACGGGTGCTGTTGGTGGGGACTGGTCTGTTCTGGTTTGCAGGGGCTACATCACATTTAGTAGATAGCAGTTTATTTGCATCTATGCTATGGACGTTGACATTATTTGATTTTTCACGATAATCTATCTGTACTAGATTTAAGCTCTCATTTAAAAGAGCTCTTACTGAGTTTGTTGGGTAGCGGAGTTCTTCTCAGTAGTGACTGCACTTGGAACTCTGCCAAGTGAATAACATTGATCTTGACGAATAAGTTTTTCTTTTTCTTCATTTATTATCATTGAAGGAATTGAAAAATTTTATGATTATTATGTTTTAACCAAATAGTTTAAATTTTAATTTTTAATTTACTATTAATATGATTTTGCTTTTACTATATGTAATGGTTATTCGCTCTAGGTAGTTTATGATTTATTGACGTTTTGAAAGTATCTGTAAAGATTTATTCGAAATAAAAATATGTTCTATTTCTAAATAACGTTGCCCGTTTTATTTTATTTTTAGATGAAATACAATTGTCATCCTCTTCTTAAACCCCATAGGATTTTTTTAATAGCCTTTGTCCTTCCCAAGGTTTGAAATATCTCCGTTCCAAATTTCATTAAAATCAGCTGTTTTGACATGAAAGCGGCACATACCGACAGACAGACAAACATACACATTTTCGCATTTAGAATATTAATATTAGTAAAGATAAATTTTCCACCGTAACTTCACGCCTGTAATCCCCGAAGGGGTAGGAAGAGGTAAATGCATGCATTCAAGCATACATGCAAACACCCACGATTCGCCTCCAGTTTTTGGCCCATGTAACAGGTGGTGAGCCTGTTGCCATCTCCGGGCACATTACCAAACTTCGAGGTACTGGGAAATTTCCGGAAAATGGAAAAATCCCAATAAAACCAAAGATAAAGGACTTTACACCATTGTCTCTGATAATCCCCTACCCGGGAATCGAACCCAGGACCTCAGCGTAGTGGCCTGCTACCACTAAGCTACCGAGGCAGTTAATATAAAATAACAGATTTACATACACTGCGATATAAGAAGCCACTAGTAGTCTATTCTCCGTTATCTATTCATCACTACGATAAAACGTGCTAAAATTTAATTCAAAAGAAATTAAATGAAGTAATTAGAGCAAAGGACTGATTAATGTGTACCAGTGGAATGACTCCTGTCAATAAAGCTTTACTTCCACGCCCGCGGTGCAGCATAACTTTAGAAAGCTCCTGCGATAGTTTAGAAGCCCATTATTAGTTCCGTCGACTGATTCCCAAGTTGATGTCAGCTTCGTATAATAATTATGGTCGCTCGAAGTTGATGCGCTGGAAAACGATTGACAGCCAATTATTGTTTTAAATTTTATTGTTTTATACCGTAACTATTTCGATTTATTGATATTCTTTAAAATACAATTTAAAGTATTGTAAATATGAAAAAAGGCATGCTCCGATGGTTCGGGCATATAGAAAGAATGTCGAATGAGCGAATGACTAAACAGATATACAATGCGAATGTGGATGGTTGCAGAGGCCCAGGACGACCAAGGCTGACCTACCATGACCAAATAGGTCGAGTTCTGTCTGATGGTGGGGTCAAAAGTCTTAGGAATCGGCGTGCATGTATGAAGAGAATGATGAAGGTAGACGAGGCACGAGAGGTTTGTCAGAACCGGGATGTCTGGCGCTCTACACTCTCTGCCTACCCCGTTAGGGACCTGGCGTGAAGATACATACATACAATTTAAAGTATTATTTTTGTCGCGCATTTTGTTAAAGTGAATTTGTGAAGCATGATAAGTTATGAAAGAGTGATACTACATTATTTTTTAACAAAAATAAATCGATTGCGTTAACGAAAATTTCATTTCATTACAATAAAAGCAAAAGCTTTTTGACGATGCTCACGCAAATGACTGTGCCGTAGAGAAAAAAACTCCCTAGTTTCCTGTCAGTTCCCTGACAAAAAAATAATCCTTAAATCACTTTGGTATCAATGGCATTAAAAACGTATTTTACATTCATGTTAAAATAGAAAAAGAATATTAATAAGGCGTTGAATTCTCAGCAATTCTTTTTCTCTGTATTTTATCGTAGATTTATGCCGGTAAAGAAAAATATGTCCAAGTTGTCTTCAAGTCACGCCTTGGCCGTTAGGTCGTACATCGAAGGTGAATGAGCCTCCGCCACCGTCTAGACTTGTGGCGCCCAACATACGCCATTAAGACAATCAAATATTGATATTCTTGAAAAATTCCTCAAGACATTTACTTGGTTATTTTTTTAAGTCGACATATCCATACTAATGAGAATGCGAAAGTATTTTTAATTTTAATTTTTGCAACCATTTATTAATTTGAATCCCTAAACTGACTTGGATAAAATATATCGTAGAGGACATATAGATGTTTATTCGGAGATATTGCGTATGTACGATATTTTGTCAAAGTTTTTTTATGTCATGAAGTGGTAAACAAATCTTGGATCTGCTTTTAGCTACGATGGTACAGCTGACATAGAAAAAAGGGTGCTTGCTGGGAATACCGTGAATACAGCATTGGGTAATCTACTAGAATACAAACATTTAAGCCAGCGGGTCGATTAGTCATACATATTGCTGTACTTACTCCAACGCTCTTGGAAGCGAGAGCTGGGTATGTACGAAAGAGCATGAAATATATCGCTTACCCATCGCGTTCGTAATGACGATGTAAGAAAGACTGTTTGTGCGAATGAGAGTATCGGTTTTTTTATGTAATGGAAGTGGCGAACAAGCATGCAGCTCACATCGATGTTAAGTGATGACTGCAGCCTATAGACACTCACACAAAGACCAAGGTCAAAATGCAGATGCGTTACCACTCCTGAGGCTTAAAGTGTTATATCTCTGTGCCGGAAATTAAAGGGCCGTACATTACCACCTGACCGGAACACGATAGTGCTGAACACTACCATTTAGCGGCAAGTAAATTAGGTAATGCGGTGGTGCCTACGCCCGCGAGCTCCGTCACTGGAGCTCGACCACCAGTAATATTAAATTAGTACTTGGTGTTAAGATACACCCACGATTCATATATTACGGAATTACATTTTATGGAAAGCATGAAATAAAATATCTATCTATTGTAACAGAAATAAGTAAACGCCCACAAATATTATTTTGGTAGGCCTTTCAAATTATTATATCTGCCTGCGGCTAAAATAGGATCTAGTCTTGAAAGGGCACAAATATTATATTTAGCTCTGTCAAATATCGAAACTCAATATACAGGCTGCCCCGAAATAATCGGCCATGAAAGGAAAATTTTTCCTACAACCTTAGAGAATATTTTTTATTCGAACGAACATTTCTTAGAAAACACTTTCGTTCGTCTTTACCTTGTATTAAGTATTTTTTTACGGTGGTAGTTTCTATTATTATATAAACGACGCTTTTCGGGCACATTATGTAGCATTATTTAGTATGTTCACGAGCTACACTCATTGAAATAAAACTGGTTTTCGGATTTATCTCGCGTATATTAAACTAAAATGATTATTTAAAATCAACCCGACGTTTCAAACTCAAACTCAAAAATTTATTAAATCACTTGGAAATAATAGTATTAGCTTGTGATAGGTCAAATTACAAAATATAAATTTAAACCGAATTACAACTGATACGCTGGTTAATTTGTCAAAGTAAACAAAAATAAAATAAATTATGAATTAAGAACATATGAAAATAAATTATGGTCCAAAAATACTTAATAATAAAAATAGCTATCAACAGAATGTTCCATACGTTTCGGTTCCATATGTTTCAGTTGCTTTTCAGCTTCCGTGGTCTTGAGCAGACTGCATAGTATTATTTATTCGGTGTAACTGTTATTCACTCGTAAAATAAATTTTTATATTATAGAAGACAAACTCTCACACAAAGCAAGATAAAAAAGTGTCATTCTCACCACGGCCTCGTTGCTGTGAGCTTGTGTGCTAAATCGTGAAACAACTCTTACTAAAAAAATCTCAAAACTTTTAAACATAATATATAACTCGACGTGAGACGAATGAGGTCTGATGTTAACATTGGACCGATGTTAACATCAGACCTTATGCGGCTCATTAATTTAACATAAATATGTTTATTTTTTTAACATAAATATGTAAGTTTTGAAGTAATTCAAGGAAATTGATGAAAATTTACTATTTTTTAATGGCAACCCAATGGTAAAGTAGACAAGAATAATAGTACCGCCGGCTTTTTTTTCGGATATTTCACGTGAACGGAACAAATAGCTCTAACCAGGGGAAACCGGAGCAAACAGCTCCTCTTTTATAATTCGCTCGTATAATGTTAATCCGCAACCACAGCATAAGAAGCTCCAAATAAGATTTATCACAAAACGGAAAAATATGAAACTGACATTTGTAGCACAAGCATGAATCATGGCAACAAATCCATCTATAGATTTGGCAGGCAGTGACTACCACTCTAATTTATTACTCACACGAACAGGATGTTCACAAAACAATCTAAGGACCTCAATCGACATAAATAGTGGAATTATGAAAGTTGTAATGTTTTTTTTTTACGTAATGAAAGTGACAAGCAAGCCTGCAGTTCACATTGATGTTAAGTCATGACTGAATACCTATAGACACCCACACAACGACCAAAAGTCTAAATGTAGATGCGTTACCACTTCTGAGGCCTAAGGTGTTATGCCTCTGTGCCGGAAATTACCACCTGACCGGAACATTATAGTGCTGAACACTACCATTAGCGGCAAGTATATAACAATAATTATAGACAATAATTATATGCAATATTAAATATAACGCAGTATTCACTTAACATCGTAACTTCGTAACTTCACGCCTGTAGGGAAGGGGTAGGCAGAGTAAATGCATGCATTCAACCATACATGCAAACACCCACGATTCGCCCGTTACGTTTAGGCCCATGTAACAGGTGGCGAGCCTGTTGACATCTCCGGGCACATTACCAAACTTCGAGGTACAGGGATATTTCCTGAAAATGGAAAATCCCAATAGAACCAGAGATAAACGACTTTACACCATTATCTCTGATAACCCCTTACCCAGGAATCGAACCCAGGACCTCAGCGTAGTGGTAGTGGCCTGCTACCACTAGGCTACCGAAGTAAGTCACTTAACATCCATGTAAAATACATGCTTGTTTGCCACTTCATTACATTAAAAACGTGTATTTTTTCTATTAACTCTCATGTCTCGAGCAGTTTGTATTTTTTTATTGTTTTATTGCAGTATAGTATTGGTTTATCTGTAAGGGTCTGTAATTTAGCGTTTAAATAAATAAATAAATATTTCAGTGAATGTAGCTCGGAAAACCTACGAACACACAATATTAGTATCGACATATCTTCGTTATGGGGGCATTGACCGTGAAGGTTATACACATTCAGCCACGACCAATCTAGGTAGTAGGTAGTGACGAGAGTCACGTGCCGAAGGTGATGGGGTGTGATCATTGCTCCCTCGGGACTCATCTCGGATATCGTCGGAGCGTGTAAAACATAACGTATCTTTTTTAAAAAAGGAGCTTAGTGTAAATCGGACTCGCGTTAACAGACTTCCCTATAATAATACAAATTACATAAAAATATTACAGGAAATCTTCATAAAATATTATAAAAGTTTTTTTTGTACAATTTAGGCAACAATTTTAAAGATTTTTGGACGTTTCCAAAATATTTGGGTCACAAGTTTCGGAGACGTAGGGGAGGTAATGGCTTTTTTATATGCTTGTATTTTAATAATACCGCTTATGTAATGCTCTCTATACAGATAGTGATTAACTGGTAGGGAACGTGCCTTCGCGTTAAATTCGCCATTTCTGACAATATTGTATTTGTACTTCCGTGTTTCGGAGGGCACGTTAAGCCGTCGGTCCCGGTTGCTGTCGATGGATAGCAGTCGTTAAACCATAAGGCCTCCGACAAGGTTTAACGACTGCTAAATCCATTCCCTCCCCTACGTCTCCGAAACTTGTAACCCAAATATTTTGGAAACGTCCAAAAATCTTTAAAATTGTTGCCTAAATTGTACAAAAACAACTTTTATAATATTTTATGAAGATTTCCTGTAATATTTTTATGTAATTTGTATTATTATAGGGAAGTCTGTTAACGCGAGTCCGATTTACACTAAGCTCCTTTGTTAAAAAAGATAAGTTATGTTTTACACGCACCGACGATATCCGAGATGAGTCCCGAGGGAGCAATGATCACACCCCATCACCTTCGGCACGTGACTCTCGTCACTACCTACTACCTAGATTGGTCGTGGCTGAATGTGTATAACCTTCACGGTCAATGCCCCCATAACGAAGATATGTCGATACTAATATTGTGTGTTCTTAGGTTTTTCCGAGCTACACTCACTGAAATATTTATTTATTTATTTAAACGCTAAATTACAGACCTTTACAGATAAACCAATACTGTACTGCAATAAAACAATAAAAAATACAAACTGCTCGAGACATAAGAGTTAATAGAAAAAATACACGTTTTTAATGTAATGAAGTGGCAAACAAGCATGTATTTTACATGGATGTTAAGTGACTAACTTCGGTAGCCTAGTGGTAGCAGGCCACTACCACTACGCTGAGGTCCTGGGTTCGATTCCTGGGTAAGGGGTTATCAGAGATAATGGTGTAAAGTCGTTTATCTCTGGTTCTATTGGGATTTTTCCATTTTCAGGAAATATCCCTGTACCTCGAAGTTTGGTAATGTGCCCGGAGATGTCAACAGGCTCGCCACCTGTTACATGGGCCTAAACGTAACCGGCGAATCGTGGGTGTTTGCATGTATGCTTGAATGCATGCATTTTCCTCTGCCTACCCCTTCCCTACAGGCGTGAAGTTACGATGTTAAGTGAATACTGCGTTATATTTAATATTGCATATAATTATTGTCTCTCGTCAGCACGGGGTCCAATATAAACCTCGGACGTTTGTTAAATGGAAATGTTCCACATGCTCTTGCAAAAAAGTGTATAAAGGACTTGCACAGGTTACGAGCTGTTATCCATTCCACACCTCTAGCGCCCCACTCTGACCAGAATTTGCAGCTTCGTACAATTGTACCTTAACATTTTGAACTGGTGGGAGAGCTCCAGTGACGGCGTAGGCACCACCGCATTACCTAATATACTTGCCGCTAATGGTAGTGTTCAGCACTATAGTGTTCCGGTCAGGTGGTAATTTCTTAAGGCTTAAGTAATGACTTAACATCAATGTGAGCTGCAAGTTCGTTTGCCACCTTCCTTACATAAAAAAAATCCTGTTGCTTTTAGTACCCATTTTTAATTAAAAAATGTTTGGTTAACGCTTTACGTGATCAGAAGACTGGTCTATTCCTTGCGAAATGAGGCTGCCAGTCTTCTGGGGACATTCCCACAGAAAGAAAGCGGTGTAGAGTTCTACGATGCATATATAAATGTAAATCTATAGATTTTATGTAGATGTCCATAAGCTGCCGTAGTTACAATCCATGACAACTGCATGCTTATTAGCCTTCATGAAAAACATAGTCTCCGCACCACCACGACAAAATATAGAACTAAAATCAGTTTTTCCAACTAGAAAACATGACGTTGTGTCGCAACTATTTTTAAATATTAACTTACCTATTCCGCCGAGTTCTTGTGACCTTTCGTCCTACACCTGACTTAATTTGTAACGCAAGTATCGAGCGCCCACTGACGTACTTATTCCACAAATTAAATTAATGTCTGACATATTTTTGGTTATATTGTATTTCATTACATTGGAATATAACGGTCATTGGAATATTGGAATAATATTCATTTCAGAACATAAATTGGGTGCTTTTTCTGAGTCTACAAGTATTTTGTTTCACTGTCTATGAATATCTGATTTTGTCCTAGTCGTATTGTAAAATGTTATAAAATTTCTTTTTGGTAATAAAAGTATTATAGAAAATGAAATTTAGTGGAGTTGACTTGAATATCATAATACAATTATTTAATACGCTTACACTCACAGCCCCACACTAGGTATAAACCTGTGTCGTGGCTGCCGTTGTACACATACAACACATACACAAACACCCAGACTCGAAACAAATATCTGTAGCCCATACAAATATTTGTCCCCGTTCGGGGATCGAACCCGCGACCCTTCGAATCAAACGGTCATCTCACACCGCTGGACTAACCGGGTCGTCGATAATTATAATATATTTAATCAAAAGTAGCAAGGATACTTAATTTATCTACCGCTAAATGTTAGTGTTCAATACTACTGTGTTCTGGTTAGATGGGAATGTATGGCTCTTATATCTTACTGGTGGTAGAGCTCCAGTGACTACACCGCATTACCTAATATACTTGCCGCTAAATGGTAGTGTTCAGCACTATCGTGTTCCGGTCAGGTGGTAATGTACGGCCCTGTAATTTCCGGCATAGAGGCATAACACCTTAGGCCTCAGGAGTGGTAATGCATCTGCATTTTGACCTTGGTCTTTTTGTGGGTGACTATAGGCTGCAGTCATCACTTAACATCAATGTGAACTGCATGCTTGTTTGCCACTTCCATAACATAAAAAAAAAACACTATCATGTACGGCCCTGTAATTTCCACAGCCCTTCAATTGCCACAGAGGTATAAGAACTTAGATCTCCGAAGTGGCAAAACAGGTAAAGTAAAGACAGAATCTGTATTCCATACAGGCGGTGCCTCAAGTTGTGTGACGTCAGAGCACATGAGTCGCCCAATCAATAATTTAATACAAGGTTCGCTTCCCCTAGCTATGTTAGGGATGCAAACGTTGTTAAGTTAAATATCGAAGTATGGATGATTTTCTTTCTCAATTTTTGAAATGTTTTACTAGTTATTCAGCTATTCCAAGCGGAGTCAAATTCACTAATCAAAGCATAAAATTCATGAATATATTCCCGCCGTTCTTAAGATACAAAATACAAATGGTGAATGAAAATTATATGAATTCGGTTTTAGGTCTATACTAATATTATAGAGCTGAAGTTAGTTTGTTAATTTGCTTCAACGCGCCAATCTCAAGAACTTTTGGTCCGATTTGAAATATTATTTCAGTGTTAGATAGCCCATTTATTGAGGAAAGCTTTAGGCTATATAACATCACGCTAAGATCAATAGGAGAAGATAGGCAACATTGCACCGCGCGAAGCCGGGGCGGGCCGCTAGTGTAAGTTAGAAACGTTGTTATATCGCTTTGATTAACAAAAAGCAGACTGACAGCAGCAAGGGATTTGGCGTGAAAATACATACATAAAATACATAATTGTATTATTATACAACACAATGTATATGATTAGAATAGGTTCAGTATTCAACAATAAATAATGCACATCGACCTCAGGAAGGAGACTTCGGCTTATTTCGGGTCTGTAGAGCGTTATCTTTTTCGCACCTTACCAATATAACGTTTGTCCACCATTTTGATCAAGATTTGGACCAATACCGGACTATCAGTGCTTACGTAGACAGTGTGCAGCAGAGATAAAGAGTAAAAATTAGCCGATTGTCACTTTCATAGGCTCGAGGTGCAATATTTCTTGATGAGCACTGTACTCGATATTTTTCTTTCAAAACATCGATGAATTATTTGCATCCCTAACTGTGGTCCGGCGAAATATAGGGGCATCTTTGCACTAAGTGCCCGGACTTTCGACTGAGGGAAATGAAAGGATTTGCAAACTAATGTTTGAATATGCAAATGTGAATTACAATTGGTATGGCTAGACGTAATTGATATGAGTCGTCAAAGTTTGAGTTTTGATTAATTTTAGTAGAAATGGATTAATTTAATCTACTCCTCTTATCACTTCAGCCGATTGAATCTCTCCTTTGTCTTTTTCTATCCTGCACATTTGATAATGCAACTGACAAAGACAAAGCATTCTATAGCTAAAATGTATCTAATATACGTAACTTCGCGCCTGTAATTCCCGAAGGGGTAAGCAGAGGTAAATGCATGCATTTAATCATACATGCAAACACCCACGATTCGCCGGTTACGTTTTGGCCCATGTAACAGGTGGCGAGCCTGTTGACATCTCCGGGCACATTACCAAACTTCGAGGTACTGGGAAATTTCCAGAAAATGGAAAAATCCCAATAGAACCAGCAAAGGACTTTACACCATTATCTCAGATAACCCTTTACCCGGTAATCGAACCCAGGACCTCAGCGTAGTAGTAGTGGCCTGCTACCACTAGGCTACCGAGGCAGTTAAATCATCAGGCAGTTAAGTTATCTAATATATGTTTATGAATAAGGGAGTCGGTCAGTATTTTGCGTCATTAGAGGAGAATAAAAAAATACGATCACACTCACAGCTCCACATTAGGTATTATATAAAACTGTGTCGTGGGTGCCGTTGTACACATACACAAACACCCAGACCCGAAACAATAATCTGTAGGCCATACAAATATTTGTTCCGGTGCGGGGATTGAAACAGTTTTACTGGTAGTAGAGCTCCAGTGACGGAGCTCGCGGGCGTAGGCACCACCGCATTACCTAATATACTTGCCGCTAAATGGTAGTGTTCAGCACTATCGTGTTCGTCTTCAAATAATAATAGTCGGAATATGCCATACTTGCCACGCTTTGCAGGCGGATTGGCGATCGCAGTGTGGGTGGTTTTATCACGGACCCCTGCTCCTCATCTCTCGTTATTATATTTACTACCGCTCAATTGGAATGATTTGAGCGTCATTTTTCGGTTTACTGACTGTTACTAGCGTTATAATTCTCCTCCACTATAGGGCGATAGGGTAGTAGTGATCAAAAAGAGGAGGCAAAATTTGACGCATCGGTGTGAGACTTTGGGAGCTTAGTGGTAAAGTGGCTGGACTGGTTATCCTGAGGTCGCTGATTCGATTCCTGCTCGAAGCCGATTTTTTTTCCCATTTTGTCTTTAATTCGTACATATTGGATTATCATAATACTTTCTTTCTTTCTATGAGGCCTATCCGATTATTCACGCCATTATCAAAAATCAATACCGACTTATGAATAAGTTTAGTTTTTATATTATTTCGCAATCGCAATGCTAGTGAAACATATATTTTTAAAGCAAAAATGGAATGAAAAATTTGATTTCAGGCGAGATTGAACTCGCGGCCACTGGTTTGTTAGTCCAGCTGCTCTTCCAATTGAGCTTCCGAAGTCCTGTCCGATTTATCAAATCTTTCCTTTACATTTATTGTATAGCCTTATGATGGCGGTAGCGACATCTATTGCCAATAATGCTAGTTTGCTAGTTAGGCAACCGATATAATAAACTTTGCAGTTTATTAAGTACCGATTAGTCAGTAATGCGACAAAAAAACAGATGACACAAGACAATCCAAACGACATGTCTTCAGTTTTCACCCCAAGATGTATGGCTTTATAAAAAACGTTGTGGACATTGCGAAGGGGAGAAAGGCTCAGTTTCCACCCTCAGTAACAACATCCGACCGCAACACGAGTTCCCGCGGGTATGTTTAGACTCCCAAATAAAAAGTAAACATTGCACAGAATCTGTTGGCTGCAGTGAAGAGCGATGGAATGACGTCATTGATATTTTATGCTGGTGGCCTACGCCCGCGTACCGGCTACCCGGTAACCGATTCATGTGAAAAAGCTCTCAGAGGGCGATGAAGCCGTCACGTTCCGATTCAATCGAAGAAGTGGGGACATATAGTCAAAGTTAATGATGATACGATGTAGCACTATACAGGACGTACCAGAAATCAATACCAAAAACAGGTGATAGGCCAAGTCATGACAGTTATCAGAAAAAGTTGAAAAAAATAAAATAGTCATGTATTCTTAATATTATTAGGATTTTAATTAAAGACTGTAGTTTACAGAAGGGTTAGTCATGACTACAATACAGAGGGAGAAATTTCATGAAAGTAATATTTGTGGTCTTGGGGTTTGAAGGATCATCGCAGGATGTCGTTTTTTCCGATATATTTTAAAAATCCTAACCCCCTTATTCATAAACGTACATTAAATACGTTTTCGCTATATTTTCGAATGCTTTGTTTTTGACAGATGCATCGTCAAATGTGCAGGATAGAAAAAAAAAGGAGCGATTAGCAACACTGTAGCTTAAATACGTTTTTGAATAAGGGGGTAATAATATTAGAAATACATGACAAATATTTTATTTCTCATATTTTTTTGTCATGACTGGGCCCTATCACCCGTTTTCGGTTTATCGTTGATTTCTTTGACACCCTGTATAAGAAACTTGATGAAATAATTAGAAAATTAATTCAATTGCTACTTCACTCTGTATAAAAAGAATGCATTGCACTTAAAATTATACTAATTGGATTGACTTTTACTTGTCTCAACGAAAAAACCTCTTTATTCGTGCACTCAGCAGTTTCCACCCTTTCAGTTTTCTGCTCGCGATTTCAGAATCGCGGTGATGTATTTTTAATTCGGGGAACGTTTTTATTTTGTGGGGTGACCGAACTTTTGTCTTATAAATATTGTACGTATTTTCCTCGTATAAAGTAAGATTTATTTTTGGAGTTTTACGTTCCTCGTGTTCCTAAATTTGGATTGTTTAAGACGTATTTACACATACTTTCCTCCTTCACAATTTGATCTGAAAGTAATTTCTTTCTTTGCTACTAAACGTAAAAAAAACTTAACTTCATGCCTGTAATCCCCGAAGAGGTCCCCGAAGTCCCCTAAATGCATGCATTCTAGAACTATGCAAACACCCACGATTCGCCGGTTAGTTTTGGCCCATGTAACGGGTGGCGAACCTGTTGCCATCTCCGGGCACATAACCAAACTCCGAGGTACTGGGAAACTTCCAGAAAATGGAAAAACCCCATTAAAACCAGATTTCTTGTCTATTCGTACTATGTGAATTGACAATATTTCATATTTTTAACATACATATTTTATTACATTATTTAAAAGTTAATCCAAAACTAGGGCACCCGTGTTTAACCATTTTTCGAAATTTTGTACTTTTCATTCATAATTTCTACTTTGAAAGTTAGTGTATTCTAAAAAGACGTATGCGCCATATGACGTCACACATAGGGTGGAATGGCGATAGAACCATTGCCTTGTGCCGTGACCCTAAAAAAAATTGTAGATGTCACTGTCTTGTCGTTGTCAGCTTGTCAAACTCGATGTAGGGCTGTTGATCTTTTTATTTTAAAAATATTAGTACCGGTGTTCGATATATCGAAAAAATTATCGATATATCAATATAATTTTTAAAAAATTCTTTGACCCTGCGTGTCATCGATTAATCTCTTCCTTGATCCAACTACAAAATTATTAAAAGACGAACGAGCAAAAAAAAACACAGCGTAGCTTCTCAAAATATAAAAAAAATATCGAATGTATAAATCGACATTTTAATTCGTTTTGATATTTTTTGTTTTTGTTGCCAACTAAACAATAAATATTTCAAATTATTTCAGATGTAATTATCAAAAAACCTTAATTAATCTACATAATAAAAAAAAAACATTAAAATATACTTAAAAGCTAAATAATATTTACATAAAATAAAGTTATACCTAAACTAAAAACAACATGCCTCTAAAAAAAAAACCTGCATCACTGCCTTCATCCTGTGTTATGGTACCCAGAAGGCTGGCAGCATTGCCTCGTTGGATGGCAATGCTGATTATTTGACCTAAAAATTGGCCAGTTTAGTTTTTAATATCGACATATCGAAAAAATATCAATATTATATCAATAGCCTGAGGGCTAAGTCGTTGTTTAAAACTTGTTTTTTTTTTTAATAAATAAGTTCGTAGCAGCTTTTTATATACTTCGCAGTAGGGATGGCGATTCCATTTCCGATTTCGAAGTGTCTAAAATCCATCCACGATTAAATCGACATTGAAAAAATCGTTCTTCGATTATCGATCTATTTTTGATTTGGGCTACGTAATACTAAATTTCTAGGAAAGCAGACGACCGAAAAAAAAACCAACTCGACAGTGTTCAATGCTGGTATAATGCTTCCTATACTCACGTTTAAACGTTAAATCTTATGATCTGTATGTTTCCTATGTCCCTATGTGAATTAACCAAAAAGATCAATCTTCGAATTTCCAGGGTATAGTATCGATTCACTAGATAAATCCAGTGCTGTGGATCGAGTTATATAAATTATTATAATTATTTAAACAAGAATCGATTTTTTGGGTCCTAAAGATCGCTTTTCCGATTAATCGATCTAAGGTCTCGGATCACCAACCCTACTTCCTAGTTTTATACTTAGACATTGACGTATCCGTATCAATTTGACACATCTTGTCACAGAGTATGTAACAATAATGTTTTCATCTAAAGATAAGCAATGGTAACTACTTAATTCCACCATATAAGTGACGTCATCACATGTTTTTCCGTTTTATTTTTTTTTCACAGAAATTAGGAAATAAAAAAATACAAAAAATATATATTTGAACTCAGAAAAGAAAAATATAGAAACGGTATTTTTCTTTTAGGGTCGTGTCAATTTTGAAATGTTGTCAATTTCATGCTTGTTTTGCCACTTCCGTAACATTAAAAAACCGGTCAAGTGCGTGTAGGGCCACGCGAAGTGTAGGGTTCCGTAGTTTTTAGGGTTGAATAAGGTAATGAAAAAAAAAAAAAATCTATGGCGTGATTAAGGTGTATACTTGTGCCAAATTTCAAGTCATTAATACCACAAATCGTTTTTGAAGATAGAGATACAAGCAGTGACGGACATGGCGAAACTATAAGGGTTCCTTGTTTACTACGGAACCCTAAAAAGGTACGTTTCATTTCAATAAACAAAATAAGTTTACGTAGATCTCCAATTTTGTATCTACATTTTTCTATAAAAATGTTGAAGCGAAGTGAAGTCCACAGATGCAAAAACGAAGCCAATTAGGGGGTCGGGCGGACCTTCTGTGAATAGCCACACTCGTGCCTGCGGACCTTTGTGTGGCGGTGATATACTACTCCGTATTTTTGCAACGTTGTTATAACGTAATGAATTGCGGCCCCTCGGTACTTGGTCAGATTTGGTTATTTTAATGGTGGGAGGATATATAACAGATTATCTTTATAAAAAGTGTGTGTGTATCTTCTCGGAATTCTGTCTGATGGTGGGGTCAAAAGTCGTAGGAATCGGCGTGCATGTAGTATCGGTGTAAAAATGAAAAAAGGCATGCTACGATGGTTCGGGCATATGGAAAGAATGTCGAATGAGCGAATGACTTAACAGATATACAATGCGAATGTGGATGGTTGCAGAGGCCCAGGAAGACCAAGACTGACCTACCATGACCAAATAGGTCGAGTTCTGTCTGATGGTGGGATCAAAAGTCTTAGGAATCGGCGTGCATGTATGAAGAGAATGATGAAGGTAGACGAGGCACGAGAGGTTTGTCTGAATCGGGATATCTGGCGCTCTACACTCTCTGCCTACCCTGTAAGGGCCCTGGCGTGAAGATACATACCTCAGTTCGCTGATCATAATTAAGTAAGTTTACTTTTTTCTACGCAAATGCATAGGAATGCTATGCTAGGTGTGCTAAGAATCCGCAGCTGCTAGAGGGGATTTTTGGATTTACTCGATTGTGCCAGATTAAGATTTTAGTCGTGTTCCGGAAGTTATGAGTGAATTTTAAACTCTGTAATATCTGTTTCAGACGCAAAATATCTCTAATTTTAGAAACGACAACGCATCTTGAGGTCTTTCGTTTTTGCGTAGATGTCTATAGAGCGCTGTACCAACATATAATCAATATACACATAGTATGTTCTTAGGTTTTCGCGAGCTACACTCATTGAAATAAAACTAGTTTTCGGATTTATCTCGCGTATATTAAACTAAAATGATTATTGAAAATCGAATCCGACGTTTTGGTCGCTTTTCAGCTTCCGTGGTCTCAGGCAGACTGAGGTGGTAATCGTCTGACAGCGGTTTTGAAAATTTATTATGTGCAGCTACCTCCATCTATTTCGCAAACGTCTTGCGTAGCGTTCAGGATTAACACAAAAGTAACTAATTGTATCTTGAGGTCTTACAGACTGTTGCGGTTGGGCTTTTATTCTACTGAGTATTGGATCCCACGTTGGTGACAATCGCCAACCATCTACTCTATTGAAATTTGGATGTTTTTTAATCTCAACGTCGGGTTCGATTTTAAATAATCATTTTAGTTTAATATACGCGAGATAAATCCGAAAACTAGTTTTATTTCAATAATATACACATATAATAACTTCCTGCTAAATACTACTTACACTATAAAAGATTCACTGTTTTTTGTTTTTACAAAATTCACCGGTTTGTTTTATTCGATTATCTGGCACTAAAACCTTCATTAAAGATACAATCACGAAGTCTGACACTGTCGTAGGCGTGACCGCTACGTGCGTAGCCTCGTAGACACCGTAGCCACGCCCGGACGGCTAATTGCTACGTCGTGCTACTGTCCATTTACACCGAACAGAGAGTGGATTACAGTTTGTTAAGCTGATTAGCTTAGAGCTTACACACAAATTATATTGTTTTTTTGTTACTTTTTTCTATTCGGTTCTGAATACGTCTTCAATTCATAGTTTAATAAAACACGGATGATAATAAATACAATCAATTTATTTCTTTTTTTGGTTTTTTGATGGTTCGGACATGAAGAAAGAATGTCGAATGAGCGAATGACTATACAGATATACAATGAGCTTGAAGATGGTTGAAAGCCAGAGGCCCAGCAAGCTAAGACTGAACTACCTTGACTATATAAGTGGAGAACTGTCCAAGGTGGAGTATCTGGCGCTTCACACTCCCGCCCTACCCCGTAAGGGACTTGGCGTGAAGACACACACACGTATATATTTTTTTATCAATCTTATGTTTTGTTATATTACAAACTTTTTAAAGTGATTTACTCATAATGGTATTTCAATAGGAATTATTGATTATAATCAATGTTAAAATTTAACAATAATGTCATCATTCTCAAATTCTTAAAGTTATTTGTATAGAAGAATATGTATGTATGTATGTATCTTCACGCCAGGTCCCTAACGGGGTAGGCAGAGAGTGTAGAGCGCCAGATATCCCGGTTCTGACAAACCTCTCGTGCCTCGTCTACTTTCATCATTCTCTTCATACATGCACGCCGATTCCTAAGACTTTTGATCCCACCATCAGACAGAACTCGACCTATTTGGTCATGGTAGGTCAGTCTTGGTCTTCCTGGGCCTCTGCAACCATCCACATTCGCATTGTATATCTGTTTAGTCATTCGCTCATTCGAAATTCTTTCTATATGCCCGAACCATCGGAGCATGCCTTTTTTCATTTTTACACCGATACTATCATTCACACAAAGCCTCTTTCTTACATCTTCATTACGAACGCGATCGGTGAGTGATACACCGCAGATCTTGCGCAATGATCTCATCTCGACCGTGTTCAACTTACTTTCATACTCTTTCCTGCATACCCAGCTCTCGCTTCCATATAAAAGCGTTGGAGTTAGTACAGCATTATGTACGGCTAGTCGCGCCCGCTGGCTGAGATGTTTAGATTCTAGCAGCTTACCCAACGCTCCATTCACGCAATTCCCAGCAAGCACTCTTCTTTCTATGTCAGTGGTGTACCTACCATCCTTGCTAAAAGCACATCCAAGATATACAATTTTATCAACCTGTTCTAACACTGCATCATCTACTACTACCCTTGCATTTGTTCTCTGTTCATCTCTTTCAAATACTAATACTTTAGTTTTATCCACATTCAATTGTAAGCCTTTCTCCATACAATCCTCTTTCATGACTGTGACTAGTGCTTGTAGCTCAGATGGTGTAGAGCTAACAATTACCGCATCATCTGCGTAAAGCAGACAGTTCACCACTAAGTCACCCATACGCACTCCCACATCCATCAACTTCACCCTCTGGAGGCATTTGTCCAGATATATGATAAACAGCCTAGACGAAAGCACGCAACCCTGTCTGACACCGATGTTAACATCAAACCAGGGTGACATGTTACCATCTACCCGCACACATGCTTGACAGCCCACATACGTGGACTGTATTGCACGGAGCAGACTGCCATCAATACCATACTCTGGCAATATGTCCCACAGCTCCTTTCGTAATATCCTATCAATCGCTTTCTCCAAATCCACAAAATCGCAGAAAACCTTCTGGCTCACAGCCAGATGCTTCTCTACGATGTTGCGGAGGGAGAAAGAAGTTGTATAGAAGAAAAGGAATAAAATCGGGGAATGTAGCTGTTATACTGCTACTCAATTGTGGATTCAGAGTTATTGTTTGGGAAAAGAAGAACCTTGAACCTAAATCAAAGAAATAATCGATTGCGGAGAAGGCCTTAACCCAATTCAGAGCAATTTTTCAAGCAAATATATATTTTTTTTTTTATGTAATGGAATTGGCAAACAAGCTTGCAGTTCACATTGATGTTAAGTGATGACTGCAGCCTATAGACACCCACACAAAGACCAAGGTCAAAATGCAGATGTGTTACAACTCCTGAGGCTTATGGTGTTATGCCTCTGTGCCGGAAATGACAGGGCCGTACATTACCACCTGACCGGAACACGATAGTGCTGAACACTACCATTTAGCGGCAAGTATATTAGGTAATGCGGTGGTGCCTACGCCCGCGAGCACCGTCACTGGAGCTCTACCACCAGTAAAAGGTGAACCTGAATAAAATATGATCATATCAAGTGACGCAATCTGAACGAAACAGCATAACACTGTAACTATTACCTTATCATCAATGTTTACCACTTGCGGTGGGTTAAACACTTTATTTGTTTTTTGGCATGTCTTATTCGAACAGACTGACACTACATCATGCAAGTAATGTACGGCCTTGTAATTTCCGGCACAGAGGCATAACACCTCAGGCCTCAGGAGTGGTAACGCATCTGCATTTTGATCTTGGTCTTTGTGTGGATGTCTATAGGCTGCAGTCATCACTTAAGTCAAATGCAAGCTTGTTTGCTACTTCAATTACATAAAAAAAAATTTAAAAAATGCAATCACAAAGTTTTACACGGGCGTAGGCGTTACCGCTACGTTCGTAGCCTCGTAGACACCGTAGCCACGCCCGGACGGCTAATTGCTACGTCGTGCTACAGCTGACTTGCACCGAACTGAGTATGGATTACATCATAAATGATTTGTGAAGCTACACAGTAATTATAATTATTTATTTGCCACTGTAAGAGATACTATTATTTAATTATTAATTTTATTCATTTTTGCACTTTTTGCCTCGTTGGTCCAGAGGGCGCCGGGTTCTCAGGCTTCGATTTTGAGGTCGGTAAAAGTTGTAATTGGTTTTTTTCTGTACTTTTCCTGGAGTACTCGTGCCTCGGAAAGCACGTAAAGCCGTCGGTCCTGCGTCCGATCTCTCCCCGTTCGTTTCGGATAGCCGGTCTCATCGAGTTATGAGAGTGCCGGAATAGATTATGCACATGTGTTTGCACTTGTGCACTATAATATCTGCCGCGCAGTTGGCTACTCTCCGTTTGACCGCCGTGACCAGACATCGATCTGGAGAATAATTCATAATTATTTTTTAGGTTTATGAAAAACGTAAGTTCATGCCTGTAGTCCTTGAAGGGGTAGGCAGAGGTAAATAGGTAAATGCATGCGTTCAATCATACATGCAAACACCCACGATTCGCCGGTTACGTTTTAGCCCATGTAACAGGTGGCGAGCCTGTCGATAACGCCGGGCATTTTACCAAACTCCGTGGTACTGAGAATAGATTGAGGATGCAGTTCGGTTTTTCAATTTCATGAACATCTCAGATAAAAGATTATATTTTTCAACGAATTTCTTACCACCGACTTACACTGAAGCACTTTTTCACTATTCATATTATATGTGTGGATATAATTCACTATTATATGAGTTGATATTACATATATGCATGAATATATTTATGATACAATCTTTTGGCGCATGTTCAAATTTAATGAACTCGCCCCTGAATTAATTCAAAGAATATTTGAATTTTAATTGACTAATAATTAAATTGATCCCTCACATCATAATGAATAATTCTTGTATGGTATTTTAAGATGTTTGATGTCCTACCTTTTGATCAGTATACATAATGAAGTTTATAAATAAAAGATATGTTTTCGTCTCACTCACTCTTGTTCGGGTGAGTTTATCTGTCTTGTTCTGGCATAAAAATGAGGGTCGTTGGGTGATAATGAAAATGTAATTTGAGGTATGCAAGGTGAACGTACCTTGCCTTCACAGTTGATAATATAAAATACACGTTGTTTTTACTTGCTTTTAAAATATCTTGCATTTTCTGAGGAGCAATATTGGTATAGCTTAAAATGTAATAGTCTTTTTTTAAGGGGTGAAAAGACTTTGGAAGAAGCACAGGTTTATTATTATTTATACAGTTTATATGTATAACAAAAAGTGAAACCTTGTAAAAACTGTTATAGAGGCAAAGCAAATTAGACCTCAGGCACACTGCGGACACTTCGCCAAAATTCATTCATTCATCAATTCATTTCTGCATATAACTGAACTGTGTGTTTAATCACACCGCGGACACTCCGCCAAAATTCCATACAAACGCTTAATTTGGTTTCTTTTACACAGACATCAACCAGTGACGTGTATTTACACGCGCACCTGTGTGCGTAGCACGTAGAAAATACCAACCGTCGCCCATAAGAGGGGAGGAGGTAGGGTGATGCGGGGAAATCGGGCGGGACGTCGAAGTGTCCATTCTATACGTAGTATTATTACATATGTGTTACTATTGATATTATGTTTAATGTTCTCTTATATTGTGGTGAGAAATTAATCTACTGGTGGTAGAGCTCCAGTGACGGAGCTCGCGGGCGTAGGCACCACCGCATTACCTAATATACTTGCCGCTAAATGGTAGTGTTCAACACTATCGTGTTCCGGTCAGGTGGTAATGTACGGCCCTGTAATTTCCGGCACAGAGGCATAAGACCTTAGGCCTCAGGAGTGGTAACGCATCTGCATTTTGACCTTGGTCTTTGTGTGGGTGTCTATAGGCTGCAGTCATCACTTAACATCAATGTGAACTGCATGCTTGTTTACCACTTCCATTACATAAAAAAAAAATAATAATCATTATTATCATTATCATATTCTCTGCTAGGATAGTAAACTACTACATTACTACACTACTACTAGTAACCTAGGTTCTTTGGCTACACATTTGTTGTAAATATTGTACACTACATACTTGTGCTATTAGTAATAAACAAGCTGCTACTGTAGTAAACTACATCAAATATGCATCGCTCTATCTGGATACTGGTTTGAAGTGTCCGACGTGTCTGTGCCAGTACGTATACGTATCGTTATTCAATTTCAATAGTAGGCCACTCAGAGCGGGCGGTACATTTTCCTGCCGTATTCCCCATCGGGTAGCACACATAGGCACTCTATCAAGCAGAGGCGAGTGGGGTAACTGGCGCATCATTGTTGTTTTGCATATTACCCCTTCACACCCTCGCGGGTGCGACTGAGAGGCACGTGCCTCTCGCTCCCCTGTCCTATTGTGCTCTCAATTAATATTATGAGCTGTGGGTTGGACCGCATCTTTGGATACCGATGAAATGAAGTTGGTAATAAACCGTGGGTCTGGTGCACCGGAAATATTTTAGCCGCGCCTTTTGAGGGTGTTTTGGTAAACAAGTATTTGTATCAATTTAGTGATTTAGTGGTATTTTTTTGCTATCGTTAACGATGCGTTTGAATGTTTTGGGTATGTATGTGTGTATGCATCTGCACGCCAAGTCCCTTACGGGGTAGGTAGAGAAGGTGGAGTGCCAGATATCCCGGCACTGGTAGACTTCCCTTCTTCTACATATACTACTATCTACAAGATTCTTGACCCACTCTCAGAGAGTACTTGACCTATTTGGTCAAGGTAGGTCAGTCTTGGTTATCCTGGAACACTGCAACCATGTTTTGAGAGTATATAGTTGTTTATAATGATAATAACTGCCTCGGTAGCCTAGTGGTAGCAGGCCACTACTACTACGCTGAGGTCCTGGGTTCGATTCCCGGGTAGGGGGTTATCAGAGATGATGGTGTAAAGTCCATTATCTCTGGTTCTATTGGGATTTTTCCATTTTCTGGAAATTTCCCAGTACCTTGAAGTTTGGTAATGTGCCCGGAGATGTCAACAGGCTCTCCACCTGTTACATGGGCCCAAAAACGTAACCGGCGAATCGTGGGTGTTTGCATGTATACTTGAATGCATGCATTTACCTCTGCCTACCCCTTCGGGGATTACAGGCGTGAAGTTACGTTTTTATAAGATAATTTACGAGTAGCCCGTTAAGAAGAAAGATTTCTTTTGGAAATTATAGTGGATAGTTTGCTTGTACTATAATTAAATATTTTGCATGTATTTTTTACGAAACTAGCTCTGCCAATAAATTGACTGATAACATGTTTATTCGGTGAAATAAATCGAAACAGTAAATACTTGTTACTATAATATAATATTTATGATTTTAAAAACCATTAATAAAGATACATAACACATATTCAGGGTGCGTGTTTATGAACATAAAAATACACTTGTCTATTATTCATGAAGGTTATCATTTTTGTTAATCTATACCAGATGTTCCCAAACTATTTTTTCTTGTAGACCCTTTACGATTTTTTCTGGTTCCTGTGGACCCCGTCCTTGCTACATTTATATCACATTCCCATATTTCCAATTTTTATTCACGCCTACAAAGACCCCCATCGAGTCTCCCATGGACCACTTTGGGAATCACTGGTATGATGTAACTAAATTGGTACTATCAGTGTATGTGTTGAGATCCATTATCGTGGACCCCCATTTTCATTTTATGGACCCCCAAATTGTTTTTTCGCTGACGCAGACCCCTTTCAGGTTGTCATAGACCCCCAGGGGTCGATATAGACCACTTTGGGAATCACTGATAACCCATATTTGTTGAACACAATATTCGTGGGAATTGATCAACCGGCCACAAAAGAAGCAAGTCAATTAAATAGAGTGTAAGGTGTATAGGCTTTCTAATTGCTACGTGTAAAAGGTTACTAAATTTTTTATGACAGCGATAATTTTGTGTTTTCCTTTTGTAACTCCATAATAATGATAAAAATTATTGAAAAGTTATTGTGGTTTGTTTTAGTCTACATATTTCGGGTTTGAAAAAATGCTTGTGTGAGTGTGTGTAGAACGGCTCCCATGATAGGTTATTATTATTTTTTTAATGTTACAATAGTGGCAAACAAGCATGCAGTTCACATTGATGTTAAGTGATGACTGCCGCCTATAGACACCCACACAATGACCAGAGGTCAAAATGCAGATGCGTTGCCACTCCTGAGGCCCAAGGTGTTATGCCTCTGTGCCGGAAATTACAGGGCCGTACATAGTGCTGAACACTACCATTTAGCGGCAAGTATATTAGGTAATGCGGTGGTGTCTACGCCCGCGAGCTCCGTCACTGGAGCTCTACCACCAGTAATAAATTGCATTGAGAGAGCAACTTTAGCTAAAATACGTTACTGAATAAGGGGGTTATTATTTTTTTTTTCTTATGTAATCGAAGTGGCATACAAGCATGCAGTTCACATTGATGTTAAGTGATGACTGCAGCCTATAGACACCCACACAAAGACCACGATCAAAATGCAGATGCGTTACCACTCCTGAGGCCTAAGGTGTTATGCCTCTGTGCCGGAAATTACAGGGCCATACATTACCACCTGACCGGAACACGATAGTGCTGAACACTACCATTTAGCGGCAAGTATATTAGGTAATGCGGTGGTGCCTACGCCCGCGTGCTCCGTCACTGGAGCTCTACCACCAGTAAGAAGTGTATTATATTTATTTATTTGACACATGGAATTTTCACTCCACGAACGTTAGTTGTAAGCAAATGTTGATATGATATCATTGTGGCAGGAATGCGGGCTATATCAATCATCGCTCACCGACGTGTTGTGTATCACGCGGTTTCGTGACCGCCTGTCACGAACGTGGTCGTTTTAGAAATGTTTTTGTATAAATATGTAAAAATGTTTGACGTATTGAGTCTGCAAGTATTTTTTTTTTATGTAATGGAAGTGGCAAACGAGCATGCAGTCTACATTGATGTTAAGTGATGGCCTAAGGTGTTATGCCTCTGTGCCGGCAATTACAGAGCCGTACATTACCACCTGACCGGAACACGATAGTGCTGAACACTACCATTTAGCGGCAAGTATATTAGGTAATGCGGTGGTGCCTGCGCCCGCGAGCTCCGTCACTGGAGCTGTACCACCTGTAAAAAGTATGTTTATATCTAAATGATTTATACGTGTTATCGCATAGCCATTTAATTATATGTTTAACTGTATATATCTGTATTCAAACTGACTATGAAAACATTTGCACCATGAACTGCGGCTTGACCAATCATCTTAGCGTTTGTCCTTTTGTTTACGTACGTGATTTCTAATCCTTACCTCAATGAAAACAGAATCAGAATCAGAAACTCATTTATTCATTTAGGGTGACAGGCACCTCTTATGACACGTCAAAAACAAACAAAATAAATTAAAGCGAATAACAATTGATATACATGTCAAACAAGATAAAAAATACATGTAAAGTCAAGAATATCACTAAGATAAAACTAAATGTCATATACTAATGTAAAAAGTATATCAGTAGAATGTCTCTTTTCCCCTTTACAAACTTATAACAAAGAGTAAAAAGAAAAGAAAAAGAGTCATTCTTTGTCATTCACCGGCAAAGTTAAAAATAAAACAATAGCGATAATCTGTTTCTCGCTATCGTCTTATTGTCACATATTAAAGTAATAACCTCAATCAAATTGGACAAAGGTGATTTATTTATTTTAGAGGTTGTACGTTAACGTAACTTAAATAAAACATAAACCAGCGCAATCAAAAAAGGCGGTCGAGTATGTGGTGGACACCAGTTTAAGAAGTATAGCCGATTTTTTTTTATGTAATGGAAGTGGTAAACAAGCTTGCAGTTCACATTGATGTTAAGTGATGACTGCAGCCTATAGACACTTACACAAAGACCAAGGTTATGCCTCTGTGCCGCAAATTACAGGGCCGTACATTACCACCTGACCAGAACACGATAGTGCTGAACACTACCATTTAGCGGCAAATATAAGGTAACGCGTTGGTGCCTACGCCCGCGACGGGGCTTTTATTTTTTTAATTTTTTTTTGTTCTCCGTTTAAAGAGCTTGGTCAAAGACCATGACGCTCTATACGTTCACATGAATTACACTCTTCATTTAAAAAAAAAATAACTAAACAACAGCACATTGACAATGGATATAGTTGCAACAGTATTCTGGCGTCATCCGTAGTAGGATCCGCTAGGAAACTGTTGCAATGTCCTATTTCTAATGAAGCCCTGCGATGAGCCTCACCCCGAACACATTCAACCAAAATAAATACGGGGCTCATGTAGGTGGGTATTCATGGATTTAATAGTAAGTGTTCTGAAAAAACTTTAAAATATCTTAAGTGTCTTATAAAGAGTCTGCTAGATATCGAGTATGTATTCAGTGAAACCAATTGAACGGTATTAGACCGCAAAACGAGACGGCATTCGCACTGTTTGCGTCCCCCATTTGTGATTTGATACAGATTAATTCAGTGACAGGATCGCATATTTGCATTTTAAACATCTCTTTCAGTGAATAATTTACTTTACATATATCAGTGAGGGAAGATGTATGCTCAAATATATTTTGCAAAGTGTGAAGTGCAAAAACATTTCAACCGTCAATGAGTCTGCAGTCTGCACTTATGTCTTACAAAATTCGTAAGTAATCAAAAGCTGAACTTTGCCTTCTTTGAAACTTTAGTTTAAAATAAACACTAAACTATTATGAAATAAATTTAGAACCATAGTGTGTTCTTCGATTTTCGCGAGCTTTACTCATTGAAATAAAACTAGTTTTCGCATTTATCTCGCGTATATATAAAGCGACCGAAACGTCGGGTTCGATTTTAAATAATCATTTTAGTTTAATATACGCGAGATGAAGCTGAAAACTAGTTTTATTTCAATTTAGAACCATTTTTTCCTTGCAAGTAAAATTTTACGAAACTAGTGCTGCCAATAAATTGTTTGAGAAAATGTTTATTCGGTGAAATAGATTCAAATAGTACTCGCCTACAAAGCGAGTCTGTATTCGCGGTGCGTCCGCACTGTTTGTGTTCCCCGTTTGTGATTTGATACAAATTAATTGAGTGACTGGATCGCATATTTGCACAGAGTTATCTGCATTTTAAACGTGAAATCCCTTTCAGTGAATAATTTACGTAACATGTCACCGTGAGGCTTGATGTAAAGTACTTTATTGTACGCGCTCTGTGTTTTATATGAGGAAGTCGCATTTATTAACGTATTTATTAAATTGAAAAATATTCACTATTGAGTACCCTACTATATTTCTATACAAGTGTTTGCGTAGCTTTATGTTATCAATTATTTCTAAAGAACTCAGTTAATTTTCAAATCCCTCGTTTTCCTAAAAGGATACTCACATATTTATTTATCAGCTTCATACCTGTCAACTTAAAGAAACATTTTTTTATAACATAAGTATAATTTTTAGCCCAATATTTGAATACTCGTTTTCACAAATGGGTATATTGTTTTATCTAATCCATTCCCATCTATAAATCGATAGTCTTTGTTTCTTCGGTGAAATAAATTCGACAATACACAAAGCGAGTCGGCAACCGCACTATTTGTTCTCCGTTTGTGAGTTGGTACATTTTAATTCAGCGACTGAATCGCATATTTGCACAGAGTAATCTACATTTTAAACGTGAATCCCTTTCAGAGAATAATTTATGTTACATATTTCACTATGCGACTTGACAAGAAAGTAATTGGAAGCATTTAATTGTACTTTGAGTTTTAAATGGGGATGTAGCGTTTATTAACTCGTGTTTAATATTTTCTTCGTATGGTACAGCTTTTATACAATATTGTTTGTGATTTTTTAAAAATAGAATTATGTTTTTTTTTTTATGTAGTGGAAGTGGTAAACAAGGATGCAGTTCACATTGATGTTCAGTGATAACTGCAGCCTATAGACACTTACACGAAGACCAAGATCAAAATGCAGATGCGTTACCACTCCTGCGGCCTAAGCCTATGGCTCTGTGCCGGAATTTACAGGGCTGTACATTACCACTTGACCGGAACACGATTGAGCTGAACACTATCATTTAGCGGCAAGTAAATTTGGTAATGCGGTGGTGCCTACGCCCGCGAGCTCCGTCACTGGAGCTCTATCACCAGTAGAACGTTCGATCACTTACTGGTAGAAGATAATTAAGGTAGAGTTTCAGTGTAGGAGCTTGAGGGCGTAGGCTTAATATACCTGCCACCAAATGGTAGTGTTTATCACCATCGTGTTCCGGTTTGATGATTGTGTGGTCACAACTAATACAGAGGCATAAAACCTTATGGCCCCGTATCAACTTAACAGAGGCATAAAAACTTACCCCCTTATTCATAAACGTATTTTAGCTAAAGTGTTGCTAATGTCTCCTTTGTCCTTTTCTGTCCTGCACATTTGACAATGGAACTGAAAGAGACAAAGCATTCTATAGCTAAAACGTATCTTATGTACAATTATGAATAAGGGGGTAAGGGTCTCAGGGGTGGCAACGAATCTGAATTTTTGCGTCTGGTTTTTGCGTAGATGTCTATAAGTTACAGTCATCACTTAATAATTAAGTACTATGCAAATTTGTTTTTGGACAGACAAAGCGTTCCCTTATAGTGTTTAGTTTCCTATTGCTCTCATGAGCTATTACTAAAATTTGTACCAGTAATTAAGTGGACAAAATCATGAGGCGGAGACCAGGAGACTCATAGCACAGGGTTTACCTAGGTTGAGCGCTGTCTCTACAATACCCTGAGATAAATGTTTAAAAAGAAATCAATATAATTTTAAAAATAAAATAAGCTTCATGTGATGTATTTACCATAACTTAAGAAAACATTGTGGAGTAATTAAATAAAAATCTTGAATGTCCATGTGAACTACATTTTTGTTTGACACCTTCGTTGCAAAAATATATAACATGAACCAAATGCTAATAAAATTATTGACTTTTAAGATTTTTAGTATCCAAGATCTGCATTTCGGCAATAAAATACTTTTCCTGCCTTAAAATACCAAATGAATTTAGAAGGATCTGAAAGTAAATTTTCGCATACATCTTTTTTCTCAAAAGGAGTGCTCAGAGACAAATCATTTATCAGATCCATTCCCGTCAACGTAAATAAATGAGTTTTATATTAACTTAATAGAATCAAGCACCCAATATTTGCATACTTGTTTTACTCAAGTGGGTATGGCGGGGTATATTTTTACCTACTCCATTCCCATTTATAAACCGATAGTGAAATAACTGTTTATTAGTGAAATAAATTCAACAATACTCGAACCACAAAGCGATTCGTTTATGATTTAATACAAATTAATTCAATGAGTGGATCGAATATTTAAACAGAGTAATCTGCATTTTAAACGTGCATTCCTTTCATTTAATAAATTGCGCAATGTTTTCGGTTTTCGTGAATTTTCAGCGCATAAATCAAATGTATTTACATGTCTGTGTAAGATTAATACGTAAAACCAACCCTTACAAAGTTTAATATATATGTATCTGGTGGTAGAGGTCCAGTGTAGAAGCTCAAGACCGAGGGGACCACCGCATTAACTAATCTATCTGCCGCTAAATGGTAGTGTTTAGCACTATCGTGTTCATTTTGACCTTTGGTTTTTATGTGGGTGTCTAAAGGCTGCAGTCATCACTTAACACCAATGTGAACTGCATGCTTGATTGCCATTTAGCGGCTTCCTAAGGTCTATCTTATATATATAATAATCAATTGCTGTTCGGTAGTCTCGCTAAAACTCGAGAACGGCTGGACCGATTTGGCTTATTTTGGTTTTGAAAATATGAATAAATTGAAATAAAAACCGCGATTTCATTTTCATATACAAACTAGCTGTTGCCCGCGGCTTCGCCCGCGTGGATGTCGTTTTATAAATATTTTTTCCTGAATTTTCTTGCTATAAACCTCACGGAGCCCGAGACCATTCCAATGAATGCAAAACCGTGGAAATTGGTTCGTGCGTTCTGGAGTTATAGCGTCAGGAAAGAAAACCCGACTTATTTTTATATTATAGATAATTCGTATCTAATGTATCTATCAAACCTTTGACACATTATTTCATTGTGAAGCAATACGAAGTTTGCCGGGTCAGCTAGTGCGCAAAATTTCTTATTGGATACTGTAGTTATATGCCGGTTTTACGAATTTTACCTCTTTGTATGGTACCCTTTATAACCCATGAAAGCCTGTTTTTTCATGGCACATATATAGCATTCCAAAAATACGTCGTTCGCTAATGACGTGTCGGTCGATGACTGGCATAATGGGGGCCTCCGGCCCTCTTTGTTTACCTCCATAATTACCTGCACTGTAGTATACGTCCATTTATTCTTTCAACATTTTTGCATACTAGCTTTTACCCGCGACTTTATGCGACGCGAAATTCGTGATGTAGCTGTATTTGTTTTAATGCAAATTGAGCATGCCTTAGTGTGTAAACACACTATGCCGAAGCTACGCGACGGAAGTTCGGCGGCTGAGTTTACGTTCCGACGTATTCGGCTGATATGATACACTATAAGTAACGCAGCGTTATTTCGACAGTGTGTCGTCAGTTATTCAAATAGCATTGCAAGCGTAATAGTGCTGAACTTCCGTCGCGTAGCTTCGGCATAGTGTGTTTAAGATAAGATAGATAAGATAAGAAACATTTATTTGACACACAGCGAGACACATAAAACAGACATAAAACGTAACAGGTAACAGAGAAAAAACAACACATTTTCTAAAAATTAATACATACCTATACACGTAATACGTGTCTCACGGCTGCCAAAAAGGTGTCCTGTTCAGCAAATGTCAGGTACCTTCATATAAAAGGTACCTGACGCTGGTTTTCAACAGGACCCTTAGTGAGTGAACCACGGATGTCAAATTTATAATAAAGGATAATTGTACTAATACTTATACAAGGTACATACATACGGATATAAAACAGATAATAAGCCATTAAAATAATACACTTATACTTCTAAATTAAGTACATTCACACAAACGTCGATTCTCTATTTCTATCCTTAAGGATTGAATATTCCAAAATGCTAAAATAGTGATAAATTTGTTATTATATATCGTAGTTATTGATGAAGGCGTCGGGATGTACGTCCAATCACCTTCAATATATATGTGCGTTGTCATTCCGCGCCATTTATCCTCTGTGCAAGAGATGTAGGATCGTTTATGAATATATTTAGTAATTTTTAGACATTTGATAACTCATTTAAGCAATTTTCCCGTATCACGTAGCGTAGGTACGTCTGCACCTCAACACGGCCTAATGGGATCCTCCGGGGCCTTTGTTTACCTCTATAATTACCTGTTCTAATTATACTTTACGCCCATTCATTCTTCAACGTGTAATAGCGATCCATCGTGGCTTCGCACGGTTACAATATATTGTTTATTTCTCAGTTCCTTTGCGGCGAATTAAACATACACCAGATGTAATATGTGTAGTAACTATTTGTTTTCAGATTTAATGATGTCTACGCGGATTCAATTGATTTATGTATGTACCATTCTCTTTCAAGCATTCAAACGTGTTTTTTTAATGTCATGGAAGTGGTAGACAAGCATGCAGTTCACATTGATGTTAAGTGATGACTGCAGCCTATAGAAACCCACACAAAGACCAAGGTCAAAGTGCAGATGCGTTACCACTCCTGAGGCCTAAGGTGCTATGCCTTTGTGCCGGCAGAATCAGAATCAGAATCAGAAACTCATTTATTCATTTAGGGTGACAGGCACCTCTTATGACACGTCAAAAACAAACAAAATAAATTAAAGCGAATAACAATTGATATACATGTCAAACAAGATAAAAAATATATGTATGTATGTATCTTCACGCCAGGTCCCTAACGGGGTAGGCAGAGAGTGTAGAGCGCCAGACATCCCGGTTCTGACAAACCTCTCGTGCCTCGTCTACCTTCATCATTCTCTTCATACATGCACGCCGATTCCTAAGACTTTTGACCCCACCATCAGACAGAACTCGACCTATTTGGTCATGGTAGGTCAGCCTTGGTCTTCCTGGGCCTCTGCAACCATCCACATTCGCATTGTATATCTGTTTAGTCATTCGCTCATTCGACATTCTTTCTATATGCCCGAACCATCGGAGCATGCCTTTTTTCATTTTTACACCGATACTATCATTCACACAAAGTCTCTTTCTTACATCTTCATTACGAACGCGATCGGTGAGTGATACACCGCAGATCTTGCGCAAAGATCTCATCTCGACCGCGTTCAACTTACTTTCATGCTCTTTCCTGCATACCCAGCTCTCGCTTCCATATAAAAGCGTTGGAGTAAGTACAGCATTATGTAAAAATATATGTAAAGTCAAAAATATCACTAAGATAAAACTAAATGTCATAAACTAATGTAAAAAGTATATCAGTAGAATGTCTCTTTTCCCCTTTACAAACTTATAACAAAGAGTGAAAAGAAAAGAAAAAGAGTCATTCTTTGTCATTCACCGGCAAAGTTCCAAAGGCCAATATGATCTGAGAAAAACTTGCCGGAAAAAACTCAGTCGGCTCTTTTAAAAATATCTCTTAGGCATATTTTTACAATTTTCCATAATTTAAACAAGCTTAAAATTAATAATATAATATCAACATTACACTTTGATTATTACATTTAACACCTTTGTGGAGCTAGATCAGCATTTAGCCAAACATTTCTATCCTTGAGATAGTCCTCGAGTTTATAGTAGGCAATAACAGAGCCGTATATTACCACCTGACCGGAACACTACCATTTAGCGGCAAGTATATTAGGTAAAGCGGTGGTGCCTACGCCCGCGAGCTCCTTCACTGGAGCTCTACCACGAGTAAATGGTAGTGGCAGCGGCCACTGCTGCTGGCAGTTATGCCTCCTGACGGTTGCCTATGAAAAAAAAGTAATTTTACTGTGAATACAGCTTCTGATTTTATTTAGCAGCTTTTCTGTGATACCAACACAAATAAACAGACAACCAAAAATAAAAAAAAAATTAACTACTGGCCGTATGAAGACACCTCCTCTTTTTTGACGTGACAACGTCTTAAATTAGGTTGCGGCTCGGACTCACTCGTGAAAAAGTGTAACGCCCGGTAACGTAACGATGAGTCACCGAACGAGAGAGAGGCCTGCCGGACCGGCGAATGCCTTTCTACCGAGAAAAAGACGTTGTCACGTAAAATCTTCGCCCGTAAAACCGACTAAAAAACTGGATGTCTGTAAGACATCCAGTTTTTTATTTTAATTTCTCCTATTACAGACAAAGTCCTGTTGCATTTTTATTGTATGTATAGATAGATGCAATTAGATGTACCTCCGTCATCGTCTGCCTGGAACTGGATTGTTTAATAATACAAAACATTGTTCGATATGGTTAAAAAATCTACTTCACTGGTGTTAGAGCTGCAATGTCGAAGTTCGCGAGCTTAAGCACCACCGCATTACCTAATATACATGCCGCAAAATGATATTTAAACTTACCATTTTTTCTGTTTCAGGAAACCAGAAACTGAATACCGTTTTTGGTGAGTGTCTTGTCAATTAACTACAAAAAGAAATTCTTTGTTATTTTTACCTGCGTGCAAAACCATTGAGCTATATTACTTTAATTGTAATTGAGTTACGAACATCAAAACTGCTACGTTTAGAATATTGATTGACCTTTTATACTCGTAGGTTACCTATCAAAGGTATATTTATGTATCTTCACGCCAGGTCCCTGGTGGGGTAGGCAGAGAGTGTAGAGCCCCAGATATCCCGGTCCTGACATACCTATTGTGCCTCGTCTACCTTCATTATTCTAGGTATCAAAGGTAACTTCACGCCTGTAATCCCCGAAGGGGTAGGCAGAGATAAATGCATCCATTCAAGCATACGTACAAACACCCACGATTTGCCCGGAGATGTCAACAGGCTCGCCACCTGTTGACATCTCCGGGCACATTACCAAAATTCGAGGTACTGGGAAATTTCCAGAAAATGGAAAAATCCCAATAGAACCAGATATAAAGGACTTCACACCATTATCTCTGATAACCCTCTACCCGGGCATCGAACCCAGGACCTCAGCGTAGTAGTAGTGGCCAGCTACCACTAGGCTACCGAGGCAGTTAAAGGTATTTTATTTATATCTTCTCATGGCGGGTTCGGATACCTATCACTTGCCCTATTATTATCACCGTATCCGTATCGCTTTTGCGTGTCATGGTCGCCTATTTGGACGAGTGTCGAATCTCAGTCGTATCGAAAGTCATAGGCGATCATGATACGTATCATTAGACCGGGTAAGTTTACCACTGTATTGTATTATTGTTGTATTTTACTGGTGGTAGAGCTCCAGTGACGGAGCTCGCGGGCGTGGGCACCACTGCATTACCTAATATACTTGCCGCTAAATGGTAGTGTTCAGCACTATCGTGTTCCGGTCAGGCGGTAATGTACGGTCCTGTAATTTCCGGCACAGAGGCATAACACCTAATGCCTCAGAAGTGGCAGCGCATCTGCATTTTGACCTCTGGTCATTGTATGGGTGTCTATAGACTGCAGTCATCACTTAACATCAATGTGAACTGCATGCTTGTTTGCCACTTTTATTACATTAAACAAATGTATTCTATTGTACACACTGAATATGCACACCAAGTTCTTCAGGAGGTAGGCAGAGAGTGTTAAGCGCATGTTGTACAGTGATTTCAAAAATAATGAGAAAAACCGATCCAAGATTAAGCAGCTGTAAATGCTTTATCTTGAGAAGGCTTTTTCTCTCCTAATGACGCTCAATACTGTTGTGGGCGTCTTTTGGGGAAGAATTTGTCCAGCAGTGGACCTCTTTCGGCTAGAATGAAACGTGATGCGTGTGAATATGACGAAATTCACATGATGAAACATTTTACATGGAACCTAAACCTCCAAATGCAGATGCGTGAGCTACTTCCACAAATGCCACATCTATACATCTATACAAATAAATAAAATTGGAGTGTCTGTTTGTAAAATTTAAATAAGCGCTTTCTACTAAATGCATAAATATGTATACACGGTACATATACCAAAAGCACATCTTTTACAATGATTTGTCCGTTTGTCCCCACTAATCTCGGGAACGCTGGACCTAAAACAGGACTTTCACTGGCAGATAGTTTATATATATATTTTTTTTTTTATGTCTGAAGGTTGACAGACAAGCAAACGGGCCACGTGATGGAAAGTGGTCACCGTCGCCTATGAATATTTGCAACACCAGGGGAGTTGCCAACGCTTATATAATATTATATACTAGCTGCGCCCACGACTTCGTCCGAGTAGATACTGAACAATCATAAATTCGCACGCGGACGAAGTCGCGGGCACAGCTAGCTTATAATATTAATGTAGATAATAATATGTCCATCAGAAGTCTTTTATTTGTATCTCATATTTCTACTGTTATTTTTTCGTTTTGGCTATTATAAGAAAATGTCCGTTTACTTTCAAATCAACGAGGGTTCAGAGTTAGAAACAGCGAGAGAACTCGACCCTTATTACATAGGCTTCATTACACAGAAAATATGTGTGAGGGACGCTGAAGGTCGACATTTTTGCATTTTTTTAGGGTATACGAATGTATTTCTTATTCAATGTACGTAACGGTGTTCCAATGTTTATTTTTTTTTTTCAGTATTTTCAGTTTCATTTCTCGCAAAAATACCTTTCTTTTGTTATTCTTTGTCGTTGAGACTTGTATCTTTCTACACTCATTGCATAAAACTATTAAGTACTAGCTGTGCCCGCGACTTCGTCCACGTGAGAAAAAATATGATTGTTCAGTATCTACCCGGACGAAGTCGTGGGCGCAGCTAGTATAAAAGTAGCGTAAGTTACTTCTTATTACATCAGCTATCTGCCAGTGAAAGTCCCGTCAAAATCGGAGACACTCAAATTCTATTTATTTGTATGTAGGTATGTATGTATGGATGTGTGGAGATAAAAGTAGCCTATGTTACTCCTTATTACATCAGGTATCTGCCAGTGAAAGCCCCGTCAAAATCGGTCCAGCCGTTCCCAAAATTAGCCCTGCCAAACAGACAGACAGACAGACAAAAATTGTAAAAAATGATGCTTTGGTATATGTACCTACCGCCTAAACATACATAATATGCATTTAGTAAAAAGCGGTTATTTTAATATTACAAACAGGCACTCCAATTTTATTTATTTGTATAGATGAAAGGTAGAATACAACATAAGACCTAAAAAATCTGTAAAAAATTTAAGCGTCTGCTTGCTACCGTTATTATAATTGAGCAAAAAATATGCGAAAAAAAAAACACGTTTATTGTATGCCCCCTTGGACCCCTTAATATTTTTATTTTTTTATTTTTAGTAATTAATTTTGTCTTTAAATAGTTAAATAGACATACATTATTTGTGAAAATGTTAGCTTTCTAGCTGTCACTATTTATAAGATACAGGCTGGTGACAGACAAACGGACGGACGGACAGACAGACAAACAGCGGAGGATTAGTAATCCGTAGGGTCCGTTTTTACCTTTTAGGTACGAAAACCTCTATAAGATAGAACTAAGATACAGAATAGCTTAAAAATATTCGATATGATTCTTTAAATTGACATAACTTCTTTTATTTCTGGACCAATTCACATGAAAAAACACATGATGTTAAGTGAAACTTACCACAATATATTAATGAAAACCGCAAATCGAATAAGCCGTTTCTGATATTAGCGTGCACAAACACACAGACAAACAGACATTTTTTCGGAATAAAAAGTACCCAGTGTTGTCCGCCAAAGGTTAAAGTATAATCGTACCAAGTTTCATTGTAATCGGACCGGTAGTTTTTCTGTGATGCTTGAACAAACAGACAGACAGACAAAAATTTGTCTAATCACATATTTGTGTTCGGCATCGATCTAGTAACATCCCCTGGTATTTATTTTTTCAATATTTTTAATGTACAGAATTTACACTTCTACAGTTCTATTATAAGTATAGATTACGGATTTCTCGCGCATATATAAAACTAAAATGATTTTTAAAACACGACGTTTCGGTCGCTTTTCAGCTTACGTGGTCCACCAAAGAAGCTTATTTCCAGTAAGTAGGTACCTACTTGAAGAATTTGGAATGCAAATGTTATGTGGTTAGTTTTAGGGGTATATTCTAATACACATTTTAGTAAACAAGAGTGTTGGCTTCGAGCGTTTTCGTTGGTAGTTTTTTTGCCACCACAGTTGCGATTGCTTTATAGGTTATGTTAAATGTCACTATGAAAATAGAAATTGAAACTCTACACAGAAGGCGTATTATGCATCTCGGTTAACATAACATCATTTCGCTAGCTACCTTAATATTCAGTTAGATTTAAAAAATATATCTTTATCAAATCTTCGCAGTTTATTCAATACTAGCTGCCCGCCCCGGCTTCGCTCGGTTGCCATGTTACCTACCTACCCTCTCCTATTCCGCTTAGCGTGAACTTAGTTAGCCTAAAGCTTTCCTCGATAAATAGGCTATCTTACACTGAAAAAACTTTTCAAATCGGATCAGTAGTGCCTGAGATTAGCGCGTTCGAGCAAACAAAGAAACAAACAAACAAACTCTACAGCTTTATAATATTAGTAAAGATATATAAAATATAAATATTTTATACACATATAAATATATATATATATAATATATATTTAAATATAGTATATAATATAGATAAAATTCTTAACTTAGCTATTGTTGAATTTTTTTTTTTTTTTTTTATGTAATCGCAGTGGCAAACAAGCATGCAGTTCACATTGATGTTAAGTGATGACTGCAGCCTATAGACACCCACACAAAGACCACGATCAAAATGCAGATGCGTTACCACTCCTGAGGCCTAAGGTGTTATGCCTCTGTGCCGGAAATTACAGGACCATACATTATCACCTGACCGGAACACGATAGTGCTGAACACTACCATTTAGCGGCAAGTATATTAGGTAATGCGGTGGTGCCTACGCCCGCGAGCTCCGTCACTGGAGCTCTACCAATCCAGAGATTTATATGAAATCTTAAATTGCGAAGGTTTCCCTTAACATTTATGTATATTAAAGGATTTACTTCCCTCGTCCATACCTTTCGGCAGAATCGTTTCCGTCGGGGTCGTCGACCTACGGCTTCCTCTCAAACAAACGGCAAGACTAATAATAATAAACATTTTCCACTTGGAGGCTCCCCATACCTGGTGAACCATATTCCAAGGTGTTATGGTCGGAATTCGATTACGATACTGCAGAACTGTAATTGGAATATTCACGCGTCAGTGAATAGAGAGCCATGTGCTGCTGGGTATACACACGGTTAGATTGTTTGGAGAATATTTTTTTGTGCGGTGGTCACATTGACGATAAGTGAATCAAAACTCAAAACTCAAACTCAAAAATTCATTTAATCACTTGGAAATAATAGAATTTGCTTGTGATAGGTCAAATTACAAATATTAAATTAAAGCGAATAACAGCTGATACGTTGATTAATATGTCAAAGTAAATAAATTAATAATAGTCCAAAAATACTTAATAATAAAAATAGGTATCAACAGAATGTTCCATACTCTCTTTTACAAACGGCAAGATAAGACTAAACAAAAAAATATGGGACATTCCTTGTCATTCACTGGCAGAGTTCCAAAGCCCACATTACTGAGAAAAAACCTGCCAAAACAAAACTCAGTAGGGTCTTTTCAAAATATGTTCCTTAAAACTATTTTCACAATATTTTCACAGAATATTGCACAGCCTCTAGAAGTTGCCGTATTTTTTATTTCATGAGAGTGCAAGTTACTAAACCTGTGTTGCACCAAGATATTTGTTAAAGTTAAAGCTATTGTGACATTTCACATCCTCTCACTCACTCAGTAAGAGATTACTTAAGGAAATCTGTTAAAGTAAGAGAAGGATGTGAAATGCTACAATTACTATAACAAATATGTTGGTGCAACCCACGCTAAGTGATTGACACATTTATGGTAAGTAAATACTGTAGACAATAAAAATCTACATAAAAACATATTTCAATGTAATTGCGTTGCAACCTGAGACTGTAGTTGTTATGGCTCTATGTGTGTGTGCGCCGTACAGTACTTTCTGTACGAAACAGGGCAAGTCGTAAAGAGATCTTAAAATTTTAAAATGGTAGTGTTAACGGGTCTTGGGGCGTTTCGGTCCGCTCGTGTTTCGTTCCGCGGACCGAAACGCCTTTAAGCATTTTATTCATGGGGATATTCGGCCGAATGTGGACCGAATCGCCCAAGAGTTCTTCTGTAATGGGTAGATTCGGTCCAATTAGATTGTCATGTACAGTCGAATACAAAAAAAAATACTTTCGTTCACCAATTATTTGAGTTTTTTTTTAGTGTTTGATAATATACTACATATGATTAATGTTCTCTCTCTCTCTCTCTCTCTCTCTCTCTCTCTCTCTCTCTCTCTCTCTCTCTCTCTCTCTCTCTCTCTGTGTGTGTGTGTGTGTGTGTGTGTGTGTGTGTGTGTGTGTGTGTGTGTGTGATTTATTTGTTTAAGTTTATTTTTGTGTAGGTAAATATAAATTTTATCATATTACATTGCATTTTATTTATTTCTCAATTTTTTGTACCCAACTGTACTTCAATCTTTCTAATCAGGTATTCATATCGGGACGAATCGCCCTATAATAATAAAAATATGGGGCGATTCGTCCCGCGAACCGAATCGACCCATTCAGAAGGCATTGTTAGGCGTTTCGCTCCGCGGGACGAAACACGAGCGGACCGAAACGCCCCAAGACCCGTGTTAACAAGTACACATTTTTGAATTAAAGAAAACTGGAAGGAGAGATTTTACTTTAGGTGGGACTTGAACCCGCAACTACTGGGATATCTAGTCCAGCCGCTTCAACTGAACTACCGAAGTCCACTATTTCCGAGCTTTTAATTGTCCGATCATTGCTCGTCATTATTCACTACCTTGTGTATTATATAGAAACACTTGACCATAGTGATATACGCTATAATTCTGTAGCCCCTTTCGGACGGACCGGTATAACTGAATGAGGAGATATTGGAAGCCGAGCAATTTAACATAGTATCGTTTGAAAATACGCCTCAAAATCCTGTGTCTTGGGTTTGTAATAGTAGGTAATCATGCAGACTTCATATATTGCCAACGATGAATATTTTTAACCGACTGAAAAAAATGAGGTTATCAATTAGATTTGTATGTATGTAATATTGTCGGAATTTGTGTATGTATTTTTATGTATGTAATATTTGGGCGGGTAGATTTTTTTAAAATGATTACTTCGCTTTTATTTGTGAAATTTTATGGGTAAGTATTTTTTTCTATTGTACTTGTGTCGTGCGTGGGCCCACAAACATCACAGTAGTCACAATCACCCAGATCCGTAACAAATACGAGTATTTATCTCCGTGCGACCCTCGTGGGTATTTGCTTGTATGCTTTCATCCATTTATCAACCAATTTGGAAAACACGTAGTTACAGGTAGTTACTGTTTAATTAATGCAAACTGACTTCATATTCCAAATCGTCATTTAACTTCAATTTCTGTAAAATGTAATGGAAGTGGTAAACAAGCATGCAGTTCACATTGATGTTAAGTGATGACTGCAGCCTATAGACACCCACACAAAGACCAAGGTCAAAATGCAGATGCGTTACCACTCCTGAGGCCTAAGGTCTTATGCCTCTGTGCCGGAAATTACAGGGCCGTACATTACCACCTGACCGGAACACGATAGTGTTGAACACTACCATTTAGCGGCAAGTATATTAGGTAATGCGGTGGTGCCTACGCCCGCGAGCTCCGTCACTGGAGCTCTACCACCAGTTCGCTGAGGGAAGAGCAGAATAAAATAGCTATTAAAGTGTATGCTCATTTAATATTAGCAACAAGCGTAAGTGGCGGTATATGCGCGCTCTGTATAAATTTCAGATCAGCCGCCTGCCCAGCAAATTTGCCGGCCAGCGAGGCGGGTGGGGCGGCACTGTTGGCGAACAGAGAAAGTTCATTCAGACGGAGCGATAAATAAAATAAGATATGAAAACACAGTCAAGACTCGGCAACAACGAGAAAAAAAAGAATAAAATAGATCTTTTAATTACGGGAAAATCTATTAGAGAGTATTTAAAATTACATAGTATAAATTTTAATTATGCAGAATCGTGAGTTCGATTAACACTTTATAGGGGCATCTCGCTAGATGTGTAAAGAAAGAGTCGACGTTCTGAATCGCGCTAGCGACACACTGAATCTCGGTACCTCAGACCAAGTTAGTCTGTGTTCCAATATGATTTCCGACGGTAATCGTTGTGTTACGGCATGGCTTCATTTTCAGACACATGACCATCGCTGTTGAGACTGCCCCGTTTCTTTATGGTATTATTCAGAATCAGAATCAGCATCAGAAACTCATTTATTCATTTAGGGTGACAGGCACCTCTTATGACACGTCAAAAACAAACAAAATAAATTAAAGCGAATAACAATTGATATACATGTCAAACAAGATAAAAAATACATGTAAAGTCAAGAATATCACTAAGATAAAACTAAATGTAATAAACTAATGTAAAAGTATATCAGTAGAATGTCTCTTTTACAAACTGATAATAAAGTTTTTTAAACATTCATATAACGACAAGTATTAATGCTAGTAACCCGTCAACCATTTTAATTCCCAAATTAGATCACAGCTAATCACTGAGATTTTATCTGTGCGTCCGCTTACAATGTCGCCACGCCGCCAGTGGCTCACGCTTATTCGCGTCGCATATTAGATTAAACATGCTTTTACTTTATATTCACGTCGGCATCGTTGCATCCTATATTTATATGTCTCGCCCCTCGTTTAAACAACATAGTGGGTGGCTAGACTGTCCAATATATTGTCCATGCCCTGTAGTCTTTTGTTTGTTTAGCAAACAGCTATTTTTAGCTTTAACTGGATCAGCTCAGGTGAGGGCACTTGATGGCGTATGCTCTTTGTGCCGCGTTAGTTATTGTTATGTATGAAGAGCGTGATGATATCAGTAAAAAATTACTCGAGAAAAAGAATCATGCCAAGTCCCATACATTGATTTGTACAAAAAATATTGAAAAAAGGCCTAAGGTTATAAGGTCAGCGGTGGAATATTATCTATAAAATCTATGCCATTTTCCGGGACATAAAATGTTTAACCTCGGCTGAATAAAAATGTTCTATACCAACCATCGACGACACAACGCACCTATACCAACAGTAGCCATTTTGACGTGCCTATTATCAGTACTCCATATCTCTACACTCCATGGTTCTCTGCGGTTGGAGGACGGCCATCTTGTAAATGATTCTAAACGTTTTAAAAAAATGTCTGGCAATGTTATTCTAATTATTATAATTATATTATGTTACATAGTAAATGGTATTTTACTTTTTATTATATTTTTAATGAAACCCTGTATTTTTCGTTAATACCTACCTACATGGTACAAAACCACACCAGAAACGGACCATCGCCGTTAACCGCTAGTTAGAAGAATCGCAGCTTGTGTGAATCCTGAATGCTAGGCAACACGCAAGATGTTTGTGAATAAGATGGAGGTAGCTGAACATAATTATTTTTGCAAACTGCTGTCAGACAAATGTCACCTCAGCCTTCCTGAGACCATAAAAGCTGAACAGCGACCGAAACGTCAGGTTGATTTTAAATAATCATTTTAGTTTAATATACGCGAGATAAATCCAAAAACTAGTTTTAATTCAATGAGTGTAGCTCTCGAAAACCTAAGAACATCCTATTGTTATCAATATTATTATGTACTAGCTGTGCCCGCGACTTCGCCTGCGTGAGAATTTATGATTGTTCAGTATCTACCCAGTCGAAGTCGTGGGCGCAGCTAGTATAAAAGTAGCCTAAGTTACTCCTTATTACATCAGCTATCTGCCAGTGAAAGTCCCGTCAAATTCGGTAAAGCCATTCCTAAGATTAGCCCCGCCAAACAGACACAGATAAAAATTGTAAAAAATGTTGTTTTGGTATATGTACCGTGTATACCTGTAAATGCATATGTACCCTACATACATATGCATTTAGTAAAAAGCGGTTATTTTTACATTACAAACAGACACTCCAATTTTATTTATTTGTATAGATTCAGTTGTAGTTTAGTAGTTTATAGGCATGCTTTAAACAGTCTTTTTCAATGCGCCAACTGTCCTAGTTCCAGACAGCTTTTGATAGAAAACACAAATGATTGACTAGAATGGGTGAGCTGCCACGGTTTTCACGATACCGTCGCCGCCTTGTCTAGCGGGACCTCGACCCGGGCCGCCGTGATTGTGGGCGGCACGGAAGTCATAGTGAAATGGGTTATCTATTAAGATCACGTGGGGTGTTGGCTCAATAAATCAGTTTGTTATGGGGCAAGAACAAACGCGATTGACGATTTATTTAATTATATAGAATGACAATCGAATGTACTTACGAAGAGTCGATTTATACAATAACCTGGTTACTGGTGGTGGAGTTCCAGTGACGGAGCTCGAGGGCGTAGGCACCACCGCATTACCTAATATACTTGCCGCTAAATGGTAGTGTTCAGCACTATCGTGTTTCGGTCAGGTGGTAATGTATGGTCCTGTAATTTCCGGCACAAAGGCATAACACATTAAGCCTCAGGAGTGGCAACGCATCCGCATTTTGACCTCTGGTCATTGTGTGGGTGTCGATAGACTGCAGTCATCACTTAACATCAATATGAACTGCATACATGTTTGCCACATCCATAACATAAAGAAAAAAACAATCGATTTTACACACGAAGAGTCGATTTATATAATAACCTAACAATATTGACGACCCGGTTAGTCCAGCGGTGTGAGATGACCGTTTGATTCGAAGGGTCGCGGGTTCGATCCCCGCACCGGGACAAATATTTGTATGGCCTACAGATATTTGTTTCGGGTCTGGGTGTTTGTGTATGTGTTGTATGTGTACAACGGTACCCACGACACAGGTTTATACCTACTGTGGGGCTGTGAGTGTAAGCGTATTTTATTTTATTTATAATATTACTTGCGGATGAATCGACACTAAACAATTTGTATATGTACGATTCATCCGTGGAAGAAAGATTATACGGAATAGTCACCGAAGCACACCATAGACGCTCGGCTAAAATTCCATACAAACGCTTATTCTGGTTACCTATTACCAGACAATATGTAATAATACTACGTATAGAATGGACACTTCTACGTCCCGCCCGATTTCCCCGCATCACTCAACCTCTTCCCCTCTTATGGGCGACGGTTGGTATTTTGTACGTGCTACGTACACAGAGACATAATACCTTAGGCCTCAGGAGTGGTAACGCATCTGCATTTTGACCTTGGTCTTTGTGTGGGTGTCTGATAGGCTGCAGTCATCACTTAACATCAATGTGAACTGCATGCTTGTTTGCCACTGCCATTACATTTAAAAAATACACGTCGCTGAATCGATGTCTGTGTAATAGAGACCAAATTAAGGCTTTGTATGGAATTTTGGCGGAGTGTCCGCGGTGTGCTATTACACAAACGTCAATCAGTACACGCGTACACAGAAATGTAGGACGTAGGGTTATGACCTTGAACAATCGTGAAATATCTCGTCGCACAGACTACAAGACGAAATTAACAAAAAATAGACCGCTCACCCGCTCGCTCGCAACCTCATTGTTGAAGTTTATTCAACTGCCTCTTGAGGGGTGAGGCGGAGAAGTCGGGTGGGACGCCGAAGTGTCCATTCTATACGTAGTATTATTATATATTCTCGGACCTGAGTCTACTTATTTATATGTTAAATGCCCTTAGTTCGCAGGTACAGTAGCCGAAAGACCGTATACCTATTATCATCTAACAAACTCAAATAGCTAACGTGTTTAGGTTTTGAAATCCAGGCTTTATGTAGATAGCTATCTGTTGACTATTGTATTAAAAAATGGAAAGAATAATATGATTTCATTCGGGACTCGAACCCGCAACCACTGGGATCTCTAGTCCAGTCTCCCAATTGAGCTGTTCGTTGTGCAAAATTCGACAGACGGGTGTGTACAGTATCCAACAAGAAATAATGCACATCGACCTTAGGAAGAGACGTCGGCTTATTTCGGAACTGTAGAGCGTTATCTCTTTCGCACCTTACCTATTTGACGTTTGTCGACCATTTTGATCAAGTTTTGACCAATACCGGACTACGGATGCTTATGTAGGCAGTGTGCAGCAGAGACAACGCTCTATAAAGACGAAACTAGCCGATTTTCACTTTCATAGGCTCGATGTGCATTATTTCTTGATGAGCACTGTACTTCGGTGTACACACCCGTCTGTCAAATGCTTCCATCACATTTTATTGCATTGCCTTGGGGGGGCAGTAGCGACGTCTATTGCCAACAATACTAGTTATGCAACCGATGTGACAAACTTTTCAGTTTATTAAATATCGTAAAGATGTCGCCATACCCTCAATAATTGTTTTATTTTATCTAATGAAAATATGTACCACATGCGAGTATTATATTTTAAAGAAAAAAAGAAAGAATAACTTGACTTCAGGCGGGACTCGAACCCTCTCGAACTGTCAATTGAGCTACGAAGTCCAGCAAGAAGACAATTTTATGTAAGAATGTTCATTTTTTTTTTTTTTTTTTATATTATGTAAGTGGTAAACAAGCATGCAGTTCACGTTGATGTTAAGTGATGACTGCAGCCTATAGACACTTACACAAAGACTAAGGTCAAAATGCAGATGCGTTACCACTCCTGAGGCCTAAGGTGTTACGCCTCTGTGCCGGAAATTACAGGGCCGTACATTACCACCTGACCGGAACACGATTGTGCTGAACACTACCATTTAGCGGCAAGTATATTAGGTAATGCGGTGGTGCCTACGCCCGCGAGCTCCGTCACTGGAGCTCTACCACCAGTAAAAAAAATAGTTATTAATGAATTACGACTAGTGAGTATAAGTGTGGAAATAAGTTACCCCACTTATTCTTAAAAAAAAGAAACATATTCAGTGTTATAATAATGTACACGTTAACAGTTCATAATATTCAATCATTACCCAGCCAGCGTTTCTAGTCCCGCTTTTGGCAATCAATTTTAACGAGCAGCGTCACAAGTATCTTGTTAATTTGGTCGTCTTCCACCAAAGCGTGTTTTTAAGAGATAATTTGAACAGAAGACTGTTTTGAAACATTATTCTGTACTTCATTTGAGCAATAATAAAGTCTTTGTTTATGAGTGTTTATACGTCGTGGTAAGAATATATTTTTGTATTATGAAGATAACAATTATAGTTTACTTTAATGAACTCTACTGAAGTTTTCTTCCTGAGGCACCGCATTACATAATCTACGTTTCGCAATGGTGGAAAGTATTGATTTATTTACAACTTACTCCTAAATTCAGCACTGATAGTACTTCTGTTGTTGAAGTGTAGCACTCTGTCAAGTTCTTTTTTTTTTGGTTGTGAGGAGTTTTGAAACGTTATCTAAACTAATATTATAAAGAGGTAATATTTTTTTGTTTGTTTGTAATGAATAGGCTCAATAACTACTGGACCGATTTTAAAAATTCATTCACTATTCGAAAGCTACATTATCCACGGGTAACATAGGCTATATTTTATTTAGTAAAAAATAGGGTTCCGTAAGATATTTGGGTTTTTCAGACACAAGGTGTAAAAAATCGATCAGAAAAGTTACTTATTTTGCGTACGCTGCCTAAACTATAAAAGATATCGAGGAAGACTAGGCTATATCTATGTATAATCATCACGCTAAGACGAATAGGAGAGGGTAGGCAACATTGCACCGTGCGAAGCCGGGGCGGGCCTCTAGTATTATTATATAGGAAGCGCGCATGTCCCCGCGGCTGGTGTAGATCGTAAGCGATCTACTTGGTTAATCGTTAAAAGCGCGGTCGGGTGTGCGGTGGGTATAGGTGACCGCTAGTGGCAAATTAAAGAAATGCGCGTTTTCGTGCTTCGGAGGGCACGTTAAGCCGTCGGTCCCGGTTGCTATCGATAGATAGCAGTCGTTAAACCTTGTCGGAGGACTTATAATAACTATCACAGAGACAAAACCAAGGTCTCAGGGGTGGCAACGCATCTGCATTTTGACCTCTGGTTTTAGTGTAGATATCTATAGGCTGCAGTCATCACTTAACATCCATGTAAACTACATGCTTGTTTATTGAATTAACTGTACATAGGCACTTGTGGTACTATTTTGAGATCTCGCAAACAAAATAAGATTATTGGGAATTACTCTAGGCATATTGTTCTAAAAAAACTGCAAAGTATTATTTTAGGAAACAGATATAGATTTGAACATTAACTTCAGAATTCGAAGCCATTCATTTCGTCAACACGAAAAAAGTCGCTTCCCCACAGCCACAAATAGCTCGAGGTAATGGGGAACCGCTGTACCTGTCAGTTAGGCGGGAATGTGCCAATTTGCCTGACGTGCTTAAACAGGGAGGTATACTTAGGAGGAGGTATACTTACAGGGAGGTTTACTGGTGGTAGAGCTCCAGTGACGGAGCTCGCGGGCGTAGGCACCACCGCATTACCTAATTTACTTGCCGCTAAATGGTAGTGTTCAGCAGTATCGTGTTCCTGTCAGGTGGTAATGTACGACCCTGTAATTTCCGGCACAGAGGCATAACACCTTAGGCCTCAGGAGTGGTAACGCATCTGCATTTTGGCCTTGGTCTTCATGTGGTTGTCTATAGGCTGCAGTCATCACTTAACATCAATGTGAACTGCATGCTTGTTAGCCACTTACATTACATAAAAAAAAAAAAAAAAAAAAAAATACTCAGATTTTATAAAAGTTTTCTATAATTGACCAGTACGCTGCCGCTGGTATGTACGTTTAACATTAGAATAAAATTCATTTATTCTGATAACAACACACGGACAACAACATCAAACAACATTAGACAATAGATAAAAGAAATATGGTACAACCGACAGGGTATATATTAATAAGGTATGACGATAAGTATGACTCAAGATCGATCCTAATGGGTACCCAGATCAGCTTATGCCAAGCAGATGTTACCTATCTACTTGACGCTGGTTTTCATCTGGGTCCCTGTAAGTGTTCCACGGATGTCAGTCAGTTACACAAGGTAAAATTTAAACCTATGTATGTAAAAATATAGAAAATATGTAAAAAACTGAATAAATGAGAATAATAATGGCAACCCAAAGAAACGTCCCATTGCTGGGCACGAGTCTCCCCTTTTTGGAGGGAGGCCTGGAGCTTACTCCACCACGCTGCTCTAATGCGGGTTGGTGGAGATATGGGTTATGATATGTTCTTAGGTTTTCGCGAGCTACACTCACAGAAATAAAACTATTTTTACAGATTTATCTCGCGTATATTAAACTAAAATGATTTTTAAAATCAACCCGACGTTTCGGTCGCTTTTCAGCTTCCGTGGTCCCGGGCAGACTGAGGTGACATATGTCTGACAGAAGTTTGAAAAAATTATATGTAGCTACCTCCATCGATTTCGTAAACGCCTTGCGTAGCGTTCAGGATTAACACAATAATTACTTATGGTATCTTGAGGTCTTGCAGACTGCTGCGGCTGGGATTTAATCTTGCTAAGTATGGGATCCCATGATATGGGTTAGTGGCCAGCCCGTGTCGAATGTTTTCAAACCGCCTATAAGGCCTCCGATAAGGTTTAACGACTGATATCTATCGATAGCAACCGGGACCGACGGCTTGACGTGCTCTCCGAAGCACGGAAACGAGCATTTTAATTTGCCACTAGCGGTCACCCATCACACACCCGACCGCGTCCTTATCGCTTAACCACTTAGTAGAGCTTCCGATCTACACCAGCCGCTGGGCCATGCGCGCTTCAAAATAAAAATAACAAGATATAATATGATAATTACGAATATACTTACTCGTACATATATTCCATACACGTGTGTCATATTAATAAACATTATTTCAGTTGTGTGGATAGGACACGTCTCATGTGCATGTACAGGTCACGCCAACTAGCTCCACTACCAGTAAACTAAGTAAATTATCAATATTCTACATTTTTAATTAAAAAAATATGTATCCTTACCATTGCTAGTTTCAAACACTATAAAGAACTAAGCCAATCTTTTAAGACTGCAAAGAGGTTTCATTAGCAGGAGTTAATGATAAGAAGTCAAATAGAAGCTAGAAGATTCCTTCCACTTGAAACCTTTTAATGAAAGGGATTAACAAAGCAAATATTATAATATTTTTTTCAAGAAGGAACCCTTTGATTAATATTGCCAAGTGTATGACTTTTAATTATGTAGTAAAATACTCATTACAAAGGCTGTGAAGACGTGCGAATCTTGACAGTTCGTGAACTCATCTCTCCTGTTAAATATTCCGAAGTGATTAACGTTTTAAGGATAAACCTCCCAGAGAGCGATTACCTCTCTCCTTGTATCCACATATTAAGGATGTGCTATTCAGCACATCCTTAATATGTGGATTCCCACAGGTCATACTTTCAGTTCTTGGTTCTTATAAATTATATTTGGATTTTTCCAATGGGAAAGGATTTCAATAGCACCATTTTAGTAATGCTACTATGAATATCAATACATTCTTCTTCATACAGGACTTAAAAAAGCATTGTTGTACGCATGAGTGCACACATTTTTGCTTAGGCTAACTAACCTTTAAATTGAAGAGATTATGTCTTGCATCATTTTTTTACTAGCTTTTTCTGTGTGTTTTCTATTTTCATTATCTTCCCATATAAGGGAAACTGCAAGAAAAGCGACGTATCACTCTTGACCGTGTTTTCAGGCGCTTTCTGACCGCCGACGAGAATATAATTGCTACACTGCACGCTGCATTTGGTAGTTTTAGAATATGTGTCATGAACGTAGATAAATGTATCCAAGCATAAATGCAAACCAACAATACGCCAGTTAGAAATTAAAAAAACAAATATTATAAATGATAAAGATATTCAATCTAATAAAATAGGAAAAACAATTATTATTGAATTAAAATAAATAATTACTCATTCTAAAAAAAGAACTATATTATTTATAATAAAATAAATTATTATAATTTTTTTTTTAATTTTTTAGTTATGTTTTGACTTATATAGAGGCGAACCTATTGACATATCTGTACTCTGGGATCGAACCTAGATTAATAGAAGCTCTGCTGACCGCGACCTACTTTTTCTATTGTTTTCTTTCAATAGATTAATTCTTTGTAATGAATAAAATTATTTCTTTATTGGATGTTGTTCCACCCATAAGGGTTTAAAATTGAGATCTAATATGTAAAGAAGTCCTTCAAATAAAAATCATTGTACTTAGGATTTCGAGAAATTACAACCAACCCTAAAGCCTTTAAAATAGCGGTTTAATACGTGTATGAAAGTCCATCAAATTGAAATTATATGATTTTGTCATCACTTAATATCAATGTGATTTGCATGCTTGTTTGCCATCACATTAAATAATATTGAAATATATACACGCTCACAATGTGTCGTATCCTTAACGACCTCACGTACGAACAAGTAACCATTGTGAACTCTCGTCACCTTTCATGTCGCGGAAAGCTGAGTTTTTCTACCATCTTAAACCCTGCATCCTGAAAATGACGTCGTTTTTTTGTTCGCGAGGAAATCTTAGGATCAACTTATGCATATGTATATACGGTTGCATTGAAAACTTGTTTATTTAAATGCAATGGTGGTAGAACTCCATCACCACATTGCCGATTATACATGCCGGTGAATGGTATGTTCAGTACTATTATGTTCGGATCAGATAGTATTCGTATCCGGTGGTAATGTACATACGGTATAACAGCTTAGGCCTCAGAAGTGACAAAACATCACTAGAATAAATCACAAAAAAATAATCACTAGAATAAATCAAAGTTTGACTGATGATTTTACATTCTCAGGAGAAAAAGATCTTGGGGGATGAAGTCAACATCAGTATAGGCATGGGCTGTTGAAATATTGTTGGACCTTTGCGTTACACCTTGTATATTCTATATCTCTGGTTTATAGGTTGATATTTGCAGACTATAGGTTCACTTACCGTTGATGAGAAGTGTAAGCTTGTTTGACAATTTCCTGATATAAAATTAACAATACAAACTGTTATTGTTCAAAAGACTACTGCTGATAGACCACCATTGACGGAGCTCGCGGGCGTAGGTACCACCGCATTACCTAATCTACTTCCCGTCGTAATGTACGGCCCTATAATTTCCGGCACAGAGGCATAAAGGTTTAAACGTATGGGATCAACATTGAAATACGAGTACTGTAGTTTTTATGTAGACGTTTCTAGGCTATAGTATTATTTACCATCAAAGTGAACTGTATGCTTGTTTGCCATGATAAAAAATAAATTATCATTGGTATGATTTAGTTTACTAATCGCCAATGGCTAGCAAACTCAATAAAGTAAACATCTGAATAATCCAGCACAGTAATTCGAATATATGCAACAATAGAGAACCATGTTCGCTTTGGGTAAGAGCTGAGCGCACACCACGATAGCTCTTGGCAGCTCGGTCGGGACCATTACGCGACGCCAGTGTTAAGCCCGAGCACGTTTATGCGCAGGGTTGACACTTTATGTTATATAAAAAATATATAACAGTTTTTTTAAATGTAATAAAAGTGGCAAACAAGCGTGCAGTTCACATTGATGTTAAGTGATGACTGCAGCCTATAGACACCCACACAATGACCAGAGGTCAAAATGCAGATGCGCTGCCACTCCTGAGGCATTAGGTGTTATGCCTCTGTGCCGGAAATTACAGAGCCGTACATTACCACCTGACCGGAACACGATAGTGCTGAACACTACCATTTAGCGGCAAGTATATTAGGTATGCGTTGGTGCCTACGCCCTCGAGCTCCGTCACTGGAGCTCTACCACCAGTTTCAGTAATCATGTAAAGGAACAAAAACTAGGAAGGGCTCTGTTGGTGCGCTGTTGCATAAAATATGTCAAATATTGTAATCGCAAAAATGGAAGGGTATTTAGCTTGACAACTCGAGCAGATAGTATCCGAATTCCTGTGTCTTCTGCCGTGCGTGTGTGTCCTAAAGAAATAGGTAGGAAATAAAATAATATTCAAAACAACGTACGTACAATCGGTTCGAACATAGAACCTTCTGCTTCTTTGCAGACGGATAAAAATAAAGCTTTCTTTGACAACCCTTCAAATTCTTCGCGTTTGAAGTGTTCAGTATGAAAGCGGAGTGGCAGTCCCAAATTGCATCGCCAGCAAATACGGCCGCGTAATGGAGGTTTAGACTATCAGAATGTTGAATAAAATTTACGTCAGGCCTAGTATTCTCCACATTTTATTGCGGAACACTCTTGAAAATGCTATTCTAGAAGAAATAGAACACACCACAGAAAGAGAGGGACAATCTTAGTAAAAGTTATGGAACAAATAGGGCGTTATACGATCTAAATTGCTTTTATTGCGTTATTGTTAGTATTGGCACATATAAATGTTTTTACAGAGTCAATCTTCTGTGATTGTGCTATTACTTATTCTGTGATTTTACACTATCGACTCTGGATAAGTCTCCGTTTTAGTGGATATGTACACTGTGGAAGCGGAGTTGCAGCCTTAAATGCATATTTAAATACGTTTGTAGTTAATGTAGATGCGTTACTCTACAAGCCACCCATATTTATGTCGTGTCCATAGCATAAATAAAACTAAAAAAACTCTCGTTAGCAACCCTACAAAAGTATTCGCGTTTGGAGTGTACAATACAGTATGAAAGCGGAGTGGCAGCCCTAAATTGCAACGCCAGCGATACACGGCCGCGTAATGGAGGATTATGCTTCCAGAATGTTGAGTAAAGTTTTAATGCCCTGCAAATACGTTTCATCCTCTTAGTTATTGCGTGCAGTGTTGTGTGGTATGGTAATTTATTCGTGCATTACTGTTTCAATGTTTTTTAGTCGACTTATCAATTTGTTTATGTATGTATCTTCTCGCCAAGTCCGTTACGGGATAGGCGGGGAGTATGGATTGCTAAATATCCCAGTCCTGATACACCTTCCGTGCTTACCCCCATTATTCATTCTCTTCATGCATGTACGCCGATTCCTAAGACTTTTGATCCCACCTTCATACAGTACTCGACCTATTTGGTCAAGATAAATCAGTCTTGGTCTTCCTGGGCCTCTGCAGCCATCCACATTCGCATTGTATTTCTGTTTAGTCATTCGCTCATTCGACATTCTTTCTAAGTACATCAATTTATGTTACACGCAATAAATAGACAGAGACATATCAACTAAAGTCTCACTCAGTGGATGGCAACGCATCAGCATTTTGACCTTGGTCTTTGTGTGCGTGTCTATAGGCTGCTGTCACTTAGCATCAATATGACCTCCGCGCTTGTTTGCCACCATTACATAAAAATATCCAACATAGAACCTCCTCCTTTTTTGAAGTTGACAAAAAAAAAAGAATATAATACAATACAAACTCCACGTATATATATAAAATTTTCAGAGAATTTTACTCACATATCAGCGCGGTCGTGCCGAACTTTTGGTCACGTAACAATATGTGGCTACGTAGATATATGATGTATGTATGTACATGGAACGCATTTGTTGCCCTGTCCGGTCGAAGTTCGGCACGCCGCCAAAACGACTTTTATTCGACACTTTATTTGGTTAAGTTAAACATTAACCCCCTTATTCATAAACGTACATTAGATACGTTTTAGTTATAGAATGCTTTGTCCTTGTCAGTTGCATTGCCAAATATGCAGGATAGAAAGAGACAAAGGAGAGATTAGCAACACTTTAGCTAAAATACGTTTGTTTATGAATAAGGGGGTAGACATATTGCAGGTAATTATGTCGCATTTGGGATGGTTTTATATAACTTTGCCTTCTGCTCCACTTAAGTTGATTATTCAATTGTTGTTCAAGTTTATAAAGGTTGAATCTTTATACAGTACTCATCAAGAAATAATGCACATCGAGTCTATGAGAGTAACAATCGGCTAGTTTCGGCTTCATAGAGCGTCATCTCTGCTGCACACTGCCTACGTAAGCATCCGTAGTCCGGTATTGGTCAAAACGTGATCAAAATGGTCGACAAACGTCAAATAGGTAAGGTGCGAAAGAGATAGCGCTCTACAGATCCGAAATAAGACGACGTCTCTTCCTGAGGTCGATATGCATTATTATTGCTTGTTGGATACTGTATAAAACGTAACTTCACGCCTGTAATCCCCGAAGAGGTAGGCAGAAGTAAATGCATGCATTCAAGCATACATGCAATTACCCACGATTCGCCGGTTACGTTTTTGGCCCATGTAACAGGTGGCGAGCCTGTTGACATCTCTGGGGACATTATCAAACTCCGAGGTACTGGGAAATTGCCAGAAAATAGAAAAATCCCAATAGAACCAGAGATAAAGGACTTAACACCATTATCTCTGACAACCCCTACCCGGGAATCGAACCCAGGACCTCAGCGTAGTAGTAGTGGCCTGCTACCACTAGGCTATCGAGGTAGTTTAATATGTGATACTGTATGTATAAAACAAAAGTCGTACCGATTTTTGTGTTTAAGAGCGGTAGATTAAGAAGAAGAAGAAAAAAGAAGAAGAAAAAACATTTATTGGCGCAGCCGATCAAGCACTGCATAAAAAAGCAATAGAAAAAAAATTAAACATTTAAAATATAAGTACGTTGGTACGACAAAAAAAAACAACATTTATGAAATCATTGACATTAAAAACACAAAAAAAAAGAAAAAGAAAGAACACTGTTAATATAAAAAGAAATAGGTACCTTGTAACAGTAGAAAAATAAAACAAGATCTCACGGCTGCACCAAATAGTTCCCAGTTCAGCATAATGTCAAGCCGGAGCCTGACGCTGGTTTTCAACTGGAAACTACTCGGTGGGACACGGATATCAGTCCTAAAAGTCTATATCAATATAATAAATACTTACTAGGAATAAACCGATACATAAGTGCAAATAAATTATATTATATTTATTATATAAGTAGATAAAACAGGTTAAACTAAACAAATTTTATAAATTTGATTACTATTACTCTATTGGAATGATTTGACCACCATTATTCGATATTTCTTTCAAAGATTTATCTTTCACTAGTGGGCGGTGGGTCGTCACGTCCCGACGCCGACGCCAATATGGATTTCGTAAAACATGAAATACTGCGATGCTGTCAATACTTAGTAGCTAGAATTTTATCAAATATACATATCGCTCGAGTTTCGCGTGGCATGTTGATAACTCCCCTATCTACCTAATTCTCCCCTCTCCCACTTTTTCTCGTAAACGCGTCACGTCACAGGGGAACATACCAACCCGGAAAAGCACTCGCGCGCTGCAAATAACTACAATATATTGTGGAATCGAATTTGTTAAAAGGACCATCGTACACTGAATTTTTTAATCTGTTATTTTTTTTATTTTTTTTATGTAATGAATGTGGCAAACAAGCATGCAGTTCACATTGATGTTAAGTGATGACTGCAGCTTATAGACACCCACATGAAGACCAAGGCCAAAATGCAGATGCGTTACCACTCCTGAGGCCTAAGGTATTATGCCTTTGTGCCGGAAATTACAGGGCCGTACATTACCACCTGACCGGAACACGATACTGCTGAACACTACCATTTAGCGGCAAGTAAATTAGGTAATGCGGTGGTGCCTACGCCCGCGAGCTCCGTCACTGGAGCTCTACCACCAGTAAAATTAATTTACTGTAAACATTAAGATGAATTAAAAAAATACGATTGTACAAATCGAATCGAATTTTGGTTTTTGTTGTTATGGCTCCATACATAATATAACAAAGATATAACAACTTTGGTCTCAAGGGTGGCTACGCATATCCAGTCTTTATGTTAGGAGTAAAAAAAACCTGTTTCAGTATTTTGTCACAACCCCTAAACTTTTGATTAAGTATAAGGGGTTAAAATTAAATACTTAGAGATTTTTATAGACGTGAACTTGATTGTCCTAATCATCTGAATTACTTTCACTAAAATTCGACAACGGTTTAATCGACTTTTCTACTTTTAGTTTTTTTTTTATGTAATGGAAGTGGCAAACAGGCATGCAGTTCACATGTTAAGTGATGACTGCAGCCTATAGACACAAAGACCAAGGTCAAAATGCAGATGCGTTCCACTCCTGAGGCCTAAGGTGTTATGCCTCTGTGCCGGAAATTACAGGGCCGTACATTACCACCTGACCGGAACACTGTAGTGCTGAACACTACCATTTAGCGGCAAGTATATTAGGTAATGCGATGGTGCTTACGCCCGCAAGCTCCGTCACTGGAGCTCTACCACCAGTAAAAAAGTTTTAGTTTTCTCTATTTTACATATAATGTACACGGGTGTGAGACGTGCTTTAAATTTACTTGAACATCGCCGGGCAATTTGTCACGCATAATTGGTGAGTTGCGATCGAGATTAAATCGATTATTTGCCCCTCATAAACCCTGATACAATGTTTGACGGGCGCACATTCGATGTTTCGATGTTAAATGAGATATCATACGATTATTCGATTATTGAAAATCTGAAGCTTTTTGGCAGCGAAAGATTAATTCTTTTTCAGGGCGATCTTTTTGATGATAAAGAACGTTTTTAAACAAGCATGCAGTTTACATTGATGTTCAGTGATGACTGCAGCCTATAGACATCCACACAATGACCAAGGTCAAAATGCAGATGCGTTACCACTCCTGAGGCCCAAGGTGTTATGCCTCTGTACCAGTAATTACAGGGCCGTACATATATATACTATATGTTACCTATTCGTTATCTGGTTCTGGTTAAGATGAGCGTATACGGAATAGCGGCAGAATTTTCAGCTGCTCGAAGAGAATTCCTCCACCATTCCAATGAGACGGTGGTAAGTAATAACGCAAAATCAGCGGCATCCTGTGATAAAACTACCGCCAATCTGTATGCCAAGCGCGGTGATTACTATGGCATATTCCCCTTATGGAGAAGGCTTTGCGTCAGCAGTGGGCATCTGACGGCTGAAATCATGATGATGACTGTCACCTACCTCTCACCAATATGATCGTTATTAAAAACTTTCTCAAGACATTATTCCCGAAAAAAAGTTCTTATAAAATCGAGACACCTTTTGCGACGACCACATAAACGCTTAACAAAAAACGGTACGCGTACTTATGTACGTACATAAGAAGTTAATACTTCGTTAGCGTGACAATCCGATAAACCAGAAATAAAACAAAACAACAAAAGTTAAGCAACTAACTTCAGACTGTTGCTTTTATCTGTTTAGCAACTAACTTCGGACTGTCGTTGTACTATTTATTTTTCTCAGTAACACATGCGAGTGAACTTTAGAATTTTATTTTTTGTATATAATTAAAAAAAAATGCTTCTCTTACTTTTTTTTTCTTTCAAATTTAAATTTCACTTTCAATTTTTTCTATCCGGTTTTTCTTTAATTTCTTCAGAATGTCGCTTCTATGTGTCGGTGTGCGCGCGGATCGTTAAATTACACTCTCATCATATTTTACAATCGCGCCAAAAGAATTATAAGTGTCATTGGTGGTAGAACTCCAGTGACGAACTCGAGGGCGTAGGCACCACCACATTACCTAATACACTTGCCGCTAAATGGTGTTCAGCACTATCGTGTTCCGGTCAGGTGATAATGTACGGCCTTGTAATTTCCGGCACAGAGGCATAACACCTTAGGCCTCAGAAGTGGTAACGCATCTGCGTTTTGACCTCCGGTCTTTGTCCGGTCTTTGTGTGGCAGTTATCACTTAACATCAATGTGAATTGCATGCTTGTTTGCCACTTCCATTACATAAAAAAAAAACTCCCAAAAGGGCGTTACGCTCACAAAACCCTGATGATATACACTTGACATGACTCCGCTATCACCGGAAGTTGTTGTGTTTTCGCATTCGGAAGAAATCTAGGGTATCGTTAGCAATTATGCATTCCACCCTCGCCGTGTCGCGGGTCGCTGGCTTTCACCCCTTTACACCCCGTTCACCCCCGTTCACCCTCCTTTATTGTCGGCTTAGGAATTGAATAAATTGCATGAGTATCAACAAGTATGAGTGTGAAATATCGATGAGATAGGGTTATTGATTATTGGATTGAGGTGAATCTCGGTGTGAAGTTAGTCCTGAGTAGCACTCGTCTTAGTTGACTGAAATAGAAGGGTCGTATATTCTGTTGTGATTTACCTAGAATCAGAGAATCAGAATGAATTTTGCTAGTGGTAGAGCTCCAGTGACGGAGCTCGCGGGCGTAGGCACCACCGCATTACCTAATATACTTGCTGCTAAATGGTAGTGTTCAGCACTATCGTGTTCCGGTCAGGTGGTAATGTACGGCCCTGTAATTTCCGACACAGATGCATTACACCTTAGGCCTCAGGAATGGTAACGCATCTGCATTTTGATCTTGGTCTTTGTGTGGGTGTCTATAGGCTGCAGTCATCACTTAACGTCAATGTAAACTGCATGCTTGTTTGCCACTTCCATCACACAAAAAAAAAGAAAAAGTACGAGAAGACCGAGTACGGTCGAGGTGAGATCTTTGCGCAAGATTTGCGGTGTATCGCTCACCGATCGCGTTCGTAATGAAGATGTAAGAATGAGGCTTTGTGTGAATGAGAGTATCGGTGTAAGACTGAAAAAAGGCATGCTCCGATGGTTCGGGCATATAGAAAAAATGTCGAATGAGGAAATGACCGAACAGATATACAATGCGAACGTGGCTGATTGCAGAGGCGCAGGCAGACTAAGACTGACCTACCATAACCAAATAGGTCTAGGACTGTCTGAGGGTAAGGTCAAAAAGGAATCGGCATGCATGTATAATATAAAGAGAATGATGAATATAGAAGAAGCACGGGAGATGTGTCAGGACCAGAATATCTGGCACTCCACACTCTCTGCCTACCCCGTAAGGGACTTGGCGTGAAGATACATACATACAGAATAAACCGTTCCTGCTGGACGTAGGATTTGTCAGTTTATCTATTTACTATTCCGTTTGATTTTTTCCATATGTTTACTTGTGGTAGAGTTTAGCAGAGGCCTCGAATTAACTTACATTCTAACTTCATCATTCCAGTCGAAATATGTGCACTGCTCGACAAAACCTTCCTGAGATATATGAGCGAGCGCTGTCGTCGCCGGCGTCAGCGCCGGTGCCGGTGCCGGTGCCGTTGCCGTTGCTGCCAACGTCCGACTCCTTTTTGGCAATGATATTGTTTATTCGCCCTTTACACATTTTCTTCAGGTGTCCTTTGGTGTTTAGTCCACAATTTTAACATGAATAATTTTTTAAACGACAGTGTTCCGCACCATGGTTTTTTAAACCGCACACTGAACACCGAGAAATATTCGCCAGTATTATTGTGTATACCTACAATAGAGAGCCAGTTATAAAAGACGCATCACCTCAACCGGTTGTTTTCCTTACGCATCTAGTCCCGTATAGTACACTTCCCCAAAGACAATAGTATTGCGCGTCATTAAGGGAGAATATGCCATAATCACCACGCTTGGTAGGAAAAAAAAACGTCAATCACTTGTAATTAATTGTGGATAGATTCAGCTCTCCCAAACTAAAACACCCACTGTACAAATCTGCTCACTGCAGTTTTGAAAACTATCCATAATTTGTTTTTTTTTAATATCTATTTAAGTTTTCTTCAAATTTTGTTATATTTCCTACACATCTATACTTCTATACAGCGACGATATTGTCTGTCTAAAGCGCTGATCCAATATAGGCTGCTTGTTCGCCCAATAGCCGGGATATAAGGTTCATTGCACACACTACGCGCCTCGACAAAGCAATATCGGTTTATTACTGCCTTAGAGTCGGCTTCTCTTTGCCAATCTACGTGCTCCGTTAGATACTGTACTTACTGCGATGAGTTGCTGTTTTGTGGAGTTTTGAAATATATAATCCTAGAATGTTAAGACCTCCAGTTATGCTTATATATGATACAATGTTCGTTTACCAACAAATGTAAATTAAAACGAGATTTATCCTTGTGTGCCTCATTCGTCATGTGGAGGAACGGATGGAAATGTTCCTCCGAGGAAAAAGGAGGATCCTTCTACCAGGCGAAGTGATAGAGCCTGCCGCGCTAACAAGAGTCTGCGTATTCCAAAAATATCTCTAACAAGTACCTCAATTTTTGCGAAGTTAATAAAAGTAATTAAAAAAGGACATAATATCTCCATTTTGCTTTTCTTTAGCGGCGGCTTTTGCTGCAGCTGTTTTTTTTATGTAATGAAAGTGGCAAACAAGCTTGCAGCTCACATTGATGTTAAGTGATGACTGCAGCCTACAAACACTTACAGAAAGACTAGAGGTCCAAATGCAGATGCGTTACCACTCCTAAGGCCTAATGTGTTATGCCTATGTGCCGGGAACTACAGGGCCCTAGATTACCACCTGATCGGTACACGATAGTGCTGAACACTACCATTTAGCGGCAAGTTTATTAGGTAATGCGATGGTGCCTACGCCCGTGATCTCCGTCACTCGAGCTCTACCACCATAATTTGAACTCGACGGCCATGGCCGGCTATTAAACTCGACTACAGTCGTTGCCAAGAGCGGCCGCTATAAATCGCTGGAATATTTTATTGATTGTTATCGATACTGTAATTTATTTCCATATTTCGTATTCAAAGTTGTTTTTATTGTGGCTTAATTACTTCTTCGGCCACTTTTGTTTCATGATTGTAGGTATCATTATTGTTTTACTTAAAGGAGATGTTGCGAGCTTGGCTCTGGTTCGTACACGTCCTCAAAAATGGGTAAATTAAAGAAGAATCCGAATAAAAATACAATTAATTTATTAAAGAATATGTTTTAGAGTTACAACCACATTTAATTCAAACGATTTTATCATTTTCAACCATGTTCAACATGGCGGCGATACGTCCTTAACGTATATGTATTATTTATATATCAAATTAAACCTATTTTCTTTTCTTATTATTATGATATACGGGAGCCAAATTAAATCGGCCGCAAGTAAGAGTTGCTGGCTATTAAAGATAAAATATATATTTTTTTATGTAATGTAAGTGGTAAACAAGCATGTAGTTCACATTGATGTTAAGTGATGACTGCAGCCTATAAACCCTCACACAAAGACCAAGGTCGAAATGCAGATGCGTCACCACTCCTGAGGCCTAAGTTGTTATGCCTCTGTGCCGGAAATTACAGGGCCGTACATTACCACCCGACCGGAACACTATAGTGCTGAACACTACCATTTAGCGGCAAGTATATAAAGTAATGCGGTGGTGCATACGCCCGCGAGCTCCGTCACTAGAGCTCTACCACCAATTAAAATACTTGCGGCCTTTTTCCACAAAATCTTTGAAAAACAACTCAAACAACTCTACAGTTAGAGTCACACTCCCGTACTCGCCCGGGGCTTGCACCTGCGGTTACTGCAAACATTATTTAGTATCAAAGCATGTGTTTGCCTTAATCTCTTGCTTTGAGCTCGCTCAATAGAACGCGAGTCGACTCTTGCTTCTGTGAAATTGGAAATGTGTCGTCCGAGCATAGAGCAACTCGGCCCTCCGGTCCGCCGCGGCCGGTGGCCCGTGTTGCTCTATGCGTCCGACTGACGGACATGGGTTTTTAAAATACGCTAAAATACGCTTACACTCACAACCCCACACTAGATACAAACCTGTGTCGTGGATGCCGTTGTATACACAACACATACACACACTCCCAGCCCCATAACAAATATTTTGTAGGCCATACAAACATTTGTCTCCCGAACGCTTCGAATCAAGTTCGTCGATTTTATAAATTGACCTTTTGGGGTTTTATAATTTGCCCCAGTCTTTTGAAGTATCATACAGGCAAAGTAACTTAGGCCTCACGGGTGGTAAAGCGTTTGATATCCTCAATATGATGTGTCTTTCTATCTTACCTTGATGGTATAGTGTTTTTTTTTAAGGAAGGAAATTGCTGTTACGCTTCCATTTCATTCAATTAAGTGGTTCCAAACCATAGAAAACTAAATAATATTTATATTTCTATGCTCTTAACGAATGGAAATAGATTTTCTCCAATAAATACGACGTCACACGGCCAAAGTATATAAATAAACATTTAAAACCAGTTACAATGTCGTTTATATTTTCATGTCCATACATGAAAATATGTAGGTACGAATACGAATGTTTGTTTTCGCGTATATTATCATAATACTGTCGTATATGCTTTCGTGTGTTACCTACGGATACCTGTTAACTTGATACCTACCTGCATGACATCATCCCCTGAGAACCGTGGATTCGAGCCGTGGGAACAATAAACTGCTGACATCCAAATCTGTCTATCGTGGGACATAGAAAGAGTGTGGAAAAGACAATTATTGCTCGATCGCCATAGCAAGTAGTCTTAAGTCTTAGAATTAATTCTTATAGTTTTTATGTATGTATGTATCTTCACGCCAGGTCCCTAACGGGGTAGGCAGAGAGTGTAGAGCGCCAGACATCCCGGTTCTGACAAACCTCTCGTGCCTCGTCTACCTTCATCATTCTCTTCATACATGCACGCCGATTCCTAAGACTTTTGACCCCACCATCAGACAGAACTCGACCTATTTGGTCATGGTAGGTCAGCCTTGGTCTTCCTGGGCCTCTGCAACCATCCACATTCGCATTGTATATCTGTTTAGTCATTCGCTCATTCGACATTCTTTCTATATGCCCGAACCATCGGAGCATGCCTTTTTTCATTTTTACACCGATACTATCATTCACACAAAGTCTCTTTCTTACATCTTCATTACGAACGCGATCGGTGAGTGATACACCGCAGATCTTGCGCAAAGATCTCATCTCGACCGCGTTCAACTTACTTTCATGCTCTTTCCTGCATACCCAGCTCTCGCTTCCATATAAAAGCGTTGGAGTAAGTACAGCATTATGTACGGCTAGTCGAGCCCGCTGGCTGAGATGTTTAGATTCTAGCAGCTTACCCAACGCTCCATTCACGCAATTCCCAGCAAGCACTCTTCTTTCTATGTCAGTGGTGTACCTACCATCCTTGCTAAAAGCACATCCAAGATATACAATTTCATCAACCTGTTCTAACACTGCATCATCTACTACTACCCTTGCATTTGTTCTCTGTTCATCTCTTTCAAATACTAATACTTTCGTTTTATCCACATTCAATTGTAAGCCTTTCTCCATACAATCCTCTTTCATGACTGTGACTAGTGCTTGTAGCCCAGATGGTGTAGAGCTAACAATTACCGCATCATCTGCGTAAAGCAGACAGTTCACCACTAAGTCACCCATACGCACTCCCACATCCATCAACTTCACCCTCTGGAGGCATTTGTCCAGATATATAATAAACAGCCTAGACGAAAGCACGCAACCCTGTTTGACACCGATGTTATCTTATAGTTTGTAATCTTTCTTAATAAATTAAATTAAGTTGTAAAAGGACAAACATTGCCTTTTTTAAAACTCCCACCCGGCGGCCACGCACGTAATTCGTGGTTGACACAGGCGTGTATTTACTTCTGTTTTCGTGCTGCTAAAAAAACAATGTGTTCGGAACGTTACGAATATATTATGTGTTATAATACCCGGACCAAATAAATACATGTTATGGATTAAATTATATTGTCTATTTATTTATACTTCTAAAGAATCATGGCAAGTTTCATACATTGATTTGTACAAAAAAAACTGGTTGCCTGTAAAGTCGGTTTTACGGGCGAAGATTTTACGTGACAACGTCTTTTTCTCGGTAGAAAGGCATTCGCCGGTCCGGCAGGCCTCTCTCTCGTTCGGTTACTCATCGTTACGTTACCGGGCGTTACACTTTTTCATGAGTGACTCCGAGCCGCAACCTAATTTAAGACGTTGTCACGTCAAAAAGTTAGAAAAAGGTACAAAGTAAAACGGATTAGAAATATTATCTGGGGAACCTGAAGAACATTTTCTGGTATTTAAAATATTTTTAAATCACCGGAATAAAAATCGTCTTTCCTAACAACAGTAGAAGCACTCCATACTAAAGTTCAATTTCAAACTTTTTATTCCGGATCCACCTCAGGAGTGTTAAAGCATCTGCATTTTGACCTAGGTCTTTGTGTGGATGACTATAAGCTGCAGTCATCACTTAACATCAATGTGAACTGCATGCTTGTGTTCCTTCCTAAGGTCGATATGCAATATTTCTTATTCGACACTGTATTTTAAAATACATATTAAATTGAACAGAAAATATCTAAGGCTTTACAATTTAATGTTTATTTCACACATAAAAGGATTTATAACAAACATTGAAATATATCAATATCGTTATAAAACTCATTCAAATGTTGCTTGCGATTGAAGACATTGAATTATCATTAAAAAATAAAAGATAATAAACTATCAAACAAATAGGTAACAAAGTCCACTCAAACAATTAAAAACCCTCTGGACCGTTCGATCAACATACCTAAAATCAAACCTCAGGAATTCTGTTCGCCCATCCAATTGGAACTAGGGTTGCCGTCTCCGGATTTAACCGGACACGTTTTTGGGTCGTGCCCGCCAATATATTTGTGTCCGGCCGGACGGCTTTTAGTAGACTTTTTGTTTGTAAGTATATTATTGAAGCGCGCATGGCCCGGCGGCTGGTGTAGATCGTAAGCGACCTACTCGGTTAAGCACTACGGGCGCGGTCGAGTAGTGTGATGGGTGACTGCTAGTGGCAAATTAAATGCGCGTTCCGTGCTTCGGAGGGCACGTTACGCCGTCGGTCCTGGTTGCTATCGATAGATAGCAGTCGTTAAACCTTGTCGGAGGCCTTATGGGCGGTTTGAAAAACATCCGACAGCGGGTTGGCCACTAACCCACCCACCTCCACCAATCCGCATTGGAGCAGCGTGGTAGAGTAAGCTCCAGGCCTCCCCCCAAAAAGGGGAGAGACTCATGCTCAGCAGTGGGACGTACTCGTATAATGGGTTGCCATTATTATTATTATTATTATATATATTATATTGAGTTCTTCAAAACCGGCGTCAAGTCACCCAGAACTAGCGGCGCGTTGGCAACTCCCTTGGCAAATGTTCATAGGCCACATTGACATTTTCCATCAGATGGCCCGATTGTTTATCAGTCAACCCTAAGACATAATATAGACGTGTCACACGCAGATCTGAAAATAGGATGTAGGCAATTTTTTACAGCTGGCGATACAAACGCCTCTAGGACAGCTAGTTTCACTATAAATGACAATGTCCGGTTTATAAGTGCAAAAAATCGCAACAACTGAACGTACTCAGGCTTTTTTGTTATAGCAGTTGGCAACCCTAATTGGAACAGGCCTGTAGCTAAGAAAAATAGGCCTGAATAAACACGACCGATGCCTAAGCAAACACGCCATTTATAGAACAATTTACTGTGAAAATTGAATGTGATTGATACTTGAATCTGTATAGACACAAAACTTTTATTTTATCTTGTAGAATACTGTTTACATTGGTGGTTAGTAAATAGTGTCTCGTTATGTTGTACTCGGAAACAAAGTAGGTACGTAAGTAACTCTTTTTTATTTATTAGTTATTTTTTGTGTGATGGTAATGCATCTTTAGCGTATCATCTGAAGCGCGCATGGTCCGGCGGCTGGTGTAGATCGTAAACGATCTACCCGGTTAAGCACTACGGGCGCGGTCGGGTAGTGTGATGGGTGACCGCTAGTGGCAAATTAAATGCGCGTTTCCGTGCTTCGGAGGGCACGTTAAGCCGTCGGTCCCAGTTGCTATCGATAGATAGCAGTCGTTAAACCTTGTCGGAGGCCTTATGGGTGGTTTGAAAACATGTGAATTGCATGCTTGTTTGCCACTTCCATTACATTAAAAAAACACGTACGTTGACAAATGCACTGGTTCTAAATACAAAACTTCATCGCAATACATACAGTATTCGCTTTTGCATCAATCCGTATATTTCCATAATGAACTGCAGTTAGCAAAAAAGTAATATATTTATGCTAACATAGCTCTCGCGGGTGCTATTGTGATTTGCACGAGTCGCTTCCCATTCCAAAGTTTAGTTGGAAATTCGTTATTAGAAACTCCAAACAAAACTGCCCGCATGGGAATTGAATCCAGGAACTCACAATCTGACGTCAAACAAAGTTCCATTGTGGAAAACTGGAATCATAGATAATGAGCAGCCTGTCCCACTGGTGGGCTTCTCGCACACATAAATAAAGAAGGCGATTTACACACGGGACCGCGCGCTGCTGTGGATTGCGGTGGAGGTGAATAAAGACGCAAGCCCACCGCGGTGGATGGAGTGGCTGCGCACTTGTATTACTCTTCGCTTTATATGAAATTGTATAATATGTGGTAGTGTCCACTGTAACTCACGAAGAGGCTACACATGAAATGACGTCATTGATACATGCGTGGCTAGGTTGAATAGGCGGTTAAATAGCTCAACGCTATCAACGGCCCTCGACTATGTACAGCTCGCATTATTCTTGGATTGCAGTGCGTGGCCTCCGTGCGCCGTGCCACGCCACCCTATACATTATTCGTGGGTCTTCATGTACTCCAGTGGAAACATTGACCCACGTTGTCAAACAAAAATTATTCGTAATAGCTAGAGAATTAAATAACTTGATAGGCAAGTCTGACTTATGCATACATAAACGTAACTTCACGCCTGTAATCCCCGAAGGGGTAGGCAGAGGTAAATGCATGCATTCAAGCATTCATGCAAACACTCACGATTCGCCGTTTACGTTTTGGCCCATGTAACAGGTGGCGAGCCTGTTGACATCTCCGGGCACATTACCAAACTGAGAGGTACTGAGAAATTTCCAGAAAATGGAAAATTCTCAATAGAACCAGAGATAAAGGACTTAACACCATTATCTCTGATAACCCCCTACCCGGGAATCGAACCCAGGACCTCAGCGTAGTAGTAGTGGCCTGCTACCACTAGGCTACCGAGGCAGTTACATGTACATACAGTGCATACATTCTACATGAAATCAACCATAGGTGATCGAGATGGTCCTGCCGTCCGTCTGGAATTCAATATTGATGTTAATTCAGGCGGAATAATTCGCGGCTTCTCCGATACATTGGTTCTGGGGAGCTCGGACAGCGGGTATGCGAATAAATCTTGGGTTTTGCAAAGGAATTCGCCGAAGGATTTATTGGTACCAATATTTTGGGCAAACGTTGGATATTTGCAAGATTTACTCAATTGTTTTATGGAACGTAATGCGTGTTTTTGTAGATGATTTGTAGAATAAGCACAAATCCAAACTACGAGGGTGGATCCAAAAGTTCGTGGCCCAAACTACAAGGAGACATGACATCTTTTTAAATTTACCGTCATTTGTTAGTATGTCTTCTATTGATTCATTCTGATACTGTACAATATAAATTTTCTGTGATTATTTGTTTGAAGCATTCTGACGCGATTTTCAATAATGGAGAAAATTGAACATCGTGCAGTCATTAAGTACCTCAATAAAAAAGGCCTGTCACCAAAAGACATCCATCAAGATATGGTGGGCACTTTGGGGGAGTCTGCTCCATCGTATTCCAGTGTCAAGTAGTGGGTAGCTGAGTTTAAGCGCGGTCGTGAGAGCATTGAAGATGATCCTCCATATTCCTGAATCAAAGCAACAATCCAAACAGTGGAAAAGATCTGACTCACCTACACCGAAAAAGGCTAAAGTCGTTTTGTCGACTAACAAAGTCATGGCTTCTGTTTTTTGGGATTTTTGTAGATTATTTACCGAAAGGTCAAACTATTAATTCTAGTTATTATTGTAACCTTTTCCGAAGACTACGAGAAGAAATAAAAGAAAAAAGGCCGGGAATGTTGCGTAAGAAAGTTTTGTTCCATCAAGACAATGCACGTGTGTTCACACTTCGGTTGAAACAATGTCTGTAATCCATGATTGTGGCTACGAATTGCTGCCCCACCCACCTTATTCGCCGGATTTAGCCCCCACAGATTATCATTTATTTCCAAATTTAAAAAAACATTCGGGTGGCTCGAAATTTTTGACCAAAGATGAGGTGATAGTCGCAGTAAACGAGTATTTCGCCGACCTTCCGGAATCTTTTTTTTTCGAGGGGATAAACAAGTTGCAGTTCAGGTGGAAGAAGTGTGTTAAGCTAGATGGAGACTATGTCGAAAAATAAAAATAAAATTAGACCCACTTTTCTTTAATTCTCTTGGTCGGGCTTCGAACTTTTGGATCCACCCTCGTATCTGGCGCCAAATTGTACTTACTAATTTGTTGAACACTACAATTTGACGGTAGATTATACTATTGTGTTTCTGTTAGCTGGTACCAAATACATAACCCTGTAATTTATAACACAGTGGCCAAACCACTTTGGCTTGAGGCCTAAGTTGTTGGATTGCAACGCGATATTCGCTTGCTCTCCTACGATCGATAGGCACATTTTTGTATGCCATTTCCATTACAAGAAAAAAAAATAAGAAGCACTTTAACGATGTAATACTTTTTTTTTTTTTTTTTTTTTTTTTTTATGTAATAAAAGTGGCAAACAAGCATGCAGTTCACATTGATGTTAAGTGATGACTGCAGCCTATAGACACCCACACAATGACCAGAGGTCAAAATGCAGATGCGCTGCCACTCCTGAGGCCCAAGGTGTTATGGCCTCTGTGCCTGAAATTACAGGGCCGTACATTACCACCTGACCGGAACACGATAGTGCTGAACACTACCATTTAGCGGCAAGTATATTAGGTAATGCGGTGGTGCCTACGCCCGCGAGCTCCGTCACTGGAGCTCTACCACCAGTGAAATAATAATATGAAATAATAATAATATATTGTATTGTAACATAACTCCACGTCTGTATTACTCTGAAGGGGGGCAGACATAATAAAACATTGTTTTTTTTTAATATTATTTCGCATTAACACATGCTTGTGAAATATATTTTATTTTTAAAGAAAAATGGAAAGAAAAATTTGACTTCAGGCGAGACTCGAACTCGCGACCTACTGGGAATCTAGTCCAGCCGCTCTTCCAATTGAGCTACTGAAGCCCTGCCCGATTTGACAAATCTTTCCTTCACATCTATTGCATTGCTTTATGGTAGCAGTAGCGCCATCTATTACCAACTATTCGAGTCTCGCCTGAAGTCAAATTTTTCTTTCCATTTTTCTTTAAAAATAAAATATAATAAAACATGTTTTCTAAATCAGGATTTCAGTGTTTATTCTTGCCACAAACGAGCCAGTAAGCTCCACAACCTTCATCTTACGCGGGGGCGGATTCGTCAGAACAACATCAAAGGTGTGACCGGCTCAGTGGCGGTGCATGCGCATTTCACGCTCTAATGGACGCCGAATTTACACTAATCTGGTCTGTGAGCCTCCAAACCCATTGTTGAAGTTTTAACAAGTTAATGGGTAATGAAAGTATTTATGTGAGCCTTTGGACCCGTTAGTTTTCGCGAGCTTTAAAGGGTAATGGAAATGAAACGTACGAAATATATGTTTTAATTCATATCGTTTTGTCCCTTATAACTAGTGGCCCGCCCCGGCTTCGCCCGCGCTGCTCCCTTCCTATTAGTCATAGCGTGATGATATATAGCCTAAAGCCTTCCTCAATAAATGGGCTATCTATCTACACTTGAGGAATTTTTACATCGGACCAGTAGTTCCTGAGATAAGCGCGTTCAAGTAAACAAACAAACAAACTCTTCAGCTTTATAATATTAAAAAGTATAGCCTAACCCCCTTATTCATAAACGTACATTAGATACGTTTTAGCTATAGAATGCTTTGTCTTTGTCAGTTACATTGTCAAATATGCAGGATAGAAAGGGACAAATGAGAGATTAGCAACACTTTAGCTAAAATACGTTTATGAATAAGGGGGTAATAGTAATAATACAGCAGCCCTATTCTATATGGTCTAACAGACACTACAATATTCACTGTATCGAATAAAATCATTTTATCCAGTAAATAAAAATGTGTATTTTTGCAATGTGTTATTGCAAGATTATATACTGAAAAATATTCCAACCAACATTCACGCTTGTTACAGATGGTGCATGAAAATAAACGGAGTTTCTCATCACAAAATGGACGCGCTGAATTTATGGTGAGTGGATATTGCTTTTTATTTAATAAATATGGAATATATGCACTTTCTACCACCAGTAAATTGTGACTTGATGAATGTATATGTATAATACATGTAAACAGTCTTCTTATTTGTATAACTTTATAAATAAAATAAATCACATTCACCCACTTAATGTTATGGAAGATTTCTATCACAAGCTCAATTATGCTCAAAAGTTCGAAGTAATGCTGAAATTATGTAATATTATGTTACAAAAATATATATATATTTTTTTAATCTATGAATATTGCATGTTGTTTTTATTAGTGTACAAAATTTATACAAACACATTTCTAAATTAAAACACAAGCAAGACGCCTTCTCATACAACCAAGATTATAATGAACGGTTCCCCCTGAAATCATTGGCTATTTAAAAACAAAAGGCGCACGTGGCGTGAAGCTAAGCACCATCTCCACTTGCCGCAGCATGATGAGTTTTATTATTAAGCTGAGAAGTTGATTTGAATGGTTCGAGACTCCTGATAGGGTGGAAGGTTTATTAGAACTTTGCAATATTTGTTATAACAAAAATGTACATATTTTCAGCATTGGATTGTTACTTCAAAACTTTATTCCCAGAAGGGATAAATACTAGGGGAAAAAAACTGCATTTTATTTAGGTTGCGTTTTCTAGTCCCACCTATATAATAATAGGAAGGTAATCAATTGGGTACTACGTCTGAACGGACCAAAAAGAATGGACCGTAGTCCATTCGGCCGTAATCAAAAATCGTCTATGTCTCAACGGACCGGTCATAAAATATTGTTAACAAATGTATACATGGAGTACATTCGAGTGCAAAAGTTATAAATTGAAATACTTAAGTCTTAATTTTTTTCTTAAATTTGTATTATTTTCTTTACAAAAACAATGCTCTACGCTCTCTGCCTACCCCATTTGGGACCTGGCGTGAAGATACATATATTTATACATATATTAAAATAATCAACCACTCAAACATATTGACAAAAAAACCGGTCAAGTGCGTGTTGGGCCACGCACAGTGTAGTGTTCCGTAATTTTTAGGTTTGATTAATGTAGAAATTAAAGCAAAATTGGCTTCGGCAGGAATCGAACCTGCGACCTCAGGATAACCAGTCTAGCCGCTTTACCACTGAGCTACCGAAGTCCCACCGCTTTACCACTAAGCTACCGAAGTCCCACCGCCTTACCACTAAGATACCGAAGTCCCATCGCTTTACCACTAAGCTACCCGTTCGGTAGCTTAGTAGTAAAGCAGCTGGAGTGGTTATCCTGAGGTCGCAGGGTCAAATTTTTCTTTCCGTTTTTTTCTTTAATTTCTAAAGTTCACTCGCATGTGTTATTGCGAAAAATATTATCAGTATGGGTATAATATTATCATTATGGGTTATCAGTGTAGTAATTGTGTTCTTGTTACTTCTACACCACCGATACTATTATTGTTTTTTAAGAACTAATTAAAACAATTTAAATTCAATCATTACTTTATACAAACACCGGTAAAGTTAAACAAAATCATCAACACAATATTCCCAAACAAGCTAGCTTGAAATGAACGATTCCGTAAGATCATGGCCCATTTAAAAACGAAAGGCGCGCGTGGCGTGAAGCTAAGTACCATTTCCACTTGCCGCATGATTAGTTTTGTTATTAAGCTGAGAAGTTGCTTTGAATGCCCCGAGACTCCTGATACGATTGGAATAAAGATTTATTAGAACTCCAAGATATCTTTAATAAAAAAGTGTACAAGTATTTTGTAATGTGCTGTTATTTTTAGGTCTTCATTCCTTGAAGGAGTGGGTATAATAGGTTTCTATGCAAAGGTATATGTAAACACCCACAATTCACCAATAACGATTTTTTATCTCCCATGTAATAGAAGGCGAAACTCCCAGGGTGCAACTGACAATTTTCCGTATTTTAAAAAAAACTGTAAAATCTTTCCGTGTCTTGGAAATCGATCCCGAGATCTCAGCGTAGCAAATGTGGAATGCTACCACCTACCACTACGCCTTCGATACAGTTATATATTTTTTTAAATCTTATTTTAAATAAACAACTTTCCAAAGTTTAAGAAAAACAACCAAAATATTCCCAAACAACCAGGCTAATGAATCTGATAATGAACGATGCCCCATGAAATAATGGCCTATTTTAAAACAAAAGGCGCGCGCGGCGTAATGCTAAGCGCCATTTCTACTTGCTGCTGCATGATGAGTTTTGTTATTAAGCTGAGAAGTTGCTTTGAATGGCCCGAGACTCCTGATAGGGTGTGAATAAAGGTTTATAAAAACTCCCAAGATATTTGTTATAAGAAATATAAATACAAGTCTGGAAATAAAGTGTTTGATGGTATCCTCGTAAACAATATTCGTTCTACGATTTTGAGAATAAGTTCGGCGAATCGTGGATGTTTGCTTCATGCAATCCCTTCGTGATTACAGGCGTGAAGTTACGTTAAGTTTTTTTTTTTCACGCGAAGCGGTAAATAAATATACTGCTCTAACTGCATTCTTGTTTGCCACGATCAAAATATAATAAAGAAGTAGCTTTAGAAGTAGTAGGTTTACGGTCGTTGAATCTGTTAAAATCATCGACCACACAACACAGCTTCCGTCGATGGTAAGAATCTTTAAATATTACATAATCGACTTTGATATCTTCAAAAACAGAAAAAATAAAATTGCTTTTATTTACCAATAACTACACCACATTAAAACAAATAACCATTACATCGTCGTCTCATAAAGATGTCATAAATAATAATCTTGTAGGAAAACAGAATACTATCAAAATAAATTGGACAAGAACCACACCATCATCGCGCCGCAAGGTTGTCACAGATAATATCTGAATGTCGTAACACGAACAGAAAGGAGGCTTCCGCGATTCCCTTCCCGGCAACCCTGAAAGCGATTCATAACTCACTGTTATATTTAGATCCTTCGGGAGCGGTTTGGACAATGAAATATTCTCGCCTTAGCCTCCGAGTCTCGGGCAAGATAAGGCGGGTGCAGACGGTGTATTTATGGAGTCAAATCGATAGGATCTGCGCTTCAGTTTGTGTAGTCTGCACTGAGCTTATACTTTAAAGTTATCTGTTTGTTGAATTGGCTTAAACTTATACATAGAAAGAAAGAAAATACATTTATTAGGACAAAAAGGTACACAAAAGAAAACAGAACAGAAAAAAAAAATAATTAAAACTAAAACAAAAACTAAATTTTAAAAATTGTCCTAAAGGGTCCCCAACTCAGCATTGTGCCGGATTAATAAACCCGGCGCTGGTATTATGTTGGGGCCTTATACTGTGTCACTACGGATGCCCAACCGCTGCCAAGATAGAGCTGAAGTTAAAAAAAAAATAAAAAAATAAAAAAGGACACTAACTTTAAATAATTTTTAAATAATAATATAAATTAAGTACATAACTACCATAAGTTTATTCATAACAAAAAATACGTATATATATATATATATATATCTTATATATAAAATTCTCGTGTCACAATATTTGTCTTCGTACTCCTCCGAAACGGCTTTACCGATTTTAACCAAATTTTGCATGCATATTCAGTAGGTCTGAGAATCGGCCAACATCTATTTTTCATAACATTTTTGGACATTTTTTTTTTTTAATTTTCTAGGGCGAAACGAAGTTTGCCGGACAGCTAGTCTTATATATAAAATTCTCGTGTCACAATATTTGTCTTCGTACTCCTCCGAAACGGCTTTACCGATTTTAACCAAATTTTGCATGCATATTCAGTAGGTCTGAGAATCGGCTAACATCTATTTTTCATAACATTTTTGGACATTTTTTTTTTTAATTTTCTAGGGCGATACGAAGTTTGCCGGGACAGCTATATATATATGTATTATATAATATGTAATAATAATAATAAATATGACATTATATATATAAATACGGAATTAATGGCGCGATCATGTCGCGTTCAGTCGACTTCGCCGTCTGCAGTGAGAGGCTATAATGGCTATCACTGCAATATGATTGCAGTGCCGCGACTGTGTGCTGTGTGCCGTGCGCCGTGCGCGTGGAGTGGTGTGACGTCCATATTCCCGCCTCGGCCGCGAACCCCGCGTTTCTCCTTTTGTTATTTTAGCGTAGTACATAGTAGGACAGATACTGAACCCTCCGAACGTTGGCTCTGTAAGGGTAGAAATTTTTGTAGAGATGAATCATAACATGTTTTTTTACTTTTTTTTTTATTGATGTTATTACACGCCGATTCCTAAGACTTTTGATCCCACCATCAGACAGAACTCGACTTATTTGGCCATGGTAGGTCAGTCTTGGTCTTCTTGGGCCTCTGCAACCATCCACATTCGTATCGTATATCTGTTTAGTCATTCGACATTCTTTCTATATGACCGAACCATCGGAGCATGCCTTATTTCATTTTTACACGAGGCGACATGAGTATAGATATTATCCCCAGTAATACGTTTTCTTACCATTATTCATCCTATAATCGTCTGCGGCTGTTACCGTGAACGCGGACAAATGTTCTACCGTTCCCAGCGCTCGGCGAGAATTTATGGTGGAGCCTTCATCCTTCATCATAATGTAGCTCAGGGAAGTAACGCAAGGTAGACGTAACTTCACGCCTGTAATTCCCGAAGGGGTAGGCGGAGGTAAATGCATGCATTCAAGCATACATACAAACACCCACGATTCGCCAGTTACCAAACTTTGAGGTACTGGGAAATTTCCAGAAAATGGACAAATCTCAATAGAACCAGAGATAAAGAACTTTACACCATTATCTCTGATAACCCCCTACCCGGGAATCGAACCCAGGACCTCAGAGTAGTAGTAGTGGCCTGCTACCACTAGGCTACCGACGCATTCAAGGTGGACGTTGACTGCCTCGGTAGTTGGACGTTGCTAGAAATTCTTTTTGTAGTTATTTTTCAAACTGTTTCGAATACGTCAACTGCCTCAGTAGCCTAGTGGTAGCAGGCCACTACTACTACCAAGCTGGGGTCCCGGGTTCGATTCCCGGGTCGAGGGATATTAGAGATAACGGTGTAAATTCCCTTATCTCTGGTTCTTTTGGGATTTTTCCATTTTCTGGAAGTTTCCCAGTATCTCGAAGTTTTCTTAATGTGTCTGTGTTTTCTCAACAGACTCGCCACCTGTTACATGGGCCAAAACGTAACCGGCGAATCGTGGGTGTTTGCATGTATTTTTCTTACGAATGCGTTACAATAGGGGGTTCTTCATATCTGGCGTCAAAAGAATCCTTCAATGCTGGCAGCGCGTTGGCAAGTCCACTGATGTTCCAAATATTTATAGGCCATGGTAACCACTCACCACCAGTAGATGTGTTGTTGTTTTTTCGATTGCCTCGATGGTGAAGTCATTCGATATTGTCTAACTACTTGCACAGGATTTCTTCTAAAATTGTTCTAGTTATGTATGTCTTCAAAGTACGCGTTCATATATCTCACAGCTCAACATAGTGACCAGCCCTCAGTGGCTATTTATTGGCGAGCCTTCATCCCTTATCCTAATGTAGCGGGACGTAACACAAGGTGAACGTTGAGAAATTTTCTTTTTGTTAAACCTTACCTTCCCTTTATAAGAAAAGATTTTGTTTGAGATAAATTTATGTGAAAGTTTTTTTGTACTTTTCATGGAAAACGATCAGAAATCTTATAATATTAGATAATCTTATTATATTAGATTAAGTACGCTTTAAGTTAGAAAATGAATATTTTTATATCTCTTGGTATATTTGTATTATATCTCGAAATGTATATTATATCATAGTAGAAAGTAAAATCTTACTACAGTTATAAATGTGAAAGTATGTTTGTTAATCAATCACGCTTAAGCGGCTGGACGGATTTTGATAAAATTTTGTACAACCACAAGTAGAGTATACACATAGGATACTTTTATCCCGTTCAGAGGTTCCTTACGGTATTTTTATGTACACGCGGACGAAGTCGCGGCCAAAAGGTAGTCGATTGACTTGCGCTGTCAAACTTTCTAGTTGCCTCTGAAGGAAGAACAATTCTAACCTCAGGAATGCAAAGCTACAATATTCAATTGGAGCAGAGTCGTTTTATTGTCTGGATGACTATTTATTACTGTCATGATATAAATCATGTATAAAATTTTCATACAGTTCAAAAACGAAGATCGCTAAATAAAATCCTATTTTCATAAAAAAAAATATCGAATCACCATTAGCTGTTTCCACCGATACGTATGTAATTAATTAAGCTTGCCAGTGAAATATTAGATTTGGAGACACAAAAGCCAGTTACCTAATGTTTGCCTTTGACAAACCCCTGTCAAACGGCGGCCATCTTGTCCATCCGACCCCTGATACTAGTTCTTTTTTATTATCTAATCATCATTCAACGTTAGTTGTCATATATCTACATTTTCTGGACGATATAAACTTTTCTAAATTCAGTTTTTTTTCTATTCAGTGCTTGACAACCAAGCACAGAACAGAAAAATATATCAGTTGAAAAATTTTGTACCTTACGTTTGCCTTTATGTAAAAACTGAATTTAGAAAAGTTTATATTGTCCAGAAAATGTAGATATATGACAACTAACGTTGAATGATGAATAAATAATAAAAAAGACATTATTGAGCTAAAACTATTAGTGACACGTTAGGCTTAAAATACCAAGAAAGTATGTATGTATCTTCACGCCAGGTCCCTAACGGGGTAGGCAGAGAGTGTAGAGCGCCAGACATCCCGGTTCTGACAAACCTCTCGTGCCTCGTCTACCTTCATCATTCTCTTCATACATGCACGCCGATTCCTAAGACTTTTGACCCCACCATCAGACAGAACTCGACCTATTTGGTCATGGTAGGTCAGCCTTGGTCTTCCTGGGCCTCTGCAACCATCCACATTCGCATTGTATATCTGTTTAGTCATTCGCTCATTCGACATTCTTTCTATATGCCCGAACCATCGGAGCATGCCTTTTTTCATTTTTACACCGATACTATAATTCACACAAAGTCTCTTTCTTACATCTTCATTACGAACGCGATCGGTGAGTGATACACCGCAGATCTTGCGCAAAGATCTCATCTCGACCGCGTTCAACTTACTTTCATGCTCTTTCCTGCATACCCAGCTCTCGCTTCCATATAAAAGCGTTGGAGTAAGTACAGCATTATGTACGGCTAGTCGAGCCCGCTGGCTGAGATGTTTAGATTCTAGCAGCTTACCCAACGCTCCATTCACGCAATTCCCAGCAAGCACTCTTCTTTCTATGTCAATGGTGTACCTACCATCCTTGCTAAAAGCACATCCAAGATATACAATTTCATCCACCTGTTCTAACACTGCATCATCTACTACTACCCTTGCATTTGTTCTCTGTTCATCTCTTTCAAATAATAATACTTTAGTTTTATCCACATTCAATTGTAAGCCTTTCTCCATACAATCCTCTTTCATGACTGTGACTAGTGCTTGTAGCCCAGATGGTGTAGAGCTAACAATTACCGCATCATCTGCGTAAAGCAGACAGTTCACCACTAAGTCACCCATACGCACTCCCACATCCATCAACTTCACCCTCTGGAGGCATTTGTCCAGATATATAATAAACAGCCTAGACGAAAGCATGCAACCCTGTTTGACACCGATGTTAACATCAAACCAGGGTGACATGTTAACACCAAGAAAGTACATGATTTTTATATCTATACATGTTCATAGAAATAAAAATCATGCACGTACGTGCCTTACACGTTTACCTATTGTTGTGTTGAATTTGTAGGTACTTAAAGAAAATGTAAAAGGTATATAAAAAAAAGAAAAGGCCACTTTTAAGAGCCATATGATGATACTGATTTTTTAATAATCTTTTTCTTTAATTCGGTCGTGTACTGCAATGCTATTAAAACTACAATGAAAAGTCTGACTCGTATTAAAACCTTTGCTTATACAGGGTGTCCCAGAATGCGACGTCAAGCCGGTACTGGGTGATAGGTCAGGTTATAACAGTTATCAGAAAAATACAAAAAAAAATCTATGTCATGTATTTTAAAAATTATTACCATTTGGAAAAAAATACAGAAAATGTACACCTTGTAATGCATTTTTACTTCCCGTTTTTACAAATTTCCACTTTTTAATATTTCTTTTATTGTTTTGTAACCCTGACTAATGTTTCTGTACATTTTTCTTTAAAATAAAATATATTTCACAAGCATGTGTTAATGCGAAATAATATAAAACAATTATTAAGGGTAAAAGCGACTTCTTTACGATATTCAATAAACTGAAAAGTCTATTATATCGGTTGCCTAACTAGCATAGTTGGTAATAGATGGCGCTACTGCTACCATAAAGCAATGCAATAGATGTGAAGGAAAGATTTGACAAATCGGGCAGGGCTTCAGTAGCTCAATTGGAAGAGCGGCTGGACTAGATTCCCAGTAGGTCGCGAGTTCGAGCCTCGCCTGAAGTCAAATTTTTCTTTCCATTTTTCTTTAAAATAAAATATATTTCACAAGCATGTGTTAATGCGAAATAATATAAAACAATTTCTGATAACTGTTATAACCTGACCTATCACCCAGTACCGGCTTGACGTCGCATTCTGGGACACCCTGTATAAACCGTACCGCACAAGTGTAATTCGCTTATTACCCGACTGCAACAAAAGGAGGGTTATGTTTGTATTATTTGTTTACACACATATTATCATTATTTTGTTAAGAAAAATGTTGTATGACCTCACAGAATATGAGATCTGATTCGTATCGTATTCGTTGGCCAAATGCCGGATATTTTGACTGCAAATATTTATACCAGATCTGGATAGAAGCCAAATATGTCCTGGAAAGTGACACATGACAATCAAGGATATTTATCAAATAGATGCATTGCCTGCGCTTCTACGGCGGTAAAAGAAAAGATGAGCAATTGCCCAGAGATCTTCTGAAACTTCGACTACATGAGCTGCACATGTAATTCGATTATGTCTGAATGTCTACGAATAATAATTTAAAGAAGTGTGATTAAGCCAAAAATCGTTCCACGTCAATAGACACAGTGTGGGTAGGGTTTAAAAAGGACACACTGCAGCGTGTCAGTCTATTGCACGTGTTCTTGTCGCTCGGCAAAATAACGTTGTCGCGACCAATCAAATGCTAGCATTTTCTGTGTTGAAAATACTCACAGTATTTGTTATGATTGCAGTAAGTTAGTTAGTTTGCGTAAATGGAACCCCCCCTATTTTTTCTGTCTGTATGTATGCGAAAAGTTGTGAACGGATTTTGTTCATATGATTTATCAATATCTGTACTTATACTAGTATTTATCGAGATATCACGATTTTTGTAAAAAAAAGTCGGGCGCGTCCCCACAATAAAATCAATACCACTCTTGCGGAGCTGCGGCGGGTCGCTAGTTTTTAATAATAGTTTTTTTATATATATTTTTCTTTCTGCTATTGTGCCTTTAATTTTGCACTGTTTTGAGTGGAATGATATTGGTGTATGAGACATCCATTTGTAAAACGCCATCGGTGACAACCCTGAGCATGCAACACACATCAGGGACTTCGCATTGCACTCAATTCATTACACTGGTCCGATAACGGATTTCAACTGAAACCTCCATGCTAATCTTGATTGCATTCTCCCGGGCATTTCGGAAATTGTTTATGTTGACGACTGTGTGACCTGTGTGTGCTTTGTCGTATAGTGTTGCTGTGTTAGTGTGTGCTGGATGAGGGTGCTTTTGCTTTATGTCGGAGTGTAACCTAAATGTGACTACAAGCGCCATCTAGTCTGTCGGAGACGTAATCTAATTTTGACTAGGGTAGATTGTTTAATAGAGAATAGTAGGTGGCGCCACGGTCGGCTTAGATACTTGGGATTTGTAACCTTAGAGGGGATAGTTACTAGCCGATATCGGGTTTATAAAGGCTAGCAAATAGTTCATGACGATCATTCAGTCACAGTCACACAGTTGAATCGAATTATTATTGGGCAGTTATGCTGCCAGTTAGAACAGTGAACGTCAGTGAAATGAAAGTGATATAAAGCGGGTAGTTCTGAATCAAATGGGCTACTAGTGATAGTAGTAGTATTGTATCCTGATAATTGTGGATTCCCGGTCCGAAGGGTTTCTTGCCCGTTCTTCCCTGCCGGAAGTAATCGAATGGGTGGATCTTTGGCAATATACGACTTTCTTCTGCCAACCTGTGCTTTATTTCATCATCCGCTCGAGTACCTACAGATGCCCACAAACACGAGTAACATGTCGGCTTATGGAAAGACACGCCCACAACACTACCTAAATATCCTGGCTGGAGAGGTCTCATGCCGATATGTATGCTACGTTGCTATGGATGCGTTTGATATCCACCAATCATATTCATTGGTGCACATAGCTTAGCACTGGTGGAAACGGATTCAACTAAGAAAATGTTTTTATATGAAAGGATGTTTGCTTCGGATGCGTGCTATGGGCCGTCGCTAGTTGCAGTGACGGACCGCATTACCTAATATATATTTTTTTTTTTTTTTTTTTTATGTAATGGAAGTGGCAAACAAGCATGCAGTTCACATTGATGTTAAGTGATGACTGCAGCCTATAGACACTTACATGAAGACCAAGGCCAAAATGCAGATGCGTTACCACTCCTGAGGCCTGAGGTGTTATGCCTCTGTGCCGGAAATTACAGGGCCGTACATTACCACCTGACCGGAACACGATAGTGCTGAACACTACCATTTAGCGGCAAGTAAATTAGGTAATGCGGTGGTGCCTACGCCCGCGAGCTCCGTCACTGGAGCTCTACCACCAGTAAAACTTACCTTAAATGGTAACCCCCTTATTCATAAACGTATTTTAGCTAAAGTGTTGCTAATCTCTCTTTTGTCTTTTTCTATCCTGCACATTTGACAATGCAACTGACAAAGACAAAGCATTCTATAGCTAAAACGTATCTAATGTACCTACGTTTATGAATGAGGGGGTAAGTATTCAGCACTATCGTGTTCCGGTCAGGTGGTAATGTACGGCCCTGTCATTTCTGGCACAGAGGCATAACTTAGGCCTCAGGAGTGGTAACGCATCTGCATTTTGACCTAAGCCTTTGTATAGGCTGCAGTCATCATTTAACATCAATGTGATTTGCGTGCTTGTTTGCCACCTCCAATAAATAAAAATCTCTTTCACTAAATGAAAGAGAATGACAAAGAATGTCCCATTTTTTTTTTGTTTAGTCTTGTCTTGCCGTTTGTAAAAGAGAGTATGGAACATTTTGTTGATACCTATTTTTATTATTAAGTATTTTTGGACCATTATTTATTTTATTTTGTTTACTTTGACATATTAATCAACGTATCAGTTGTTATTCGCTTTAATTTTAATTTTGTAATTTGACCTATCATAAGGAAATTCTATTCTTTCCAAGTGATTAAATAAATGTTTGAGTCTGAGTTTGAAAATAACAGTATTAAACGCTACAATGTAATGTATTTCTTCTATTTTTATCTATGTCAATTGCCACGCAATAGCTACGCACTTCCGTAAGCCGGCGCGGTGCGGCGGCGGAGCGGCCACGTGCCGGTATCGACCCGACTTCGTTAGCATTCAGGGTGGCGATAAACGGTGGGATTGCCTGCACAAATGTTTTAAACTAAGTATTTTATGTTGTGGAATAGAAAATAGTTGGGTTATATGCGGAATAAGTAAACATAATATGACTATATCTTTTGGATATAGAGGAAAAGGCATTTTGTGCAAACACCTACGATTCTCTAGTAATCCTATTTTTTTTTTTTGTTATAAAAGTGGCAAACAAGCGTGCAGTTCACATTGATGTTAAGTGATGACTGCAGCCTATAGACACCCACACAATGACCAGAGGTCAAAATGCAAATGCGCTGCCACTCCTGAGGCATTAGGTGTTATGCCTCTGTGCCGGAAATTACAGAGCCTGTTAGTGGCTTTTTTAATCTTATCTTATCTTTAGATAGTAATGTATGGCCCCGTAATAACTATCACAGAGACTTAACAACTTGCCGCGCTGTGCCGTTACTCGATGGCCGGCACCGCACAGTACACATGGATCCACACCCCAACTGTAACTCAAGCTCAAACTCAAAAATTAATTTAATCACTTGGAAATAATAGAATTTGCTTGTGATAGGTCAAATTACAAATATAAAATTAAAGCGAATAACAACTGATACGTTGATTAATATGTCAAAGTAAACAAAATAAAATAAATAAAAATGGTCCAAAAATACTTAATAATAAAAATAGGTATCAATAGAATGTTCCATACTCCCTTTTACAAACGGCAAGATAAAACTAAATAGGAGTAATTTTATTTCAAGATGTGTAGCTTTCGAAAACGGTTACGGTAAATAAATGAACAATTTATCTGACTACAGTTATGAAAAAGAAATCGATAAAAATGACTCAGGTTATAAAATAAGCCCTTTTAAAATAGTCGGTAGCCCTAACTGTAACAAAGACGAACGGGGGACTGCCAAAAGTTTATAACTTAGCTTAGCTTTCGGGAAATGAAGGAAATTTGGGTAGGCGCGCCCTGAATATAACAGTTTAGGCAGCTTACTTATTGCTACCAAATAATTATTTTCCCTCTAGTCTCTAAGGTCTAGGTCAGAGACATAAAGACTAAGGAGTCTTTATGTATGTATGTATCTTCACGCCAGGTCCCTAACGGGGTAGGCAGAGAGTGTAGAGGGCCAGATATCCCGGTTCAGACAAACCTCTCGTGCCTCGTCTACCTTCATCATTCTCTTCATACATGCACGCCGATTCCTAAGACTTTTGACCCCACCATCAGACAGAACTCGACCTATTTGGTCATGGTAGGTCAGCCTTGGTCTTCCTGGGCCTCTGCAACCATCCACATTCGCATTGTATATCTGTTTAGTCATTCGCTCATTCGACATTTTTTCTATATGCCCGAACCATCGGAGCATGCCTTTTTTCATTTTTACACCGATACTATCATTCACACAAAGTCTCTTTCTTACATCTTCATTACGAACGCGATCGGTGAGTGATACACCGCAGATCTTGCGCAAAGATCTTATCTCGACCGCGTTCAACTTACTTTCATGCTCTTTCCTGCATACCCAGCTCTCGCTTCCATATAAAAGCGTTGGAGTAAGTACAGCATTATGTACGGCTAGTCGAGCCCGCTGGCTGAGATGTTTAGATTCTAGCAGCTTACCCAACGCTCCATTCACGCAAGAGTCTTTATGTCTCTGTGATAATTATTACATTACATCACCATCTAACCGGAACACGACAGTACTGAACACTACCATTTGGCGGCAGATAGATTAGGTAATACGATGGTACCGACGGTACCGACAATAAAAAAAAATTAAGAAGCCACGCAGACAGAGAGCGGTCTGGAGATCAGAGTTCCGAGTTCAGAGTTCTTAAGAATGTGCAGAGTCTATACAACAACGCACATAGCGGGCAGTCAGACCGCGTCGGTCAAAGCGGAACGTCACGTTCTATGAGTTCTTTTCCCGCCTAGATAGAGACCGCTGGTACGCCGCGATGTCTGAGGTTGGAAACACGGAAAAATTAATTGAATTGGTTAGGGAAAGGAGTTTATTATATGATTTAAGTGATGTAGACTATAAAAATCGTGACAAAAAAGCAAAATTGCTGTTCATCTTTAAGTAAAACCTGAAAAATACTATTGAATTCGCCTTGTTCTTCTCGCGTTGTGTTAATTGGGTGCACCCAATACTTACTTTTCTCTTTAAAAGCCCTTTAGGTACACAAGACCAAAATTAAATATTCTTCATCGAAAGATAAACTTTCTATGGATATGTTGCATGTACAAAGACATTTTAATTCAATGAACTGTTAGGTACCTACTCGTAAAGTTGTAGAGCCTATTTAGCTGTTATAGTTTTCCCCACTAGTAATATTAGTGTCTGAGCTACGGACAGACGGGCGAACGGGCGGACGGACAGACGGACAGATGGATGGATCTACATAGCGAAATTATGTGAGTTCCTACAAATAATTTCCGGCACAGAGGCATAACACCTAATGCCTCAGGAGTGGCAGCGCATCTGCATTTTGACCTCTGGTCATTGTGTGGGTGTCTATAGGCTGCAGTCTTCACTTAACATGAATGTGAACTGCATGCCACATTTATTAAATAAAAAAAAAAAAAAAACTAAATTAAAACACGAGAATTTGAACGCCACCTGTGTGCGTCGGAACTCTTGAGCGGTCAACGGAGACTAGAACGCGGAACCAAACTGAACCCTGACCGCTCTCTGTCTGCATGGGCTCTAAACATACATCACTGTACTTATTTCACACATCGGCGTAGATTTTCGTAGATACCGCTACGGTGCTACGAATATCTCGTAGACCTACAAAATTACGTAGACTACACGACTAGAAGTGGTATAATATGAGCTTGGTTATTCGCCTTCATGTGATGAGGGTCAATCTCCTTGACCTTTATATGTCGTCGTCAAAGGCTTTTTGTATCTTTTTGTTTTATCTATGACTACTATTTATTAAAAGAAGGTTATTTATGTTTGCGTGTGTAGCAAAAATAAATACTATGACTTATTTTATCCTACCTCGTAGTGTGTCTGCATTTGGAACTTTGCTAAGTGATTTACTAGGTATGATGTTGACGAATAAGTTTTTATTTATAAATGATTATTATTAATATCTATCAAATTATTATTTTTAAATTATTATTCACTAGGTTGTAACTTGACAATGAAAAAGTGCCCTAGTAAGTAATCCAGTTTAAAATGTATTTTTTTTTTTTTTTTTTCTTTTCGGTTATTAAATGTACAAGGTGTAATTAAATCTACAATCTGAACCATGGGTCATAGTTCCTGGTGGTAGAGCTCCAGTGACGGAGCTCGGGGGCAAGTGAATTATGTAATGCGGTGGTGCCTACACCACCGCATTACATAATTCACTTGCCGCTAAATGTGCATGCAGCACTATCGTGTTCCGGTCAGGTGGTAATGTACGGCCCTGTAATTTCCGGCACAGGGGCATGACACCTTAGGCCTCAGGAGTGGTAACGCATCTGCATTTTGACCTTGGTCTTTGTGTGGGTGTCTATAGGCTGCAGTCATCACTTAACATCAATGTGCACTGCATGTTTGTTTGCAACTTCCATTACATAAAAAATATATATATATTAATACAGGGCGTTCAGTACTCGATTCTCGTCCAAAATATGTATCCAATATAGATTCTTAAGTTTTTAACGAATTATCCCGCCAAATTACAAAATAGAAGTTATTCTCACGCGCGCGCCCTGCAACATATTATGGGTATGAGGCGATAAGTATAGTTAAGTATGATTACCTATAAAACTCGACCTTGTTTACTTCGCTACGGTCGTCTGTCTGGCTCAAAAAGTAGCTAAAAGTCACTTAACTTAACGAGAAATTAATTTTTTTTTTTTTTTAATGCTTATACACACTGCCTCACAGTAGGTATAAACCTGTGACGTGGGTGCTGTTGTACACATACAACACATACACAAACACCCAGACCCGAAACAAATATCTGTTCATAAAGGCCATACAAATATTTGTCCCGGTGCGGGGATCGAACCCGCGACCCTTCGAATCAAACGGTCATCTCACACCGCTGGACTAACCGGGTCGTCAAAATAAAATATAGATATATATATTGCGCTAATCTTAAGAACAACTGGTCCAATTTGAAAAAAATATTTCAATGTTAGATAGCCCATTAATCGAGGTAGCTATAAGATCACGCTTAGGAGAAGCTGCGTTGTGTCGTCGATGGGTGAATAAGAGAGGCTAAGTAGCATTTCATCCGCGCGAAGTCGGGGCGAGGCGCTAGTACATACACATATAACGACGAATAATGATAATACATATCCCTTATTATAATTAATGTTCCCTTATTAAATGCTTACAGCGTTGTATCAGGACTAAATATTGATAAATCGTCCATCAACAATGAACGCAGACTTCCCTTCGTTGCACGTGTGTGAGTAACATGAGAACATACATACGTATCTATCTTTTGCTTGTGTTGTAACTAGGGCTGCAAACAGGTTAATATTTGGGTAACACCGATACATAAAAACGTCACAGGAAAACATCATGGATTGATGAACGTTTTAAGAATATTCTTGAACATATGTTCGATTACATTCTTATACCTTACGACCCGGTTAGTCCAGCGGTGTGTGATAACCACTTGATTCGATCAAGTTGCGGGTTTGATCTTCCCGATTGCGAATGAAATCACCGAACTATGATTCATAACGATCCAAAAGATCGATTCAATTCACAACATTATTTATCAACCCGTCCTCCCTACTCAACACATGTACCTATAATACGGTAATATACACATCTCTGTGTGCTTGTGCTCCTCGATCTTTTTTTTTTGTTTTATTAACTGTTAAGAATATTCTTTTTAAAACTATTATTACATTAACAATAAAAAAATATGTATGTCATCTCCGACGCACGACGGGAGCTTACTCGGTGTGCGTAAGGAGATCGCTGGTTTGCGGCTGACTGAAACACGTCCGCTCGATCGCAGCGCTCGCGAGGGAATCGCGCGTAACGCCTCAAGTTTCGTGTTACACTTGATTTTACTCCTCATAAAATATCCGTACCGGGCCTTCTAACCAAAATCGTTTCTTAAGAAGTTAACTCCAAAAAAAACTACGCATTTAACTTTTTTTTATGTAATGGTAGTGGATAACAATCAGTTCACATTGATGTTAAGTGATGACTGCAGCCTATAGACACCCACACAAAGACCAAGTTCAAAATGCAGATGCTCTACCACTCCTGAGGCCTAAGGTGTTTTGCCTCTCTGCCGGAAATTACAGGGCCGTTCATTACCACCTGACCGGAACACGATAGTGCTGGACACTACCATTTAGCGGCAAGTATATTAGGTAATGCGGTGGTGCCTTCGCCCGCAAGCTCCGTCACTGGAGCTCCACCACCAGTATAACTAAATGAGCAGTTAAAATAGAATTGAATCGTTACTACTTAACGTTTTCGTAGGTTTTCGCGAGCTTCATACATTGTAGAAATTAAACTTGCGGATTGTCGTTACTACTTGTGATACAAACTACCCGATCGAGAATGAAGTCATCGAACTATGATTCATTACGATCCAAAAGATCGATTCAATTCACAACATTATTTATCAACCTGTCCTCCCTACTCAACACATGTATAATACGGTAACACACATCTCTGTGTACTTGTGTTGTGTTGCCACGGTGATGAATAGCAGGATTTCATATTATGAATCGTCTTAAGATTGTCGTACATTTATCATCCCCTCTGTCAACAAACTTATATTGCGGATGCCTATAAACTTTGGGAACTTTAACAGGAAGTTTCGCAGTTCATTGTTATTGTATGGGCCCGTGAAGTTTGAGAGCGTATTCAGAATTACCTAGTCTATTTACGGATATATATTTCGATGTAAAATTAATGTAATGGTGTCATTTAGCCTAACCGTGAGTTCGCATTGATGAAACATTCACATAAAACATGTTAAAATCACTGTTTCTTGGCAATGTATCGTATCGCGTTTGCACTATCATGGAACATGTAAAAGCAAAACACATATCGCGGTATCACTTAAAAAGACTTGAATTGCAACAAGTTTTATCAATAAGAAATCTTGTTTGATTAAGTTGTCAGATTTACATTCAGGATATCGGATCTTGTCCACTACATGTTTCGTGTTTACCAGATGGTTCGGAAAACTAAAAGAAGACTCTAAATTAGACAAATTGTGTGATTTGTATAGCGACAATGCAAACGTCAACTTAGACAAATCTATAGACAAACATGAATAAAAGACAAATGTTTCCAGTCAACCTAAATGGTTAACTGGTTGCTATGAAAACGTCGTAATGTGTGAAATTATTAAAAATATATTTCGCACTGAATATTAAAATGTTCAGTGCACAATAATAAAATAAAGGCAACCGCCAAAACAAAGGCCAAAATTCAAAGTATTGCTTTAAAAAAATCGCATTAAATCATTTCTAAATTTAAAATCAAAGACACTTATCCAATTCATAAAATATCTTCGGAGCCCAACCGATAATTCATAAATAAAACGATTTGTTAGCAAACCTCGCAACTTATAACTTCCAATCTCAACCAATCCATTAAGGGGAATTCAAATTCGAAAAAAGAGGGCCGATCATAATTGTTGGCAATATTTCAGTGAGCCCGTTTATTCCGACAGCGGCGTGAACACTGCCGCGTTGATCACGCGAGCCGAATTATTTTTCATGTTCCATTGAAATTTTCGAATCTTGCTTAGCTCAGCTTGGGTTTTATTTATGGGTGCCACGATTGTTATTCCAAAATATTAAAGGCTTTTTTTTAATATCATGAAGTGGCTAGCAGTTTACATAATGATGGTTAGTAATATTGTATGTAGCCTTACAACAACTACACGAAACCAGATATTTCAATGTAGATGCGTTGCCACTCCTGAGGCCTAAAGCAAAGAATATGTAGTAATACTACGTATAGAATGGACACTTCGACGTCCCGCCCGATTTCCCCGCATCAGCCAACCTCCTCTCCTCTTATGGGCGACGGTTGGTATTTTGTACCTGCTAGGCACACAGGTGCACGAGTAAATACACGTAACTGATTGATGTCTGTGTAATAGAGACCAAATTAAGCGTTTGTATGGAATTTTGGCGGAGGGTCCGCGGTGTGCCTAAGGTGTTATGGCTCTGTGAAAAATAATGTTTAAAATCAACCCGACCTTTCGGAAGCTTTTTGGCTGCTATGGTCCCGTGTAGATTAGGGTGATATTTGTCTGACAGGAGTTTGAAAAATTATTTATTTATTTATTTATTTATTTCACAAACTTAAATCTATCCTAACAGGTGGCTACCCAATGCGATAGACAAGCAATAGATATTATAGATTAAAATACATTCACAATTAAAATAGATTAAAATACATTAAATAATTTCAAAATACATTATAAAATTAAATTACATTAACATACAATAACATATTGATATAATTCCAATTTATTCAATTAAGTATGATTGCTAATTGTATTCCATTACTTATAACTAATGACACCTAAAGCTACCTTCGTAAATTCACTCAGAGTACAAGTGAATATATCTATATCTCTAGCAATGAGATTCATAGTGCGAAGACTCCGCGTCAGAGGTGCCTCTTGTAGCAGTTTTGTCCGACAACGTGGTATGGCCAGCAATGCTGGCATACTACGTCTCCATATGTATTTATCTGGCACATATATATTTATTTCACCAAGTAAGTTGGTATTATATACCTCCATCGATAGTAACAATTTGCTGAATTGTTCGATTGGTTTTATATGACTGATTCGTTCTTTAAAGGTTTTCTTCTTAAGTAATATAGCTTACTATCTGAACTTTGCGCGCGTTGCTACGCCAGCAACTAAGAAATGGTTTTTTTTGGCTTGAACCTTGAAAGAGGCGTGTGGTGCTCTTATTTTATTTCGTTTTCTTGGTGTATTTTTGAGTTAGGAAAACTTTGTTTGTTTGGTTGTATTGAATAGGCTCAAAAACTACTGGATCGATTTTAATAATTCTTTCACCATTCAAAAGCTACATTATCCACAAGTAATATAAGCTACATTTAATTTTGAAAAATAGGGTTCCGTAAGATATTTGGCTTTTTCGGACACAAGGTGGTAAAAATCAACCAGAAAAGTTACTTATTTTGCATGCGCTGCCTAAACTATAAAAGATTATCGAAGAAGGCTTTAGGCTATATAATAGGTTGGGGAAAAAGTCTTTTCGCATTATAGTATGTATGAACTTCTAATAAAATCTCTTTGGCTGTAGTATTTGTATCTGGCTGGTTTTGGTATCATTGAAAGGTAAAATTTTAAAGAACATAATTCAAATTAGGCAAATGTGTGATTTTCATTTGTTTTTCGTACTGTCAAGATATAGAATCTAATGAAGAAATTCGATACATTTTAAAATTTTACTACAAAAAAGGTAAAAATGCAACGCAAGCCGCGAAAAAAACTTGCGATGTTTATGGACCTAGTGCAGTGTCTGTGAGAGTAGCACAAATTTGGTTTAAGCGTTTTAATTTAATTTCGTGTTTAAATTTTGATGTCAAATATGCACCTCGCTCTGGTCGCCCTAAAATGGATGCCATTTTTGAAAAAGTGGAGCAAGATCGACATATCAGTAGTTACGACGTAGCTGAAGAACTGAGAATTGATCACAAAACAGTTTAGGCGCATTTGAAAAAAGCTGGGTACAAAAAAAAGGTCGATATTTGGGTACCCCACGAGCTCACTGAAAGAAACCTAATGAACCGTGTACTCATTTGTGATTCTTTATTACGACGTAATGAAACCGAATCATTTTTGAAGAAGCTGATAACTGGTGATGAAAAGTGGATCACGTACGACAAGAACGTGCGAAAAAGGTCGTGGTCAAAGGCCGGTCAGGCATCACAGACTGTGGCGAAACCCGGGTTAACTCGCAATAAGGTGATGTTGTGTGTGTGGCGTGGGATTGGAAGGGCATTATTCATTATGAGCTATTACCACCAGGCAGGACTATCGATTCTGAACTCTACTGCGAACAACTGATGAGATTAAAGCAAGAAGTTGAGAGAAAGCGGCCGGAATTGATCAACAGAAAGGGTGTGGTGTTTCATCATGATAACGCTAGACCTCACAAATTTATAGCCACTCAGCAAAAATTAAGAGAGTTTGGCTGGGAGGTGTTAATGCATCCGCCGTATAGTCCTGACCTTGCGCCTTCAGATTTCCACTTGTTTCGGTCTCTTCAGAATTCTTTATGCAATGTTAGGTTAACATCACGAGAGGACTGCCAAATCCACTTGTCGCGGTATTTTGATGAGAAAATATTTTGAGGTAGGGACATGATCCCAAAATTTTTATTTTTGGGATCATGTCCCTACCTACAAGATGGCAAAAGGTTATCGAACAAAATGGTACATACATACTTCAGTTAAATTTAAATAAACTATATTAAAAAAATGTTTTGAATTATCTTAAAAAATGCGAAGAAACTTTTTCCCCAACCTATATATAACATCACTCTAAGACGAATAGGAGACGGTAGGTAACATTGCACCCGCGCGAAGCCGGGGCGGACCGCTAGTATTAAATAAAGTTGGTGGCATTTTGTTTGATATAGGTTTATTACAGTGCCCGTGTATAGTGAAATAGAATAACAGTGCAAAAACACGGCCTATCAGGTCGCCTCCAAAAACTCATTGTAAATGTTCTGGTAAAGTAGCCATCGCTTTACTCGAATTACTGACTGTGTGACACTTGACTGACATAATAAATAATTGACTGACTGACTGATTCTGACTTAAACGCTGCTTTTATACGAATACGAAATATCGTTTTACTTGACACTGGCAATACGCGTAATAGCGATGCTATTTTAAAATAAAAAAAAAACTAAGAAATGACAGTGGCGCCATCAGTCGACTTTGCCAACTCAAAAACCTTAGTGGGTTCATGCACAAAAACTTTGCTATAGATCATCACATGATCAAATGCGTAGTTTACGATTCTATAAAGAATATATACACAAACATTCATTTTTATATAAAAAAGAAGATGTCATAAATTGGACACGATAAATATGATCGACAACGGAACCCTGCGTACATGAGTGCGGCTTCATTTGCCGATGACTATTTCAACTATTTCATGTTATACAAACATATAATTTTACTCTCTCGCCCGTGTGTCGTTTCAATGCCCAATAAAGACTGTCCTTAGTTTGTATAGGCTTGACATAATTCACTTGACCCAAATATGGACTGTGTAGACGGTAGGACATTTCGCTGACGTTCGAATTTGTTTAGGCTAGACCAGTCTTGTAGGCGTAACAAAAACCTGGTAACTAGAAATATATTAGTTTTATGTTAAATGCCAAAACTGCCGTATCTAAACCGCAAAACCTTTAATTTTTTATTGGTAGTAGGCAACACGCATTACCTAATCTACTTGCCGCTGAATAGTTTAGTTCATTACGGTACGGCCCTGTTACTTCCGGCACAGAGGCATAACACTTTAGGCCTCAGAAGTGGTAACGCATCTGCATTTTGGCACCTGGTCTTTGTGTGGGTTGCAGTCATCACTTAACATCAATGTGAACTGCATGCTTGTTTGCCACGTCATTATACAAAAATACCCTGAAAAGTGAAATGTAATTTATATGAAGATTTCATAAGCCTCCGCTAACCAAAACTCAAATAACCTTTTTAAAATTCAGGACATGAATACTAAATGTATTCATTTGCGAAGCACTCGTGCATGTCCTAGGTCTTGCCGCTTGGGGACCTGCCTCCGACGGAGTTCCCTAACTGACGTTGTTACACGGACACGTAGGGGATAGAGTTGATTAATATAGCAACTGGCATGATAGAATAACACGCTATTTCTTAATAGCGAACATGCTATTTCTAAATAGCGTTTGCAATGAACGAAAACGCTATTATGCTATAAGGCTATACGAAGATAGATAGATAACTTCGCTTCGCTCGACGCGATCGCGGGCGAGAAATATTAGTGGCGCTACTGGTGCTTGACAATAAAGCCATAGAGCAACACGGCCCACCGGCCACGGCAGACTGGAGGGGAGTAGCCATAGCGTTTATTACCGATGCAAAACAGTCTGTCATTTTTGCGAGGGGAAATGCGTGCGACACACACGCACACTACAAAAATCGTCTATTACTACGAAACTCACACCTTGACTTTAGCAAAATACAGAAACAATTTTACGCACACATTTAAACATCTAGGCGACAGGTATAGGTCCATTTGGGCTTGTGCTTTGACAGAGGGGAAAGCCTGCATATGGCTACTCCTCTCCGGTGTTGTTCTATGACTAAAGCAGATTCTGATAGGAGCATGAACGTAGCGTGCTATATAGCATTGCGCACGACCTTATAGACTGCTGTAATCAATTGATATACCTTGCCTTTCTTTTTAATTTTTGCATTGTATATCAACCTACCCACTATACCTTCCTAATTATATACAGTGCGAAGCCTGTTCAATTTAAAGTACGGTATGAATGAAATTGAATTGAATTTAATTAAACATAAATCACCAGTTGATATACGTAAACAAAGGATAATAATTTTAAATTTCAACAACACATTCATCAAAACTATTGATATTTACGACTCATATTGCTATTAATATCTTTAATATTAACGTCTTAATGTAACATGTACGAAATAAAGCATGCAGCGATTCCTGATAGGTAAATAGCTCTCAATAACATAGCATTTAAAATAGCGCGTTATTAAGAAATAGCATATAGCTGTTTTCAACAACACTAGTTGGGAATGTGCTTTTGATTTATTTATTAGGCTGTACACGTTTACACGGCCACATGACTGGTTACACGACCAGGGTACGCTGAACTCTGTTTTGTATTAATGGGTTCATAACTCGTGGACCGACCGTAACTGGTGCTTTCAAGTTTTAAATATGCGCACAGCCTGTGCTCGTGAGTGCTCAGTACAGTTTTTTAAAGTTCAGAATAATCTAAACTTACTTTACTTAGTCGCTCCAGTTTGTATGATAAATACGTTCCCATGTTGTATGTGCCCACAAAGCCATTATAAGAAATAGAAGCTTTAGCTTGCTGGGAATTGCGTGAATGGAGCGTTGGGTAAGCTGCTAGAATCGAAACATCTCAGCCAGCGGGCTCGACTAGCCGTACATAATGCTGTACTTACTCCAACGCTTTTATATGGAAGCGAGAGCTGGGTATGCAGGAAAGAGCATGAAAGTAAGTTGAACGCGGTCGAGATGAGATCTTTGCGCAAGATCTGCGGTGTATCACTCACCGATCGCGTTCGTAATGAAGATTTAAGAAAGAGACTTTGTGTGAATGATAGTATCGGTGTAAAAATGAAAAAAGGCATGCTCCGATGGTTCGGGCATATAGAAAGAATGTCGAATGAGCGAATGACTAAACAGATATACAATGCGAATGTGGATGGTTGCCGAGGCCCAGGAAGACCAAGACTGACCTACCATGACCAAATAGGTCGAGTTCTGTCTGATGGTGGGGTCAAAAGTCTTAGGAATCGGCGTGCATGTATGAAGAGAATGATGAAGGTAGACGAGGCACGAGAGGTTTGTCAGAACCGGGATATCTGGCGCTCTACACTCTCTGCCTACCCCGTTAGGGACCTGGCGTGAAGATACATACATACATACATAGAAGCTTTAGAGATAACTAGCGGCCCGCCCCGGCTTCGCACGGGTTCAATGTTACCGACATTACTGCTATCATAATAAAATATAGACTGCCTACTCATTGACAAAATGATCCACCATCAATTGAGTTCATTTCTTACAAAAATGTGATAAATGAAAAACCGTTCTACCGAGTTTGTGTTCCCTGAAGCCGCAATGGACCCGATCGGGTCAAAGAACAATAAGAAATCAATTGTCATATTTTTCTGGTGTCATGAGGGATTAACATAAACCATCTACTAAATAGTCCGAACAAAGCCTAAACATTTGGTTTGGATAGGTGAGTCCGTTCTTGAGTTATAAAATTACAATGAAAAGTGGCATTGATTTTATGTATGTAGATAGAAAGAAGAGAAGATAGAAGATAAATATGTCACAATCGTCACGCTTGGCATACGGATTGGTAGATTTTCGCGTGTCACTGCTGCCTATCTCGCATGATTGATGACTCTTAAACTGCCTCTGCTGCCTCCCTCTGCCAGTAACTTAGTGGTAGCAGATCACTTCTACTATGCTGCGGTCCTGGGTTCGATTCCCAGGTCGGGGCTATCAGAGATAACAGTGTAAAGTTCTTCGTCAATGGTACGAAATTTTCCATTTTCTGAAAATTTCCCAATACCTCGGAGTTTGGTAATGTGTACGGAGATGTCAACAGGCTCGCCACCTGTTACATAGGCCAAAACGTAACCGCCGAATCGTAGGTGTTTGCATGTATGCTTGAATTCATGCATATACCTCTGCCTACCTCTTCGGGGATTTGTTACGTTTTTGATGACTCTTTATTTAGTCCGTTACGAGGAAAGCAGAGAAAATACGATACACGTCATATGTCTCGCATAACAGTAACTAATATAGAAGGCGAGTCTTATTTAACTCCGCAACCAAACATTGCGTTAGCTTTTTTTTTTTTATTTATGTTATTAAGTTGACAGACAAGCAGACGGCCCACCTGATGGTAAGTGGTCACCGTCGCCTATGGACATTTGCAACACCAGGGGAGTTGCCAACGCGCTGCCAGCCCTGAAGGACTCTTTTGACGCCATTTTTGAAGAACCCCATATTGAAGCACCTAGGGAACACCTCAGAGGGAAGTTCGTTCCACAATTTACAACCAATTAGCTACCAATTTTATTATTTTATTCTCATAAAAAATATGCAAAGACAAGCATAAACCTCCGTTCTCTGAGCGTCGAGTGGCGTGATCGTGATAGTCAAAAGGAACGCTCAAAGTCGCCAATTACCCGCCGCAGGTGCCTCTCGACCCGACCCGCCCACTCCGCTGCCCGAGTACGTCGAGAAGATGTTATGACCTAAATGTGTTTCATTTTTATTTCACCAAAGGCAACTTATGTAGTCTGTAGGGTCTTAGTAAGAGACGATAGGTGAGCATATGCGATAGTTATGCAGATTAGAGTGGTTGCGAGTCGTTGCAGTACTAGAAGCAAATCAAAAAGACATTATGAGAAAAAATATATTTCTAGGAATATCAATTTCATAAGCACTATGCAGTACGAGAGGTAGACGAGGCACGAGAGGTTTGTCAGGACCGGGATATCTGACGCTCTACACTCTCTGCCTACCCCGTTAGGGATCTGGCGTGAAGATACGTACATACATACATACTTAGCAGTATTTTGCTGCTTTGACGTATCGTGATAATTAATGGCCATATTAGGAAGTAATTTACTGCAAAGTGTTCTTCAAATTGATGACAAATGAGTGAGAGGATACAGCCTCTGATCTATTTTGCCTACTGAATCCTTAATTACAATTCTGTGACCCTTTACTTGTGGTAGAGTCCCGTGTAGGACGTCGAGGGCGTAAGCATCACCGCATTACCAAATGGTAGTCTATGACAGAGACATAACGACTTAGGTCTCCAGGAGTAGTAACGCATCTGCATTTTGAGTTCTGGTTTTTGTGTAGATGTCTATAGGCTACAGTCATCACTTAACATCCATGTGAACTGCATGCTTGTTTGCCACCTTGGTTACATAAAAAAGCCTGCCTTCTTTTTTTTTAAGCTTAACTGAGCTGACATCAATTTCCTAGGCACTTTGCTGTACAGTGCTGCTTTGATAGTAATAATAATAATAATGACGAGCCTTGATACGTCCCACTGTTGGGCACGAGTCTCTCAGAGGAGGCCTGGAGCTTACTCCACCACGCTGCTCCAATGCGGGTTGGTGGTGATAAGGGTTAGTGGCCAACCCGCTGTCGGATGTTTTCAAACCGCCGATAAGGCCTCCGACAAGGTTTAACGACTGCTATCTATCACGGAAGCACGGAAACGCGCATTTTAATTTGCCACTAGCGCTCACCCATCACACACCCGACCGCGCCCGTATCGCTTAACCGAGTAGATCGCTTCCGATCTACACCAGCCGCGGGGCCATGCGCGCTTTGATGTATTATGATAACTACCTTTATGAGAAAAAAAGCAATTTACTGCATGCTGTTCCTTAAATTTATGTCAAATGAGTTAGAGATACCAGCGTCTGATCCCTTTTGCCTACTGTGATTCCTTACAAAACAGATGATATCTGGTTAATGGCAAATTGACGAAACAAATGAAACATTCACAAAAACTCTTCAAACATTACGTAAGTATTCGGCAGTCAGCACAATTGCTGAACGCAAACTGTAATGGCCGAATCCCGCGGGATCGTTTGCCCGGGACCAGCCGGCTGGCGGTAATGGCGGGATGAGCGATGTGCTCGCAATCCCGCGGAGTTGGACCATAGGGATTTGAGCCTATTGTTAATTATTTCTTCCCCGATTTACAGTATTGGTGAAATAATCTTCTTATTGAGTATATGACGACTGGGCTTTTACGTATAACAACGATCGTGTTCCTTTTTTTTTAGATTAGTTTTATTTTGTATCTTTCCTCCTTTTAGAGGTGCTCTGGGGTGTGACCGCCTATCGACATTGCTGCCGTCATTGTCATTGCTGCTGTCAAATTTTCATGTCAATTTTTAGCTCCTTAAAAGCAGTAGTGATAATCTGATCGTTTTTCTTACTTTCGTAGGTGAGAAACAAGCGATAATGGTAGATTATTTCGATTATTGTTATTTAGAGCAGAGCAAAAATCGACATGAAAATTTGACAGCAATGACAACGACAATAGCAATGTTGATTGGCGGTCGCACCCCTGTTCTGTCACAAGTAAAAAAATATTTACTTAAGGACCTCTGACACAGGTCGTCTATTAATTACGTGAGAAGTTTAGGGGGGAGGGGGTTCGAGTCGAATCTCATCTAATCTGACTTAGGGAACCGAGATACCCCCCTCGTATCTCGGAAAATATCACTTTATTTATCAAAAAACTGTGTTAAATTAAGTAAAACATGTCTCATCGCCGTAAACGTACCCAAATCTAGTCACATTATGTATATTGGGTAAATTATTCTTTTTTGTTTAAGTTAATTCATCGAATTTACACTACATACATACATTTTGAAAAAAATTCTTGACATTGGGGAATGGGGGAGGGGTGGGGTTTAAAATTTGTTAAAAACGGCTCACGTAATTCATTTACATTTTAGAAGACAGACTAATAGACTTTACATAATAGACACGCCATGCCATACATCACAAATCGCCAAAAACTTTTTGCGATTTGTGATGTATTACTTCTGTATCACCCTTCATGGGAATACTTACTGGAATCGATCAATAATTGTTGCTAGGTACTCTTTTAAAAACGATCATAGTACAATGAATCCTGCGGGATCGTTCCCCGGGACTGGCGGTAATGCCAGGATGAGCGATCTATATCACCTCTATTGGGAAATGACCCTTAATGTTCATTTTATTTTTGTCTTATTCTTAGGGACCTGAATCAATTATCCTTTCCGTTCATCGCAAAACAAAAACCTACCTACGTTAGTCTGAGATTTGATAGATCTGTGTTGTCACAGTAATTTTCTTATATTTTAGATAAATCTCTTCTCTATTTAAATAAAATTTTCGTGTCACAATGTAGGTACTTACTAATTAACCATACTCCTTCGAAACGGCTGGACCGATTCTCATGAAATTTGTGTGCCTATTGGGTAGGTCTGGTGTCATATGACACCAATATATTTCATAACCCTAAGTGATAAAGATGATTCTCAGCAAATGCTTTTTTGATTTCTTGGACATTTTTTTATATTTCTAAGGCGATACGAAGTTCGTCGGGGCAGCTAGTGTAATTTAGTTTTTTTTTTTAATGTAATGGAAGTGGCAAATGTTAAGCGATGACTCCAGCCTATAGACACCCACACAAAGACCAAGGTCAAAATGCAGATGCGTTACCACTCCTGAGACTTAAGGTGTTATGTCTCTGTGAAGAAATTACAGAAAAAAGTGTAAGAATTACAGGGCTGTACATTACCACCAGACCGGAACACGATAGTGCTGAACACTACCAATTAGCGGCAAGTATCTTAGGTAATGCGGTGGTGCCTACGCCCGCGAGCTCCGTCATTGGTGCTCTACCACCAGTATTAAATATACTTTTTCTGTGTAGAAGTGTTTTCATCTGAGCATATTAGGCATATGCCTCTTATCAATTAACTGCGAAGTCATTTTAGCGACAATTTAGCGGTATTAAACTATCTTACTGTAGGTAGAGTTCCAGTGTGCTCGGTGGTGCCTACGCCCTCGAGCTCCCACACTTGAAACTCAACCACCAGTAAAAATTATCATATCACGCACCTCGCGTTATAGAAGTCAGACATGCGATTGAATTTCGACCATTGAGCGATCACGAGCCATATATAGTTCTTTAAAAACTGTAATACTATGAAAGTGCGTATTAGCTAGTCTATAATATATCCGTCACTCGCCACCGGTTCCCTCAGGGCCAAGTTTCCGACCTGATTAGCGCGACAAAGGCTAATTCGCTGCAAGTGGCAATCTCAAAGTCGTACCACGTGACGCTGCCTCACGCGGCATAAGGGGACGTAGGTTCCTGACCTAGTTATGTACATTTTATATTATGAATCTATGGACTATAAGGGACTTTATTTTGCAATAAATAGAACTGACATTTCATGCTGATGTCGATAAATTAGACGAAAGCAATGCCGCAAAATATGGTAGTGTTCAGCAGTGTTCCGGTCGAGAGGTAATTAATGGCTCTGTTTTTTTTTTAATTTGTTCGGCTCAGAGGCATAGGAAGTTAAACCTTAGGAGTGGCAACGTATCTACATCTCTGGTTTTTTGTATAGAAATTTCTAGGCCACAAAATTTACTCCCAGTCAATGTGAACTGTATGTTTGTTTGTCACTTTATGACTAAAGCGCAATACACCCTGATCCCGCCGCGCCGCCGACCTATGCCCGCAACTTTTTATCGGCGGGTTAGTTGGCGGCTTTACTCATTAAAAGTCTGTTGGCGGCTTGAGATGAGGAACTTACTTGACACTACCGCTCGAGTGATGCCGGGCAACTGAGTGTAAGTCCGTAAGCCGCCAACATGTCGACGGGCAATACACGCGGGCGCAGGTTGCCAACATGATTCAATTAGGCCGCCGGGTTGAGTCGGCGGGCTGCGTCGGCGGCCCAGCAGGCTCAGTGTGTCACAACATCGTCCATGCTAACTTGAATATTGCAAGCTCTATCTATATAACAACAAGATGTCTCAATGCAAATTAACCAGTTCCAAAGTGTAGGAGTTATACAAAATGTTATTCGGACTTCACCATCGCGTTGATCAAAGTAATAACTTACGCTGTGCTTAAGACTGACTAACCAAATAGCTCGAGTATTGTCTGAGGGTGGGGTTAAAATTTTCACGAATCGGCGTGCATGTATGAAAAAAATGATGAATGTGGAAGACGCACGGGAGGTGTGTCAGGACAGGAATATCTGGCGCTCCGCACTGTCTGCCTACCCCGTTAGGGACTTAGCGTGAAAAGACAATTACATACATGTCATGTTGTGCTTAAAAGTAAATAAGTAAAAAAAAAATTTCACTGGTGGTAGAGCTCCAGTGACGGAGCTCGTGGGCGTAGGCACCACCGTATTACCTAACATACTTGCCGCTAAATGGTAGTGTTCAGCACCATCGTGTTCCGGTCAGGTGGTAATGAACGGCCCTGTGATTTCCGGCACAGAGGCATAACACCTTAGGCCTCAGGAGTGGTAACGCATCTGCATCTTAACCTTGGTCTTCGTGTGGGTGTCTATAGGCTGCAGTCATCACTTAACATCAATGTGAAATGCATGCTTGTTTGCCACTGCCATTACATAAAAAAAAATTGTATAAAGAACACATCGTTAATTATGAAATCATAGTTATTCAACGAAACAACCTCGTTCGCGTATTTTAAACTGGAGCACCTTTATTTTAAAGTCGGCACAGCTAAATAGTCCATTCAGCGCATGCAATTATAACGTGAATGGCTCCATGTAAATTGCTCTTTCATACACGTACGTTGAATGTAGTATTTTTGCATGAATGCCCGTCGGTATCTCCTGCCTCATCAATATGAAAGCCTGTGTTCGCGTTGGGATCTATTTCATTTTTAGCTGAGTTCGTTTTAATGAAAATTTATATTTATTGGTTAATATGCAACGTAATAGGACGTATATATAAGACTTTTTCTTACGTTTGTTTTCATGAAAATTCAAGATTTTTTATGTGATATACAGCGTACACTATTCGCGGATGTCTTAATGCAAACATGCATGCAGGCATGCATTATGCATTTTCCTCTGACTATTTCTTCATGGAAAAACAACAGGGTAACAACTTTGATGGAATGGAGCCCCTTAGGGATTGATATTTAGGATTTGCAGCAAAATGTATATTCCTTGCTTAAAAATCGTCTTTTTAGGGTTTTGTAGGGTAGTAAACAAGGAACCCTTATAGTTACACCATGTCTGTCTGTTTGTCTGTTTGTATGTCTGTTTGTCTGTTTGTCTGTCTGTCTGTCTGTCCGTCCTCGGTTTAGCGCAAAAACTATTCGTACTAGAGTAGAGACTTGAAATTTGGCACAAGTATAAACCTTCATTAACTTACGCTATACCAAACCTGGAAGTTCACATATCGCAATAAAAGAAAAATTAAAACATGTCAAAAGAGTATAGATAGAAGTATTTTAAAAATAAAAAAAAATCGAATAAAAAAAAAATAAAAAATCTAAATATCTCCCATACCATTATTAGAAAAAAGACAAATGTTACTGATGCTCTATGTCACAGTAAAAAATTAAAGTGGCGTTGGGCGGGTCACATCGCTCGGCTGACAGACGATCGATGGACACAAGTAATTACATCTTGGAAAGGTCCACCACGTGCTAGAAAAAGGGGCAGACCTACTGCCCGATGGGCAGATGATATAATTCAGGTGGCTGGTAAAGAGTGGATGAGTACAGCTAAGAATAGACATACTTGGAAATCACTAGAGGAGGCCTTCACCTTCGAGTAGTGAGGGGTTCTTACTAGCGTAGAAAGATTATTATAGAAATCAATATTTTTGTTTAAAAAAAATAGTAATAGATAAGAGTGTTTTTATTATTAAGTTTGTTTTTTGTTAATGTTTTTTAGTAAGAAATATAAGGCTTTTTTATTTTTATTTTATTTATACACTTTATCACGCCGACAAAATGGTAAAATAAATACATAGAAAAAAAATTTTTTGGGGTACATGTAACGCGCGGATAAATTTTTGATTTTTTGTTTTTCTATATAGTGTGGGATACCGTTAGATAGGTCTTTCAAAAATGTTACAGATATGCATATATCATTTTGCGATTTAGTTAACTGTTCGTGACTTATTAAGCTTAAATGTTGCAATTTTCGTTGGACTCAAGTGTCGCCAACTAAACCAACTAAACGGTTGTTAGAAATTCTAACGTTATGGCAATAGTACCTAAATATAACGAAATTATAAATAAAACTATCACACTTAAGTTGGCTTTACAAGTTTGCGAGTAATAGTCGACCAAATGTATTTTACTCGATTTTTTTAACAACTCCATAGGAAATATTTTTTAATTTTTTCATTACTTTATTCAAACCTAAAAACTACGGAACCCGACACTGCGCGTGGCCCGACACGCACTTGTCCGGATTTTTTCATTTTAATTTCCATTTTCAACCTTTTAGGGGTTAATTAAAAATCTAGTTAATGTCTGAGCCTCAACTTTTTTCACACCAATTTTCATCCAATTCGGTGTTGCAGTTGAGCAGTGCAAGCGTAGCAAACCAAGAGACAGACATTCGCATAGATTTATGGATAATGAAATTTAGGATATTTTATTTTTTAACTGCCTCGATAGCCTAGTGGTGGTAGCAAGCCACTACTACAACGCTAAGGTCCTGGGTTCGATTCCCGGGTCCGGGGTTATCAGAGATAATGGTGTAAAGTCCTTTATATCTGGTTCTATTGGGATTTTACCATTTTCTGTAAATTTCCCAGTGCCTCGAAGTTTGGTAATGTGCCCGGAGATATCAACAGGCTCGCCACCTGTTACATGGACCAAAACGTAACCGGCGAATCGTGGGTGTTTGCATGTATGCTTGAATGCATGCATTTACCTCTGCCTACCCCTTCAGGGATTACAGGCGTAAAGTTACGTTGTATATTTCACTGTCGTTCTTAATCGGAACACGTTAGAGTTGAATACCACTGTGAATAGACTAAGTAATGCGTTGAAGCGAACGCCTTCGCTTTCCGTGACTATAATTCTACTTAAAATATTATCAAGTCAAATATTACAGATGTCTTCTTTACATATTGTACAGTCGTTTATTGAACACGTTCACTTACCGCGGTAACCGCTTACGAATGTGCACATATTTTACTGGTGGTAGAGCTCCAGTGAAGGAGCTCGCGGGCGTAGGCACCACCGCATTACCTAATATACTTGCCGCTAAATGGTAGTGTTCAGCACTGTCGTGTGCCCTGCGGCCCTTTAATTTCTGGCACAGAGGCATAACACCTTAGGCCTCAGGAGTGGCAACGCATCTGCATTTTGACCTCTGGTCATTGTGTGGGCGTCTATAGGCTTCAGTCATCACTTAACATCAATGTGAACTGCATGCTTGTTTGCCACTACCATTACATAAAAATCTAAATCTAAACTAATTTTATAAAGAGGTAATATTTTTTTGATTGTTTGTTTGTATGAATAGGCTCAATAACTACTGGACCGATTTTAAAAATTATTTCATTTTTCGAAAGCTACATTATTCACGGGTAACATAGGCTATATTTTATTTTGGAAAAAATAAAATATAGCCTATGGTTCCGTAAGATATTTGGGTTTTTCAGACACAAGGTGTAAAAAATCAACCAGAAAAATTACTTATTTTGCGTACGCTCCTTAACAATAAAAGATATCGAGGAAGGCTTTAGGCTATATCTATGTATAATCATCACGCTAAGACGAATAGGAGAGGGTAGGCAACATTGCACCACGCGAAGCCGGGGCGGGCCGCTAGTATATATATAAAGACATGGTACAGTATCGAACAAGAAATATTGCACACCTTAGGATTGAGGCTTATTTCGGGTCTGTAGAACTTTTATCTCTTTCGCACCTTACCTATCTGACTTTTGTCGAACTAAATGTATACACGGTACATATATACCAAAACAACATTTTTTACTATTTTTGTATGTCTGTCTGTCTGTCTGTCTATCTGTCTGTCTGTTTGTTCCCGCTAATCTCAGGAACAGTTGGGCCGATTTTGACGAGACCTTCACTGGCACATAGATTATGTAATAAGGAGTAACTTAGGCTACTTTTATACTAGGTGTGCCCACGACTTCGTGCGGGTACATACTGAACAATCATTAATTCTCACGCGGACGAAGTCGCGGACACAGCTAGTCAAGGAATAAACGAGGAAGGCTTTTGTCCAGCTGTTAAAAACTCTCGGTTGAAGTGATGAAGAAAAAAAAAACAACCAGCGAGCCTAAAGTTTATCTCCCAATTTTTATTTTTTTTAAGTATTTGCAAATTCAAACTAAATTTTAACTAGTAGTGTTGCTTTAGTTTTGCCCTCAATTCAAATAAATCTTGCGATGGAAAATCAGCCATAAGTTGTTGTATTTTTGGAGCTCTAAATAAATCTGTTATTGGCAGTATTCGTGCTAGCGAAATTTATAAAATCTCGTTTAAATTAAGGCCTCATTACATTATTGGGTAAACAGCGTCGGGTCTCGCGGGAAAATTGCCACTTAAAAATGCAAATTACTAATTTCGCCGGCACTCAGTCGCACGGAATCATTCCCAATTTGTATTTTAGTCCCGTTACCGCGCTGTATGCTACTCTAATAATGTTTATTACCCTCGTAGTTGTCAGATATTAACGTTTTTTCACAAATATGATTAATCAGAAGCGATTAGTAATATTCCCCTTGATTTTGTTTAAGATCACAACTGACTGCCTCGGTAGCTTAGTGGTAATAGGCCTGGGCGGCCTGGCGACTGGGATTCGTCCATTTTCGGAAGATAATCATTGCCATCCTCGAAGTCACTGATGTCCTCTGTGTGTGTGAATTACTGTGAATAGGCTCGCATCTTATACATATTTTAAGTGATGAAGTTGGGAAACAATCATGTAGTTCACATGGATGTTAAGTGATGGCTGCAGCCTATAGACACAAAAACTAGAGATCTAAATGTAGATGGGTTGCCATCTCTAAGATCTTAGTTGTTATGTCTCTGTGATAGTAATAACGGGGTTACACTTCCATCTAACCCAAACACGATAGTGCTGAACACTATCATTTGGGAGCAGAAAGATTAGGTAATGCGGTGGTGCCAACACCCTCGAGTCCCTTCGCCGGATCTCTATCAATTAATTGTCAACCGTTCGAACGACGTGTGAGCTGCATGCTCGTTTGCTACCTTCAAAACCCGATTTGTCTTTCGTATGCTCGATGTGCAATAGTTCTTGCTGGGTGCTGTAAATATTAACTTATTTTTAAAGAACATCGCTCAAGTTCAAGGCATTCAGCCTTGTGGATATTACGATAAGACGGATTACCGTGTCTGAAGAATTAAATGTTCGCAATCTCGTTGAACACGAGACCTTTGATCGTTTTACTCTAGGTATGTAGGTCACTGGATCCTGCGAGCTAATAGGTTTACGTGTCAATTGATTCGTGTATACACGTTTGCTTGAGATTCCGTTTGAATATTATCTATTAATAGGTCCTTTATCGAATGAGAAGACGTACAATCAGATTACACAGGCATAACACCTTAGGCTTCAATAGTGGCAACGCATATACATTGAAATCTCTGGTTTCACGTATGTTTGTAGGCTACGGTAGCACTTACCATCAATATAAATTGTGTGCTTATTTTCCTCTTCATGACTGAAAAAAAAAAATTGCACGAGTTGAGGAAGCACGGGCCTAGCGTTCGGTGGCTCTAATCAATTTGGAAAGGATTAATACTCTATTGGTGTAAATGGGCAGCGTTCGGGAAGCTGCGATATATCTTGATCGTCCAATTTACCGCAGTATCTGATGAAGAAGGTTTTTGACCATTGTGTGTTGCCAGTGATGACATACGGAAACGAAACGTGGTCGCTCAATATGGGCCTCATAAGAAGGCTCAAAGTCACTGAGAGAGCAATGGAGAGGGCTATGCTCGGAGTTTCTCTGCGAGATCGAATGATGCAGAAATGAGGAGATCCGCATGAGAACCAAAGTTACCGACATAGCCCACTGAATAGCGAAACTCAAGTGGCAGCGGGCAGGGCACAAAGCTCGAAGAACTGACGGTCATTGGGGCCGAAAAGTTCTGGGATGGTGACCGCGTACCGGAAGACGAAACGTAGGCAGACGAGGTGGACCGACGACCTGGTGAAAGTCGCGAGCAATCGCTGGATTGTATCAATGTAACAAAACAAGTAAGAAAAGAAATATATGTGACAAACAAGTAAAAACTACACTAATACAAATTGTAAATTAAAGTAAATTGAGTACATACCATCGCGGACTTGTCTGTAGATCTACCAAACAGGAAATATTCCATCATTGTTTTGTTATATCTCAAAAGGTTTAGACAGCGTCTTCAATGAGAGCTTCCAAGCGGCTTAATTTTTTCCGACACTTCTTACATTTAAGAAAACTGCCTCGGTAGCCTAGTGGTAGCAGGCCACTACTACTACGCTGAGGTCCTAGGTTCGATTCCCGGGTAGGGGGTTATCAGAGATAATGGTGTAAAGTCCTTTATCTCTGGTTCTATTCTTATTCTATTATTCCATTTTCTGGAAATTGCCCGGTACCTCGAAGTTTGGTAATGTGCCCGGAGATGTCAACAGACTCGCCACCTGTTACATGGGCCAAAAACGTAACCGGCAAATCGTGGGTGGTTGCATGTATGCTTGAATGCATGCATTTACCTCTGCCTACCCCTTCGGGGATGACAGGCGTGAAGTTACGTTTTCTAACATTTATTGTTATATTACAATCAATTTGCACGAAATTCGATACACAAATCTTCCTCATGATATGTTGGTGAAAACCTTAAAATCAGTGCAATCCGTGAGAGTAGTCTTTGTATTTACAATTTTCACTCAAGCATGTCTATATACGACATAATAATATATTTACAATCTAACATCGTGTATGATTCTATGATTGCCCCTCGTCTGCAAACAGACTACGTAGTTGGCATGCAATCTGGGCACGAAACCGCATTCAAACTACAATTTTAGGGGTCGACGTTGGCGTATTCAGTATTCAGAATACGAATACTGTCGAAAATAAGTTTTGTTAGAGTCTGGTCCCTCTGGCGACGAGATAAACATTAGCATTATCAGTTTCCAAAGACGCTTGACTGCTAAACGGTTTTCTATAGGGAAACGGCTAGGGTTACCACCTCTTAGCTGTCTAAATCCGGGAGAAAAAAAACATTGAATACAATAACTTTTTTATTTTGAATTAATAACAACATAGAAATAATTGTGTTTAATCAAAATACGACACAAGTGCATGGATTAGATACAGACTAATAAGCGAATGACTGAAACTTAAAACAAACAAATGAGGAACGAAAATGAGTGAGACAAATACGACGCAATCTCTCACGCACGTGGCTCAGAAAGAGACAATAAAATAAAGTAGGTACCTACACGCACGCAAATCACTTTATACGAAACAAGCTAGCTACCCACTGGCGAGTAGTGGCATCAGTGGCGAGATAGTGGCGAGAAGGCTGCAAGAATGCTGCCGAGAATTTACGCCGCTCTTAGCCATTTCGACATCGCGTGTCATAACTTTTGAACAAATTATTATTCCGGGAGAATTTAGTATATTTTAAATTCCTGCCGGGAGACGGGAGATTTTAATTTTCAGAGCTCCTATCCGGGAGACTCCCGGAATTCCGGGAGAGGTGGCAACCCTAGAAACGGCCCCTTTCGTGCCTATCGAATATCGATAAGAGAAATATACTCGTAATAATATGCACTAGCAGTCCTATATTATGAAATTGTGTGTATTTGGATATAACATTTATTTACATACGAGCTGTGCCCGCGACTTCGTCCACGTGAGAAAAAATATGATTGTTCAGTATCTACCCGGACGAAGTCGTAGGCGCAACTAGTATAAAAGTAGCCTAAGTTACTCCTTATTAATATCCGCTACCTACCCGTGAATGTCCCGTCAAAGTCGGATACACTCCAATCTACTTATTTGTATGTAGATATGTATGTATGGATGTATGGAGATAAAAGTAGCCTAAGTTACTCCTTGTCACATCAGCTATCTGCCAGTGAAAGGTCCGTCAAAATCGGTCCAGCCGTTCCCAAGATTAGCCCCGCCAAACAGACAGACAGACATACATTGTAAAAAATGTTGTTTTGGTATATGTACCGAGTATACATACATATGCATTTAGTAAAAAGCGGTTATTTTAATATTACAAACAGACACTCCAATTTTATTTATTTGTATAGATTATGTATTGAAATAACTATGTATGTATGTAACTTCACACCAAGTCCCATATGGATTAGCTTTCACTGGGAGCTCCAGTGACGGAGCTCGCGGGCGTAGGCACCACCGCATTAGCTTGCTACTTGCCGCTAAATGGTAGTGTTCAGCACTATCGTGTTCCGGTCAGGTGGTAATGTAAGGCCATAGATTTATTATCTACTGTATTATACATCTATGTGTAAAGCCCTGTTATTTCCGGCACAGAGACATAACACCTGAGGCCTCAGAAGTGGTAACGCATCTTTTGCCCAGTGGTCTTTACGTTGGTGTCTATAGGATGCAGTCATCACTTAACATCAATGTGAACTGCATGCTTGCAGTGCGACGTTAAGTGATAATTGCAGCCTATATTTATCTACACAAAAACCAGGGGACAAAATGCAGATGTATTGCGACACCTGAGACCTAAGTTGTTGTCTCTGTGATAGTTATGGTAGGGCCATAAAAGTATTCACTTACCATGACAAAAAAAACCTTCCTGATAGGCCTGTAGATAGAGCCTGTAGATACGCCAGGAAAAAATAAGGCAAACCAACCTTTGTATGCTCTTGGTCTAGGCTATGATTTAGGCGTCTAGGCTAGACTTTCGGTTAGTATTTAATAATATCATTGGATTCATGAGCATATTCAAATTAAACATAGTCTTGCCATAATTTTTTCAACCTATCCGCGTTTTGTTTTTCAAAATAGATACCGAATTAAAACAAGTTTTACCCATTGGACGGACACACGGGTGAAGGTCATTTTTACTTCGGATCTTAGACTAAAATATTTACAACTACCAAGTACGCCACTGTTACCCGTATTTATGAGGAATATAATGAAGTAAACAATTTGCCGATACACAAACACACCTGCAATTATTTTCCTTTCATTTTCTTTGCCGTGGGGACGTAATACATTTCGACAGCAATATACCGGTATATTACCGGAAAAACTGCCAGAATCAATATTGTACGCATTATTGCTTTGCGCGGTATCGACACAATGAAATGTTAAAACGAATTACGAAGGTATTTTGCTGTAACATTTGTTTTTTCTTATAAATTCGCGCTGAACTTTTTTCTATAATTATATTGTTTGCGGAAGGAGAGCTATAATAATAATATTACATCATTTTCTTTTAGCGAGAAGGTTGAATATGTTTTTCGTTTGAGATTAAATTACATAGTCAGGTACAGGTCCACTGGTGGTAGAGCTCCATTGACGGAGCTCGCGGGCGTAGGTACCACCGCATTACCTAATATATTTGCCGCTAAATGGTAGTGTTCAGCACTATCGTGTTCCGGTCAAGTGGTAATGTACAGCCCTGTAATTTCCGGCACGGAAGAAAAACACCTTAGGCCTCAGAAGTGATAACGCATCTGTATTTTGACCTCTAGTCATTTTGTGGGTGTCTATAGGCTGCAGTCATCACTTAACATCAATGTGAACTGCATACTTGTTTGCCACTTCCATTACATAAAAAAAGATATTATTATGTATCTAAATATCTATCGCTATGTACCTATATCAACCTTGCATTGTAAACATTCCTAAATTGCGTTCTTCTTAAATGTTTCGTCTCTGTATTTATTGAACTACTTTGTCAGATTGTTTCCTGGGAAAATCGAACTACTTACTTAAATCCCCTGATAAATACTAGCGTTTTATCAATGAAGCTACCTTGGTCGACTCCTACGATCCCGAATTTTCTGAACTAGGAATTCAAATAATCTTGGAAAGACAGTGAATAAACTATTTGATCTGGATAATGTTGATTTGTGTCCGAATGAAAATCCCCATGTTTTGCTGCCAATTTTCCTTATAAATCTCAAAAACATAAGGTACCGTTTTTATGAGGAAAATAATGTAGCAAACAATATTCCGATATACAAACACACCGGCAATTATTGTCCTTTCATTTGCCGTGGGGACGTAATACATTTCGACAGCAATATACCGGTACCGGTAAAACTGCCAGAGTCAATATTGTACCCATTATTGCTTTACGCGATATCGACATAATGAAATGATAACACGAGTTACGAAGCTTTGTGAGGTAGAGGAGGTATTTTGCTGCAATATTGTTCTTTTTTCTTATAATTTCGCGTTTAATATTTTTCTATTCGTGGAAAGAAAGTTTTAATGAAAATACCACTTATGTAACTGCCTCGGTAGCCTAGTGGTAGCAGGCCACTACTACTACGCTGAGGTCCTGGGTTCGATTCCCGGGTAGGGGGTTATCAGAGATAATGGTGAAAAAGCCTTTATCTCTGGTTCTATTGGGATTTTTCCATTTTCTGGAAATTTCCCAGTACCTCAAAGTTTGGTAATGTGCCCGGAGATGTCAACAGGCTCGCCACCTGTTACATGGGCCAAAACGTAACCGGCGAATCGTGGGTGTTTGCATGTATGCTTGAATGCATGCATTTACCTCTGCCTACTCCTTCGGGGATTACAGGCGTGAAGTTACGAAGTTACCACTTATGTTCTAGCTTAAAGGTAAAAATATGTTGTGCTACAAAAATGAAAGTTCGTTTGCTGCAATGCCTTCTCAACTCCAGCCTTTATAAAGTATTACGAATCTACATATCTTCCGTTAAATATGAGATAACGTATGTATGTATCTTCATGCCAGATCCCTAACGGGGTAGGCAGAGAGTGTAGAGCGCCAGTTATCCCGGTCCTGACAAACCTCTCGTGCCTCGTCTATAAGATAACGTTCTTATTACATATTCCTAACATAAGCATACTAGTGGTAGATCTTCAGTGACGAAGCTCGCGGGCGTAGGCACCACCGCATTACCTAATATACTTCCCGCTAAATGGTAGTGTTCAGCACTATCGTGTTCCGGTCAGGTGGTAATGTACGGCCCTGTAATTTCCGGCACAGAGGCATAATACCTTAGGCATCAGGAGTGGTAACGCATCTGCATATTATAGGTATACTAATTGTATGAACAATATAATTTACTACTACCTACTAATCTTGTTGAGCTATCTATTGACAGTGTTCACTTTTGTTCACAGACGTAATCAATCAAGAGGTGTGCACCCAGCGCAAGTTTAAAGAGAAGACTGCGCCTGCGCACCACCCGGCCCACGATTTATGGAGACCGCATCTTGTTCTGCTAGGACATATTTGTAATGTGAGTATTTTTGCACGTCTTACAGTACCATAGACTGTGTTAAGTAACTCGGTCGACATAAACTTAGAGTTGGCACTTTGCAGTATATTCCTGCAGTAATAATCAGCAAAATGCTGAGTAGGCCAATTTATAGAAATGTCCCTTTTTTATTTTTTATTATTATTTAAGTGGCGGAGCTCGTATGTATGGTAATGGTAGTGTTCAGCACTATCGTGTTCCGGTGAGGTGGTAATGTACGACTCTGTAACTTCCGGCACAGAGGCATAACACCTTAGGCCTCTGAAGTGGTAACGCATCTGCATTTTGACCTTGGTCTTTGTGTGGGTGTCTATAGTCTGCAGTTATGCGTCTGTGCCGGAAATTACAAGGCCGTACATTACCACCTGGCCGGAACACGATAGTGCTGAACACTACCATTTAACGGCAAGTATATTAGGTAATGCGATGGTGCCTACGCCCGCGAGCGCCGTCACTGGAGCTATACCGCCAGTAAAAAAAGTATTTTCTATTAAAGAGAAAAAATGTACACGCTAACATTTCCAGTTTGGGGTGGTCGATGCCCCACGCAGCGCCATCTACCGTCATGTCGGCCCCGCCGCGCCACCCCCACTTCTACACCGTTGAGGTCGGTGACGCTCGCTTCACCATCCTGAAGCGCTACCAGAACTTGAAACCGATCGGATCAGGGGCACAGGGTATAGTATGGTAAGTCTTATTTAAGTCTTATCTCTATTTTTTTTTTAATTAATTTAGTATTGCCCGCGACATGAAGCGTGCATGGCCCCGCGGCTGGTGTAGATCTTAAGCGATCTACTCGGTTAAGAGATAATAGGCACGGTCGGGTGTGTGATGTGTGACCGCTAATGGTAAATTGAAATGTGCGTTTCCGTGCTTCGGAGGGCACGTTAAGCCGTCGGTCCCGGTTGCTATCGATAGATAGCAGTCGATAAACCTTGTCGGAGGCCTTACGGGCGGTTTGAAATCATCCGCCAGCGGGTTGGCCACTAACCCGTATCTCCACCAACCCGTATTGGAGCAGCGTGGTGGAATAAGCTCCAGGCCTCCCCTCAAAAAGGGGAGAGACTCGTGCCCAGCCGTGGGACGTATAATGGGTTGCCATTATTATTATTGCCCGCGACTTCGTGGGCGTAATTCGCGTTCGAAATCCTCAGTGGCGGACTCAGGTTATCAGGGGCCTGGGACGGCATTTGGCATTTGGAGGCCCCGTATTTTTTTGCTCGTGCGTCAGTGCGGAGGGCCCCGCCCACGCACATATTGGGCCTCCCCGTATGATTGATACAGTTAATAAAAACATAACTTCACGCCGGTAATCCCCGAAGGGGTAGGCATAGGTAAATGCATACATTCAAGCATACATGCAAACACCAACGATTCGCCGGTTACGTTTTGGCCCATGTAACAGGTGGCGAGCCTGTTGACATGACTCCGGGCACATTACCAAACTCCGAAGTACTGAGAAACTTCCAGAAAATGGAAAAATCCCAATAGAACCAGAGATAAAGGACTTTACACCATTATCTCTGATAACCCCCTACCCGGGAATCGAACCCAGGACCTCAGCGTAGTAGTAGTGGCCTGCTACCACTAGGCTACCGAGGCAGTTGATAAATAAACGAGTCATAAATTGCATCAGTAGTCTAGTAGTATCACTGGTAAGAATCACAAGACAGCTATATAAGCTAATAGTACCAATATTCTAGCAACAATAAAAAAGTTTATTGAGTTTGCTTTTAATTTTCCAGTAAATACATTTAGTACGTACTTCTGAGCTATTTCCAGTCTCGCAACTCGCCGTAACTCGTTTAATGAAAGTGAACCTGTAGTAAAGTTTATAGTGCTGCCCTCTGACGGCATTAACAGGTTTTTTCCATTTTAAATATTTAAAAGACGAAGTACTTTAAAACTTGTATTTCTGTTTTTTACAAATTTAACGCTGCGCTGTTTTCTTTCTTACTTTCGTACTTCTGATTTTTTTATTTATTCTTACAAAGCTTAATCAATCCTGTAAGCATACCTACACAATTATTGACAAATAAACTTTTTATAATGTTCTACGTATATTTTTTACTGGTGGTAGAGCTCCAGTGACGGAGCTCGCGGGCGTAGGCACCACCGCATTACCTAATATACTTGCCGCTAAATGGTAGTGTTCAGCACTATCGTGTTCCGGTCAGGTGGTAATGTACGGCCCTGTAATTGCCGGCACAGAGCCATAACACCTTAGGCCTCAGGAGTGGTAACGCATCTGCATTTTTACCTCTGGTCATTGTGTGGGTGTCTATAGGCTGCAGTCATCACTTAACATCAATGTGAACTGTATGCTTGTTTGCCACTTTTAAAACATAAAAAAAAAAAATTATTAATCAACCTAACATAATTAATAATAAACTTGACATTTCTCGTACATTAAACAAAAAATCAATATTAAACTTATCTACCCGACTTCATGAATATGCAGATAAAATTAATGGCGTCCTTGAGACACGAAGGATCCAACATGGCGTCGCTATGACCTTGGCATGTAAATGTCCATGGGCATCCCGCCAAATAACATAATGTGCACATTAAGATATCTTTAATGGTAGATTACCTAGCAATAAATAAGTTCCATTATGACATACTTCAATAGACAATAATTAATTTTCATGTCGCTGCTGGTAGAGCTCCTGCGATGGAGGTAGGGCGTAGGCAGAGAATATGTTATAATACTCCGTATAGAATGGACCCTTCGACGTCCCGCCCGATTTCCCCGCATCACCCAACCTCCTCCCCTCTTATGGGCGACGGTTGGTATTTTGTACGTGCTACGTGCATAATACCAATCGTCCAATACAGGTGCACGTGTAAATACACATCACTGATTAATGTCTGTGTAATAGAGACCAAATTAAGCGTTTGTATGGAATTTTGGCGGAGTGTCCGCGGTGTGGCGTAGGCACCGACGCATTATTTATTAGGGCATATCGCAAAAATAAAAGAAAGAGCAGAATTATAATAGTTCTACTTTGACAACCCACTTTTTCTCATTGATGAGAAAAAAAAAAGAGTAATGCTCCTCATTTTTTGAATACATTAATGGGGATTTTTTTTCTGCTATACCTAAGGATGTTTTGCAGAATACAGCTGAATTTGAGAAGACTTAGCAGAATGTTTCAGTAAATAATTGGTCATCCTGGCGCTGAGCAAATGCATACAGTTCTGAACATTTAAATGAACATCCAATTAACATAAACTGTGTTGAATTTATTATTCGTAGACTCATGTTTATTTATGTTTTTTCAATTGTTTTCTATGCTATCCGGGAATTTTCTTTTTATGGATGTCTGCATGCTTGGGACTTCAGTCACCCGTACTTTTTACTCTTTTAGACATCAAAAGTATATTTTAGCACAGCTTCAAATATGTATTACTTATAAAGTAGATTAGTGTATGAATATGTCATTGAGGGAGATCTTTTTTAATGAGTCATAAATTGCATATATCTTTGCATGTTTTATGAAACTTCTAATTTATATCAAACTCATTTGTGTACACTTATTGCACGGATCCATTTCATATTGCATTCAAATTCATGTACAAATATAAATATGATTAGTAAAATTTATGTTCTTATACACAATAACACAACACAATTCATTAATCTATGATGAATTCAATATCATTGCGCCAATTGACCATATAGTTACATTTTAATACATAACAAATTAAATACATTCAATGATCACTACAGATATACCTATACTATAGTTTTAATTACTTACAACATTAGTTTATAGATATAATTACATATAAGTTCTAACACATTCTAGTTAAATATATAATACATAATCATAGGTACCTATATTAGCAACAAATTAATGTAAATCTGGAAATAAAAGGCTTTCTATTTTATTTATTTATTTTATAGTTATAATTCTGAATTTATAGGCTTATATAAGGAGATCTCAGTTGACCATTTATGTCATTGTAGAACAAAATGCATAACATATAATTTTCTAGAGTTTAAGTTTTTATTAATATTTTTTTTTGTTTCTTTTCTGCCTCAGTAGCGTAGTGGTAGCAGGCCACTACTATTACGCTGGAGGTCCTGGGTTCGATTCCCGGGTCGGGGACTATCAGAGATAACGGTTTAAAATCCTTTATCTCTGGTTCTATTGGGATTTTTCCATTTTCTGGAAGTTTCCCAGTACCCCGGAGTTTGGTAATGTGCCCGGAGATGGCAACAGGTTCGCCACCTGTTACATGGGCCAAAACGTAACCGGCGAGTCGTGGGTGTTTGCATGTATGATTGAATGCATGCATTTACCTCTGCCTACCCCTTCGGGGATTACAGGCGTGAAGTTACGTTTCTTTTCTTATTCTTACTTAAGGAACACATAATTTTTATACGACACAACCTATTTGATCCGCTAAATAAAATAACTGTAAATAATAATTAAGTCACACACACAATAACTTAGTCACCTATTTTTGACTCACACACAGGTGTCGCTACTAGTAAACAGAACGAAAAGACTAACTCCCTATTCTATTCAATCGCAAAAATACATTACATATAAAATACCAAAATAACACAATACATCAAATTCTTCTGCAAATTGACTGTTTTAGTTACTTCCTTTCTGTAATCATACATAATCATCAAAACATACACTATGACTTTAAGTCCAAAACAACGCACTCTGGTGGCTAACTCCATAAGTATCACCGCCAAATAAAAGTTGTGTTTCTCGTTTATAGCTGATCCAGTTGTAATGTTAGAGGAGTAGAGATGATTCAGTATTACACTGTGAATTTCGGTGATTCCGTGTTCACAATACCAACACGGTATACCGAGCTGGTGCGCCGCGGCGCGGGCGCGCAGGGCATGGTGTGGTAAGACAGTTTGAGCTTATGCTTTCTATGTTGCTCATGCGCTTTGAGGCCTTTACTAACGGTTGCAATAACCCGAGGTTCCGTTGGTTCGTGATTTGAGAGTGAGAGGTATTGGAGATGGAAGGTAATTGGCATTTTCGTTTCAATTGAAGTAACATAATTTTGTTATATTCAAAGATGACTTTTGTCATTAAATCTAAGCACTCAAAAACGAACAAAGTTTACCGGCAAGTTACATACATTGATTTGTACAGAAAAAATAGTACGTAAAAGGTACAAGGTTATTATTTTTAGATTAATATCATATTATATTAACTTCACTATGACCGGAATAAAAATTATTCCCTGGCAACATTAGAAGCCCTTCATGCTTAACTTCTATAACTTTTTATTCCGGAAAGGTAAAAGTATTTTAACCTCGGAAAATGTTGTTTAGGATCTCAAAGTAATATTTCAAAGCTGCTATGCCTTGTAACTTGTTTTTTTACAAATCTTGCCGTGATTCTTTAGAGGTTTTTGAGTTGAAAGTTAATTAGACCTATGACTTATACGAGAGAAACATGCGGAACAAAATCAGTTCATTGACGTTATTTTTATAAGTTGTACCAATTAGATACGGTACCTTGAATCTGAAATTATTATAAAGGAGCATGAGCTCAAATTATTCGTATAGTCTTGCCCTTATTCATAAACGTATTTTAGCTAAAGTGTTGCTAATCTCCTTTGTCTTTTTCTATCCTGCACATTTGACAATGCAACTGAGAAAGACAAAGCATTCTATAGCTGAAACGTATCTAATGTACGTTTATGAATAAGGGGGTTAGGCTAAAATGTGACTAGTAATTAAAATTACAGGTTTCAAAATTTTACTTGCTTACATTCAGTTTCGTCCTCATAATCTGGTGGAATGCTTAGCTCGGTAAGAACTGGATATCAAGTCCCTAACATTCTTAACATTATGGCGGCGTCTCATTGTGACTAACTAAATATTCATTACACACTGGCGTAGTGAACTTTCGCAGCGCGTAAACCTTGCTGCAGTGTTGGTTGGACTGTCTCAAATTTAGCATGTATCCATGTTAATTACATGATATACAACAAATATACACTGAATTTGTTGTTTATATACCGTTATCGTAAGTTTTATATTTAATTACCATTGTGGAGCTCGTAGACATTTTTCAGGTTTTTTGTTTGATGTTTTCTTACGTTTTCAAGAGCTACATTGATTGAAATTATTTTTAAAACTAAAATTACTTTTTAATTCTAAGGTTTAATCACTTTCAGCTCCTTTGGTGGAACATGGTAGTTACGTTAAAATGTTTTAAACAGGCTTAAATTATTTACGTTGTGATATACATAATTAAAATTAAAATGCATTAAACAACTACAGTAAAGTTCAAAACACATTGTCGGACGCGTCCGTCAGCCGCGGCTAAACCATGCATTTGACAAATATGCACAGACGTTAAACATCCATAGAGCTATATCACTCTCCGACTTCCGCTGATGTCCGATCGCGCAAGGATATCTGTGACATTATTGAATTTGAAACTGCTTTACTCGATGTAAACTTACGTCCTGTGGTGAGCACATCATAGAGAAGACCTACTGGCTAATTTGTAGTCTTCAGCCGCGGCTGATGGACGCGTCCAATAGTATGTTCTGCCCATAAGTTCAAATTAAGTGTAATGATCGAAAAACAAAATCTTCAACGTAACATATTATTTGTTACTAAAACAAAATGCAGCTTGTATTTGATTCTATTTTTTTTTTCTGCGGATAAATTTCATCATTACTGTGTCATCTTGTGCCTCTAATGCAACAGTGAAAAACATCGCTACGCATCACATTATTGTCATAGGTTCATACGCCAGTGTATTAAATAAATCATCGCACTGCACCGATACCGTCTGTCCATATTAACACTAACAATCAACATTAACTTGTTCCAATTTTGACAGTTATAAAAATAATTTTGTTTTTCTTATTGCTATTGGTTGTTGTTCCTTTAATCACAGTCTGATATTTTTATTTACAAACCTTAATACATTTTTTTTTATTATTTTCTATTATATTGGCTATTGCTATTTTATTATACTCTTCATGTATCTTCATATTTTATTTGATAACATATTTATCTGTATAGCTATATATCTATACTGTTTTCTGCCCTACAATTGTTGATAGAACATCATTTCGTTCAAAAACCATTAATTAAAAATGACTTTAATCTTTTTTTCCAAAGTTGATGACCACCCATAAATTTACTTGATGTTTAAAATGATGCTTGAATTGTATATTTATTTGATTACAGCGCGGCGTACGACACAGTGACACAACAGAACGTGGCGATAAAGAAACTGTCCCGGCCATTCCAAAATGTGACGCACGCGAAACGCGCGTACCGCGAGTTCAAACTTATGAAGCTTGTTAATCACAAAAATGTAAGTTGTATTAACTATAGCTAAGGTCTCAAAATAAAAGGGAATGCTATGTAACCAAGCTTCCTGGGACAATCATTTAATACAATGCGAATTGAAATAGTAAGGTTAAATTTTTTTAATACTAGTCAGGGACCATTATTTTCATGAAGGCCAAGGGGCCTCTTGAGACACTGCCTCGCCTACTCAAGCAACGAGCAACTCATCTCTCAATTATTCTAGAACGCGACGCACGCGAAACACCCGTACTGACTTAAAAACTAAATTGGAAATTTTGTAGCCACGAGTGTATCTTATAAAGGAATTATCCCGGCTATCCCAGAATGTGATGCACGCGAAACGCGTCAAATCACACAAATACAAATAAAAATCTTTGTAGTATTTGACGAGTTTAGCGATCAAAGTTCCAAATCTATAGTTCTCCGAAGTGATAGCGTAGTTATATGTACAGATTATACACGTTTTAAACATCTGCATAAAAGTCAAATAGTTCAGTATAAATGCGTTGCCGCTCCTGAGTATAAGCTTTTCTACCTCTGTGACCGAAAGCTCAGTCATTAGCTGTCTCAGCAACTTAATAAGTAGTTTTTATGTGAATTAACAAAAAATATTTCTTTCAACTTCCTTTACAGATCATTGGTCTCCTTAATGCGTTCACGCCGCAAAAGACCCTCGAGGAGTTCCAGGATGTGTACCTGGTGATGGAGCTGATGGACGCGAACCTCTGCCAGGTCATACAGATGGACCTCGACCACGAGCGGATGAGCTACCTGCTCTATCAGATGCTGTGCGGCATCAAGCATTTGCATCTTGCGGGGATTATACATCGGGTGAGAAATGGAAACGATCACGACCTTAGTTTAGTGTTAATTGCGCAATATTATAAGAAAAGAAAACCAGAATAAATAATATAATACTTTTGTCAGCACTACAGTTAAAGACTAGGCGCTATTATATATTATGTCACAGGAAAAATATATTTAATAGAAATCAATTTAGAATACATAATATGTACAAACCTTGTCATCTGATCTGATTCTTGATAAAGCATGACTGCCCCATTCACTCCGCTTTTCTCATGATGAGGGCGACATCTAATAGGAAATGAAACGGAGATCAATGATCTTCAACGATTAATTAACCTTGGAAAGTTGTACATATGGCAATTCTTGGGAAAACTTCATTTGTGGGATTCAGCGCGGTCCTACGCCATCTCCCGTACTAGACAAGTACTTTGTGTTTCCTCAGTGTTCCACTAGGTCGCGCCTTATGTAGTGAACGCTATACACACTTATATAAAATCATTCCGATTGTAATATCTTAGCTATCAAGCTTATGTTTGGGATGGTGTTCTGATATTGATATAAAAATGGATAAGAATGTCATTCAGCCATTCTCTCTTAGCTCTTTTTTTTTGTTGAAAACAAGGATGTTACACATTTAAAAACACTTTTTCAAAACTTCTTTGTTAAACCTTTTTTTTTTCGAATCCAACAGTCATCTCACATCGCTGGATTATCCGGGTCGTCAAGAGTATGAGAATTTCATTTCTATATTCGTAGTCTAAAACAGATTTTATAACGTCCACCCTTCATTGTCCACCAGGATCTGAAGCCGTCCAACATAGTGGTGAAGAGCGACTGCACGCTCAAGATCCTGGACTTCGGGCTGGCGCGCACCGCCGGCACTACCTTCATGATGACGCCCTACGTCGTCACCAGATACTACCGCGCGCCTGAGGTACTCCCTTGTAGCATGCTACTTTCCAATATGATGATTACCAGCTCTTCGTGCTAATGATACTACCTACTTTGTAGTGCATCTCAAGCCCTCCAATTTTTTTTAGGTACGTATTGGAAGTGGCAATCAAGCATGCAGTTCACATTGATGTTAAGTGATAACTGCAGCCTATAAACACCCACACAAAGACCAAGGTCAAAATGCAGATGCGTTACCACTCCTGAGGCCTAAGGTGTTATGCCTCTGTGCCGGGAATTACAGAGACGTACATTACCACCTGACCGGCACACAATAGTGCTGAACACCACCATTTAGCGGCAAGTATATTAGGTAATACGGTGGTGCCTACGCCCGCGAGCTCCGTCACTGGAGCTCTACCACCAGTAAAATTAGTAATTATAACCTAGTATTGTGAACAACGACTGCTAACTGAAAGTGCTTCATGTTTTACGCCAGCTATTCCCGAGATGCCGTGCCGCGACCCGGTACTAGAGCATCAAAATAAAATATCCTGTCGCAACATTCTCGAATCCGTGTTTTATAAATATCATCTACTATTAATCAACGCATCGTAAATATTCTTAACAAATGTGTATTATATTACCTACCAGTTTAAGTTTAAAAATATTAAGTTGGCCACGAAGGGGCAGTGTGAACATTTGCGGGCCATGGCCGAACAATGTTCGTGAAACACTGCTTTACACTATTCTCTGCCAGTCAATCCTTGAGTTGTAAGGTGAGATGTCAATTTTTACAGTTATTATGTCCAACGTGCAGGTGATCCTGGGCATGGGGTACACGGAGAACGTGGACATCTGGTCGGTGGGCTGCATCATGGGCGAGATGATCCGCGGCGGCGTGCTGTTCCCCGGCACCGACCACATCGACCAGTGGAACAAGATTATTGGTGAGACCACGATTTAACAATATATGTCGGAGCGTTTAAATAACGCGCCTTGTTCATGGGCGTGCATGTAGCTAACCACACGTCTTGTGTCAGACCAATGGGAAGCCTGCGCCATTGATGTTTGGCCGAAGAAATGGGCCGATCGCCTAACTCTAATGCTTTCGTTTACCTTTCGATTATGACATCATCTTATCAGTTTCGTACCGCCTAACTTTTTCCTGGAAGTGTTTTCGTCCGCAGGTATATGCTTAAGAGCAGAATGTTTAAATAGGCGGTACTAAATTGACAAGATAACGTCCTAAACGAAAGAATTAGACGGTCAGCACCCAATACGACGAGGCCCTCGCGCCATCCTTAAAAAAGTCTTATTTTCTTGCCTCCATATCCGCAATATTACTTGTGGTCCTTCGAGCCGGATAATAAGCGCCATTGGACCAGACGACGATTATTTTATCAAGACTTACTTTCGGGACGTAACAACCCGTACGTACACAAGTAGAGGAGAATTCTCCCGCTAATCAACAGTCCCTAAAACACCTTAGACATCGTTGCTGTAGAAGTCGTGGGCCCACTGTTTGTAACTTATTACAGTGCTTCTCAATTACTGTAACATAGAATACAACTATTTTGTAAACAGAGCAACTGGGCACGCCGTCGGCGGCGTTCATGGCGCGGCTGCAGCCCACCGTCCGCAACTACGTCGAGAACCGCCCGCGCTACACCGGATACTCCTTCGAGAGGCTCTTCCCGGACATACTGTTCCCTTCTGATAGCAGTGAACACAATCGCCTCAAGGTAACGTCACATTGACACCACGCATAGACACAGTACACGCTAGAACCGACAGCCCTACCCCGGGTACTCGTTCGAGAGGCTCTTCCCGGACATACTGTTCCCTTCTGATAGTAGTGAATACAATCGACTCAAGGTAACGTCACATTGACACCACACACAGACACAGTTCACACTAGAACCGCCCGCGCTACACCGGATACTCCTTAGAGAGGCTCTTCCCGGACATACTGTTCCCTTCTGACAGTAGTGAACACAATCGCCTCAAGGTAACGTCACATTGACACCACACACAGACACAGTTCACACTAGAACCGCCCGCGCTACACCGGATACTCCTTCGAGAGGCTCTTCCCGGACATACTGTTCCCTTCTGATAGCAGTGAACACAATCGCCTCAAGGTAACGTCACATTGACACCACACACAGACACAGTTCACACTAGAACCGACAGCCCTACCCCGGGTACTCGTTCGAGAGGATCTTCTCGAACATACCGTTTCCTTAAATACTGTACAGGGTCTCCGAGAACTAACTTATAAGTGCATTATGGAGTAAAAAAATACTTTACTTTAATTATAAATAATTATTTTTTACAAATACTGAATAGAAGCACCGCTGGACCGATTGCCTATTTGAAAAACAATTAAAATGTTGCAAATATGGCAACATTTTATTTTGCTCAATGCTAGTGAATTTCAAAATCATGAAAAAAAAATTGACAGTGTGTAGGAATCGAACTTGCGAGCTCAGGAAACCCGGTCCAACCGCTCCACCACTACCGACAGGAAAATGTTTCGGCAAGGCACTAAAATGCAGTTGTTCTGTGGTCAGGCGTCGCAGGCGCGGGACCTGTTGTCCCGCATGCTGGTCATCGACCCCGAGCGCCGCATCTCCGTGGACGAGGCACTGCTGCACCCCTACATCAACGTCTGGTACGACGAGGGGGAGGTCAACGCGGTATGTATAGCTTTAACCGGAGAATATGTAATAATACTACGTATAGAATGGACACTTCGACGTCCCGCCCGATTTTCCCGTCTTACTCATCACACGATCAGAACATCGACCGCTCGTTAGGGTTGAAAATAAAAAAACAACGATTTTTTTTAAATCGTACTTAATGCTCGCGTAAAATCTTTCCAGACTCGATACAAATGAACACCTTTTAATATCGGTCGGAGCATCTGCGACACTTTGTAGGAATTAGAATGAGTAATATAGTGTGTTTTGTGTCGTGTGTGCAGCCGGCGCCGGCGTCGTACGACCACTCGGTGGACGAGCGCGAGCACACGGTGGAGCAGTGGAAGCAGCTCATCTACCAGGAGGTCGTCGAGTACGCCGCGCCGCCGCCGCACCACGCCCACAACCCGCCCCACGACCACGCCCAGCCCGCGCTCACCACATAGGTGCGTCACTACTGCCTCACGTGCCCCAGTGCACGGCACTAGCCGCTGCCATTAGCGCCGCGCCTCACCCGCGCTCACCACATAGGTCCGTCACTACTGCCCCGCGGGCACGGCACTAGCCGCTGCCACTAGCGCCGCGCCTCACCCGCGCTCACCACATAGGTGCGTCACTACTGCCCCGCGGGCACGGCACTAGCCGCTGCCACTAGCGCCGCGCCTCACCCGCGCTCACCACGTAGGTGCGTCACTACTGCCCCGCGGGCACGGCACTAGCCGCTGCCACTAGCGCCGCGCCTCACCCGCGCTCACCACGTAGGTGCGTCACTACTGCCCCGCGGGCACGGCACTAGCCGCTGCCACTAGCGCCGCGCCTCACCCGCGCTCACCACGTAGGTGCGTCACTACTGCCCCACGTGCCCCAGCCCCGCGGTCACGGCACTAGCCGCTGCCACTAGCGCCGCGCCTGCTGACAAACCCCTCGAGCTCCGATACTAGAGTTCAACTACCAATGAATGCTTTCAAAAGCTGGTTCACACTCATAGAACTAGCTTTTAATCATAACTGACTTACCATCAAGAGTCTTAGAAATCGACGTGCATGTATGAAGAGAATAATGAATGTAGAAGAAACACGGGAGATGTATCAAGATCGGGATATCTCGCTCCACACTGCCTACCCCGTAAGGGACTTGGCATGAAGATACATAAATAATATTTATCTAAGATTACTCTGTTACAGGTTTCAGCCGAGCTGACCGCCGAGATATAATCGCGAGTGTGTTGACACTTGACACACACTCACCAGCGTGACAACGTGGCTGACTGGGCAGCCATTCGGCGGGTCGCGTGATCTGCAAACCCATTATACATACAATAAGTAAACTGATGTATATATTTATCGCGGAAATGTTATGTGCAATACTCCACAGAATAGTGCAAAGTCGTTCATTTTCTTACGGAGAGTGAATGTGGATAACAATAATATTGATAAGTTAGACAGTGTAACAGAGTAGCGTATAGCTGTGTCTGTATTTTGATTGTTTGAATTCGGGAACTGTTGATCTTGTCTATTAATGTAGTTTCTTCCTCTAATAGGCTAAGTTATTTTTCATTCGCATTTTTATTTTAGCTCAACAGTAAATATTGGTTCCTACGACCCCCACCCTTAGAGCGTTTTTTTGAAGTGCTTTTTTAATCACGCACGTGAGTTCGCGTTGTGGATTTATAAGTATGTTATGATGACTGAATCACGTTCGCGAGGTGATGTGAATTTACGAATCTCGCAATCACGTGCGTGGAAAATTAGGTATTTTAGGTCGTTTGCGTGATCAGAAATGCATAATAATAAAAATCGCTCTTAATTATCGACATTGCAACATTTATTTGCATGAAGGAGTGCCTTTTGCGAACTAAACATATTGGTGATTGTCAGCTTATGGACTGAACTTTGATACGTTTGGATATTTTTGTATAAATAAATACATTAATGACGAGGGTAATTTCCTAATCTTGCAATTTTTATATTATTGTAAATGTAATATTTTTTTATTTTTCGCAAATAACACATGCGAGTGAATTTAGAAATTATAGAAAAAATTGAAAGAAAATTTTTACTTCGGGCAGGAATCGAACCTGCGACCTCGGGATAATCAGTCCAGGCGCTTTACCACTAAGCTATCGAAGCTCACATCCGAATGTCGAATCTCTCTTTCCGTTTTGAATATAACTGATATGACAGTTATTAAGGGAACAGCGACATCATAACGATATTGTATAAACTGCATTGTCTATGATATCGGTTGTATAGCTATTAATTAGTTATCAATGGATGTCGTTCACCGATCCCGAATCGGTTAAATCAAAAATGGAAAGAGAAATTCGAGTTCAGAGGCTTTTATTTTTTTTTTTTTTTTTAATGTAATGGAAGTGGTAAACAAGCATGCAGTTCACATTGATGTTAAGTGATGACTGCAGCCTATAGACACCCACACAAAGACCAAGGTCAAAATGCAGATGCGTTACCACTCCTGAGGCCTAAGGTCTTATGCCTCTGTGCCGGAAATTACAGGGCCGTACATTACCACCTGACCGGAACACGATAGTGTTGAACACTACCATTTAGCGGCAAGTATATTAGGTAATGCGGTGGTGCCTACGCCCGCGAGCTCCGTCACTGGAGCTCTACCACCAGTAAAAAGCTTAGTGTTAAAACGGTTGAACTGGTTATCGTGAGGTCGAAGGTTCGATTCTTGCACAGTCAAATTTTTCTTGCCATTTTTTCCATAATTTCTATATTATTGTAATTATTTTAATTTTATTTATTATAAATATTAATTGAACCATATATTGAAGTATAATTATGCTGTGTTGTTATGTTTAATTGTGCAATTATATTATTTTTATTGTGAGCTGTTTATGTATATTGCAAACTACCGTCACGCGATCTATTTCCGGTCCCATTCTGCCAATAACGTATGGTCAAACGAATTAAGCGCAGTGCCATTTAGTATCATTGCCATAGGTACTTGAGTAGGGATTTCGTTTTTATGAATATACAAATGCGTGTTTCGAGATAATATTGGTTACAGAAGCCCATAACGACAAGTCGCGGAATTTGTGAAGTGCCCACACTGCCAGTGTTTGAAATTAAAAAAAAGAACATATCCTTCAAAATCATTTCCGCGGTTTGTCGCTAAGGTACTTTTACACTGATACGATCGAAAATAATTTATTTCTTAGCATTACATCTTCATAGTTACTTGGGATTTTGTGATTCATAGTTTTTGCATAAGTAGTCCCCTAGTTATGTTGTTGATAAATTGATATTAATGTATTGACTGTATGAAAGTAGTTAAGTACTACGTTACGTACGTAAGTTAGTCACCTCACACGTTGCGACCGAATCGTGGATCTATGCTACTTACAACAAGTAGTATGTAATAAATGAATACTAAATCGGCATCGTATTCCTAAATCTAACCTCTAGTGGGAACTTTTTGAACTCATATAATACTGTTCCGTTCCCGCCAGAGGTCGTTACTAGATTTGCCTTCTAAATACTTATATCTAGACCCACTGTAAACTGAATACGTAACGTGAGCTGTTTTATACGACTATACGAAAGATCCTTTGTCATATTGGTGCTAAGGAACATAATTCGATGGTTGTTACTAGTGAATGTAACCGGGATTTTTATTTCTTTAGCCTCAAATGACGTAATTTATTTGTGTTTTTCTTTAGTGTTCTTGAGGGTTACTCGTTTTATTCACTTTTTGTCGCTAATGAAAGATGTATGAGATATTTGGCTGTAAAACGATGAAGAAGGATCGTTTACTGTCATGAAGACCCACAATATATCCGCGTGCAATATTCTTCTTGAAATAGTTATATATGATACTTCATAAAACTTCCTATTAGCGCCATCTAGTGACAGAAACCAACTGTAATAACCCTCAAGACACGTAGGACTTAACGTGTGAGGGGTTTAGTAGGTTATTGTTTGAAACCTCACTAGGTGATATAATAAATAATAAGTAACAAAGAATGATGATAGTCTTATCGGGTGGTTACATCAAATAGCACAATTTATTAGCTATAGAACAAAACTGGACGGTGACTTGTTTGTGGCGAGAGCATTGGTAATGTAATTTAATAACGAAAGCAATAATACATTTAAAATCTTACCTTCACAGGCGGCCGGTCGTCGGTACTTCATTTCTACATAAACATATCACGGACGTTACAATAGATAGGTTAATTTTCTGTGAGTTTTTCAATGCGATCGCGACGTCGGCCGTTTTCGCTGTTTAATGTTGCTTTACTTTTGTTCCATAATTACGGCGCTGGTTACATTTTGGCGCCAATGGTTGGTCCAACTTCAACCAACATTGGAAGACTGTCGTTAAAGATACTGTACCATCTCCGAATACGTTTTAATATTAGTATAAATTGGGACAAGTTTTGAGAAGAGTCAACTTTTGGTTTTAATGACATCACAATGTGAAACCGGCTTGTGTGAACATTCTGGCACTACGTTATAATATTTAGCTAGTATGTGAAGAAGACTTGAAAAACTACGTCAATAAGAACAATCGCAAATGAAATAACAGATTTATATCTATTTAATTATGGATACAAATATTTAAAGAGAATCTTCGATGATGTATACAATAAAGAAAAAAATATTTAAATAGATTAAGTAGGTGTCTGTAAATATAAAGAGATATGGTTAAGCTAAATGGAACGAAAGTGAAGAAAACATGCGCTATCTATAGGACATTCAGTTATCGCTATAGTAAATTAAATAAAAAATTCACAACTGTACGTCCAAATTGTCCATTTATATGTTAATGTACCTAATACAAATTACAATAATGTAATCTTTAGAATGTATATTAGTACACTTGGTAAACAAGGTTTAAGGTAGTAGCAATGTTGAACGCAGGCCGGGCGGTCTTTAGCGGTACATACTTGAGTTAACACTTCGATGACTATCTAAAAACAACTTATTTTTACTGTAAACGTAAGTTATTTCATATTTTAACTGAATAAATCGAAATGGTTATTATAAATGTCATTTTAATTCTCATCATACCTTCCCTGAAAATTACCACGCATTTTCCCTAATAATATACATAGGCTATCAACCACTAAAGGTTTATAGCTATATACACTAATTGTTTAAACTTTCATCCTCATTTAAACAATGAGGATGAAAGTTTTGGTGGGTATCCGTTATTTTAGTAACGTATTCCACGCGGACTAAGTCGCAGGCAGAAGCTAGTTCACAATAAAAGTATGAAATCAACTGTTATGGGAATGGCATGCAAAAAGCCAAAAGCGTTTACCTTTCGTTAAGATTTAAAATAGATTTATCTTCGTATAATAAATATTCTTCATTCAATAGCCTCATGATAAAATGTTAATGGTCATATGGGTTAACCTAATAAAAACAAGTAATAACCCAAACGAGATGAATGGGTTTTAAACCCACTACCCATCTCTATGCGCACGCAAAATAGAGCCGCCGTCATATGCCGAGTGTAGCTGGTTCTTTATTTTAAAAAAATCAACAAGCTCTATAGTCGTTCATATCAATATCCGGTATTTTTGTCTATGGTTGCTTATGTTTCGATTTCTGTTCATTTATTTAGTTTTGGCGGGAAGCTTGAAAGATGCGTGTGGTGCTCTTATTTTATTTCATTTTCTTGGTGTATTTTTGAGTTATATCGAATGAAGTTGGTGGAATTTTGTTTGATAGTGAAATAGAATAACAGTGCAAAAACACGTTTTTTCGGGTTGCGTCCAAAACTTCATTATAAATGTTCTGGTGAAGTAGCCATCGCTTTACTAGAATTACTGATTGTGACTGACTGACGGACTGATAAACTGACTGACGACTATGACTTTAACGTTGCTTAATACGAAATATCGTTTTACTTGACACTGGCAATATGCATAACAAGCGATGCCATTACAAAAAAAACATATTTATTTATCTGTGTGAACCATAGACAATAACAATTTTTAATTACAGTTTTTGAAATGAAATGACAACCACAGAATGACAACAAATAGACTTTAATAGACCACGTAAAATTGTGAAATACATAGTTTTTTTTAGCAAACAAAATTCTCAAAAACTGAGTTTAACTCTTGTTTAAACTTTTAATTATATCTTCATATCAATAGTAATAGCTTTGCACACCAAAAAACCTCAACATGTCGGAAAAGGAAAAGTCTAAAACGGCGACCCAAACAAAACACATACCAAAAGATGCTCAAGTAATCATGTCTATAATGAAAGAGGTTGGGATCACAGAGTACGAGCCGCGGGTGGTTAACCAGCTACTAGAGTTCACCTTCAGATACGTGACGTCAGTTCTAGAAGACGCTAAAGTGTATGCTAATCATGGTAAAAAGAAGACTATTGACTTGGAAGATGTGAGGTTGGCGGTACAAATGCAGTTGGACAAGTCGTTTACGGGGCCACCGCCGCGCGAAGTGTTGCTTGAGATAGCGAGAACTAAGAATGTGAATCCACTGCCGCTGATCAAACCTCACTGTGGCTTGAGGTTACCACCTGATCGGTAAGTTAAATCTTTTAACCAGCCAAATATATATTCAGTATCTTATATAATTTTTGTAATAATTCCATGTATGGCCATAGATGCTTAGCAAGAGTTATATGTAACTTCACTCCTGAAATCCCTTTTTTTATGTTATGTTTACCACTTGTAAACAAGCATGCAGTTCACATTGATGTTAATTGATGACTGCAGCATAGGCTGCAGTCATCAATTGCCTCGGTTTTTGTGTAAATGTCTATAGAGACATCCACACAAAAACCGAGGTCAAAATGCAGATGCGTTACCACTCCTGAGGCCTGAGGTGTTATGCCTCTGTGCCGGAAATTATAGGTACATTACCACCTGACTGGAACACGATAGTGCTGAACACTACCATTTAGCGGCAAGTATATTAGATAATGCGGCGGTGCCTTCGCCCGCGAGCTCCGCCACTGGAGCTCTACCACCAATAAAACAGGAAGGCAGAGGCAAATGCATGCATTCAAGCATACATGCAATTACCTGTATTTTCGCTGGTTACATGGTAACAGGTGGAAAGCCTGTTGAGGTTTCCAGGCACATAACCAATGTAGAAGGGATACATTTATACATACATATTATTACTCGGGCTAATATAGGTAGAGATATACTGGGTAAAATGCCTGCTTAGAAACTTGTTAGTTTTATTCTCTTTATTAGAAACTAATCCAAATTTAGAATAATTAATGGTCTAAATGTATTAAATGAAAGTACAGAAGGCTAATTACACATGCACCTAAACTGAGCCAACTGCTTTACCTCCTTATTCATAAACATACATTAGATACGTTTTAGCTATAGAATGCTTTGTCTTTGTTAGTTGCATTGTCAAATGTGCAGGATAGAAAAAGACAAAGGAGAGATTAGCAACACTTTAGCTAAAATACGTTTATGAATAAGGGAGTTACTTCTAAAAAATGTGTTATGATTTCTATAGGGTATAATAGCCTGGTAAGCAGATTAAAAGAATAGAAAACTTACTATATAATCATTAATTTATTAATTTCAGGTACTGCCTATCATCATGCAACTTCCGTATGAAGGCAGCAATAAAGAAACCACCAACTAAGCCAGCGGTGCCAAGTGCACCAACCATCAAGACAGTCACAACTCCCAAACCCACACCAGGCCCTAACGTGGTGGTGAAGCGACCACCAGGTGCCATAGTAAACGTTACCACCTCAAAGCCCAGTGTTGTGCCGAAACCTGTGCTCAAATTCACATCCAATAGCAAGGTAAACATGTCTGTAATCTCAATAATCAATTTCAAAAATTATCGGATCTGTAGTGTTATATCTTTCGTACCTACCTTACTTATTTAACGTTTGTTAACCATTTTGATCAATATTTTTATATTGTAAACGGGACTTAATCGCGTACTATTTTAATCGAAGTATTTAAAAATAAATAAAATAAATATTACCTTATATTTACCTCGACACTCGACGCTTCGGCCGTAATGCGACGGCCGTGGTCACGAGTAGACTTAATTTGATCAAGTTTTGACCAATACTGGACTAAGAATGCTAACGTCGGCAGTGTGCAGCAGAGATAACGCTCTATAAAGCCGAAACTAGCCGATTGACTCTTTCATAGGTTTGATGTCCATTATTTCTTGATGAGCAGTGTACTCCATTGTCGAATCTTGTAAATGTGGTATAAGTACTGGTTAGATGGTAGTGTATGATCATATAATTATTATCACACGCAAAACCATGGATTCTACTGGTGGTAGAATTCTAAGTGTAAGAGCTCGAGAGCGTAGGCACCACCGCATCATCTAATGTATGGCTCCGTAATAACTATCACAGAGACATAACAAGTCATGTCTCAGAGGTGTGAATGCATCTGCATTTTGACCTCTGGTCTTTGTGTGTATGCAGTCATCACTTGGGTGTCTATAGGCTGCAGTCATTACTTCACATCAATGTGAACTGCATGCTTGTTTGCAGTCTTCATTTCACAAAAAAAATATATAGGAACTGTATGGCTGTTGTGTGCCACTTCATTACAAAAAAATCTAACTTGCCGTGATTGTATTGTGAAATCACATATTTCATTATTTATTCAGAAACTTACCTCGTCCTGTTATGTTTCCAGGTGGTGGGCAAGCCAGCAGTCCGAGTCACAGCTGGCCCCTCCGCTCAGGGCCCCATCAAGATGGATGTGGACGATCCACAAGCAATGAAACGGAAACGAGAGGATGACGACTATGATATGTAGTTTTTAGGTGTAATAAAGCTGTATTGTTAAGTGTATTAAAGTATTATTATTATAAATTACAAATATTGATGAAGTTTTTTAATTTTATTTTCCTATATTTATATGTATATAATAAAATGATGCTACAATTGCCACGATATAATCTACGCCAGCGGCGCGTTACTATTAATTTCAATATATATTTTTTTTTTTATGTAATGGAAGTGGTAAACAAGCATGCAGTTCACATTGATGTTAAGTGATGCCTGCAGCCTATAGACACCCACACAAAGACCAAGGTCAAAATGCAGATGCGTTACCACTCCTGAGGCCTAAGGTCTTATGCCTCTGTGCCGGAAATTACAGGGCCGTACATTACCACCTGACCGGAACACGATAGTGTTGAACACTACCACTTAGCGGCAAGTATATTAGGTAATGCGGTGGTGCCTACACCCGTGAGCTCCGTCACTGGAGCTCTACCACCAGTAAAAATTATTTATTTTTATTGACTTTCATATTACATATTCTCTGCTTTCATGTTTTTATTTCATACTAGCAGCCTGCCCCGGCTTCACTCGTATGCAATTTACCTACATTACTACTATAGTAAATAGCCTGCATAGTGTAGTTTTCTGATTGTGAAATAATTTTCAGGGTCGCTTCAGTATTTCCGAAGATAAACCCCTACCTACAAACAAAATCAAAGTTAGGTACAAACTTTACCTCTTTATATGTCCTGCCGAGAAACTAGTATAGAATAATTATGCATTGTGGGCAAGATTCACAGACCGCACTATAAGTTTGTCACTAATTTGTTTCACAGAGATCTTTGTAATTTGCTTTAAATGTAGTTTTAAAATGACAAAAGAAAGATAATTAAAAAAATATATTTAATTTAATTCATAAACAACAAGACTAAATACAATCTCAAAATATATTCAAACATGATTTACTTAGTAACAAAATCAGTCATTTATTTCTTATCATACTTATAGAAGCCTTCGCCAGTCTTCACGCCTAGTTTGCCCTCCGCAACCAGTTTGTTAAGCAGAGGGATGGGATTGAAGAGAGGTTCATTGGGGTAATTGTTGTGCCAGCCGTCCAGGATGAACTTGTTGGTGTCCAGGCCAACGTAGTCTGCCAGTTCCAGAGGTCCCATGGGGTAGCCGGCACCTAGCTTCATGGCTATGTCGATGTCTTTGGCTGATGCGTCGCCTGAAAAAGTGAGACAGTGGTTTGAGATTTTCTGCCGAATATTCAGAGGTTTTGGCTGTCTTCTGGAGATATTGGTTGATTTCCAGTGTAGGAGCTCGAGGGTGTAGGCACCACTGCATTACCTAATCTATCTGCCGCCAAATAGTAGTGTTCAGCACTATCGTGTTCCGGTTAGATGGTAATGTATGGCTCCGAAAAAACTATCACAGAGACATTACATTTACTGGCCTGTAATTTTCGGCACAGAGGGATAACACCTTAAGCCTCCGAAGTGGTAACGCATCTGCATTTTGACCTTGGTCTTTGTGTAAGTGTATAGGCTGCAGTCATCACTTAACATCAATGTGATCTGCATGCTTGTTTACCACTTCCATTACATATAAAAAAAGTAACAAGAATAAATGACCTGACCTACCATGACCAAACAAGTCGAGTTCTGTCTGTTGATAGGGTCAAGTCTTAGGAATCAGCATGCATGTATAAAGAGAATATGACCTAGGAGCGAGGGACCGAGATATCTGGCGCTTCACACTCTGCCTACCCCGTTAGGGACCTGGCGTGAAGATACATAAGAATAAATAGAAATTAATACCTCTCTCAAACAATCTGATAGCCTCAGCGATGTACGGCACAAGCAGTCTGTTGACCACAAATCCAGGTGTGTCCTTGCAAGTGATGCAAGTCTTGCCCACCGCCTTGCCCCACTCCATCATCGTGTTGTACGTGGCGTCCGAAGTGTCGGAACCACGAACCACCTCCAGCAGCCGCATTATAGGTACCGGGTTGAAGAAATGGAGACCACCGAATCTGATGACGAAAAAGACAGCGTCTGCTATTATATATTAGATATTTTTACATTTCAAGTAGCATAAAAAAATAATGCATTTTGACCTTTGGTTTTTAGGTTTTTTTAATGTAATAGAATTAGCAAACAAGCATGCAGTTCACATTGATGTTAAGCGTCTATAGGCTTTAAAATTACCCGTGGACCCGGTAGTGGGTCAACCCAACGGGACCACGGGAAAACGCTGGGCTGTATTTACATAACGTCTTGTCGGTTTTCGTGCGCAAATCGACTATTCGAGAAGCAACCGACCTCGATGGATCGTGAGTGAGTCTCTCCTTTTCTTAGAAAAACGGTGCGCGGCAAACAAGCATGCAGTTAATGTTCACACTAAAAGTGCCATTTAAGCGGGGCGATTTAATTTTTAATTAATGAATTTTATTTTAAGATCTTCAAAATAAATGTGTGGTAATAAAGGTGCAACCATACAATAAAATAAGTAATCTTTGTCAGCAATTTTCTTCTCCAGCGCATCGCTATCGCTATCTTTAAGGTGAACGCACATTAGGCGGAGGCACAGAGTACATTGTATATATTATTATGAATAGCATCAAAATACACAACACACGCGTCCCGCCGATCGCGTTTCCTGGCATTATAACTATTCATTTGTATACCAATTTTTATATCCAAAAATTATCTTTTTATTAGTTGGACTCATTCGTGACCCAACAGGAAGAGTTAAAAATATTGATTGCATACTACAATCTCTGTATTCACACAACCATAATACTTATTATAATTATCAGTTTAATTAAACAGGTACAAGTTACAGTTCAACGTTAAACCTTGTTGGAGGCCTTAAGGGCGGTTTGAAAACATCCGACAGCGGGTTGGCCACTAACCTACCCACCTCCACCAATCCGCATTGGAGCAGCGTGGTGGAGTAAGCTACAGGCTTCCTCCCAAAAAAGGGGAGAGACTCGTGCCCAGCAGTGGGACGTATAAGGCATGCCATTATTAAGTTACAGTTCCACTCACTTGTCCTTTCTCTTCACAACGGAGGCGATTTCGTTGATGGACAGCGATGAGGTGTTCGAAGCGAATATCGTGTGATCAGGGGCAGCCTGTAACAGTTAGACATACTTATATATACAAGTGTAAATATTGGTGTACACAGATCAGTATTTCAGTGCGCTATAATATAATATTAGGTTGGGGAAAAAGTTTCTTGCTCCACTTTTTCAAAAATGGCATCCCTTTTATCCGTAATAGGGCCACCAGAGCGAGGTGCATCTTTGACAAAATTTCCGGATTGAAAACGCTTAAACCAAATTTGTGCTACTCTCACAGACACTGCACTAGGTCCATAAACATCGCAAATTTTTTTCGCTGCTTGCGTTGCCGTTTTACCTTTTTTGTAGTAAAATTTTAAAATGTATCGAATTTCTTCATTAGATTCACTCATCTTGACAGTACGAAAATCACACAATACTACAGCCAAAGAGATTTTATTACAAGTTCATACATACTATAATGCGAAAAGACTTTTTCCCCAACCTATTATGTAGGAGCAGAGCCGTTGTAAATGTTGTAATGCTGATGAAGTAATCAATTTTAAAAGGCAGTTAAAACTGCAGGGAACAACTAGTCACGAAAATAAATCGTTAAAATAATTGACTTTGGGTGGGGTCGAACTGTGGGGATATATTTAATTGATTTTGGATAAGCGAAGAGTACCTTGACTGTACATAGAAAATTAGAAAATTACCTAGTGACGTGCTGTCAAATTTATTTTTTCACAATAACACATGCAAGTGAATTTTAAAGATAAAAAGAATAAATTGATGAGTAACAAACCTACAACCTCTGGATAGCCCTACTGCTAATTAATTAAAAGTTGTTTTTCTTGATTTTGAATAAAATAAGCTTTTTAACAAGACAAAGCAATTCTATCTCTACACATAATTTAATGTATGGCCCCACAACTAAGGTCTCAGTCTCACGGGTAGCAACACATCTGCATTTTGACCTCTGGTCTTTGTGTGGGTGTCTATGGGCTGCAGTTATCACTTAACATCAATGTGAACTACATGCTTACTTGTCACCTTCATTACATTAAAAAAATCAACTTACAGCATCAAGTTGCTGGAACAATTTGTGTTTGACACCAATATTCTCGACAATGGCTTCCACCAGCAGATCGGAGTCTTGCGTGGCTGCCGCAGGGTCTGTAGAGGTCTTGATCCGTGCCATTGTCTCCGATACAAACTTGCTCGCTTTCGCCGCATCATCCTTAAAAGTCTTCTTGGAAACACGCTCGAGACTCTTCTCAATCGCCTTCTGGGATTTGGCTAGAACATCACCATTCAAGTCCACAAGGGTCACATTTTGACCCGCTGTAGCTGATATCTGGAACGAGTTTTTTTTTTCAGTATGGTGGGTTGAAAGTGAATATTGCTCATGCAATATTTATGATTTGTTCTTCTTCTTTTTTTGTTTAATGGCTTTCACCAACTTCAAAGGTGATTCTACCAAAATCAGGTAATTGAAGAGGCACAATAGATAAGAATGACTTTATAATTACAGACTGTATTATATTTAAGCTTAAATTCAAAACAGCTGTACCTACTGAGTTCCTTCAGTAGCAGAGCTCTTCTCAGTATTGACCGCACTTGGAACTTTGCTAAGTGAATAACCTTTATTATGACGACCAAATTCTTTCCTTTTCCCCGCCTCTTTTTGAAATGGGGAAATCGAGGAGTTTGTATATATTCTTTTTATGTAATGAAATCGCAAACAAGCATGCAGTTCACATTGATGTTAAGTGATTACTGCAGCCTATATACACCCACACAGAGACCAGAGGTCAAATGCAGATGCATTACCACTGCTGAGGTGTAAGGTGTTATGCCTCTGTCCTGGGAATTACAGGGCCATACATTACCACCAGACCAGAACACAATAGTGCTGAACACTACCATTTAGGGGCAAGTATATTAGGTAATGGGGTGGTGCCTACACCCACAACCTTCGCCACTGGGGCACTACCACCAGTGAAAATATAGTGAAATAATTAATTATTTCCTTATATAGGTAATTGGTCTATTTCTTTTTGATTACAATTTTTTTAACTGCATGCTTGTTTGCCACTGTCATAACATATAAAACTTAACAAACTTGTTATCAATTGGCCACATCACCAAATCAACTCACTTTCAATTCAACATTAAATAATTGAGAGTTGAATTTTAAATTCTCTAATTAGACATAATAATATGATAAGTCAAACATTTGAGTTTTATAGCTAGTTCACTAGTTGCTACAGGCAAAAAGTGTGATAATTATTTTAAACAGTTTAATATTATTCATAATTTTTATTCAAATATTTTTTTATCATCGAAATAGAAATTGTCTTTTCTTAGTAACAGTAGAAAACTGGAAACTCCATACTCCATACTAAAGTTAAAATTTATATTTTTTATTGCGGAGAGTTTAAGTTAATATAAACGCCAGGAAATGTTCTTATGTTCACAAGATAATATTTTGGGTATAAACCTTTACAGTTACCTTTTTCATTTTTTCTGATCTTAATGATCCTTTACTATAGGAAATAACGTAAACGATTAAACGAAAGAATTAAGGCGAGTAAAAGAAACTAAGAATATATGGACCCTATCAGAATATTTTTACTTGAAGTGGGATTCGTTTTTCACTAAATAGGTACATGAGGTGTTTTTACCAATATAAACCTAAGCTTGTAACCTCACCTGAGCGATCCCAGATCCCATTAAACCTCCTCCGATTATTGTTACATTTTTTATCGCACTTTGGACGGTCGATGAACTTGAAAAATTCCGAGCGATCACTCCGAATTGAATCATTTTGTTTGCACTCATTTTGTTTTTATTTTAACTTGCACTGGATTTTAATCAATCAAACAGTTTAAATAAATGATATTTATATTATGTCTATAAACGAATAAAAAAGTTTAAATAAAACAAAGTTCAAAAGTTCAAAGTGCGATTCGAAACACTGAAACTGAACAAATTGGTTCAATTCAAATTAGGGATGGCGATGGCGACCTGAGATCGATTTAATGGAATCGAATCGATTTCTGGGCCCGAAACTTGATACACAACTGGATCGATCCAGTGAATCGATATTTTTCGAGCTTTACACATGCATGATACCCACAGACCAATCAGCCTTCCTGATACCCAATCTCCGCTTCCAACTGGATCTGGATAGTTACAGTAAGACGCCTTTTTACGTGAGAGTCTAGCAAGGATAGCAACTTCAAACTACAAACTTGATTTTGCTAATCTAACGGCAGAATTTTCATACGCAATGTTCACACTAATATTACCAAGAAGTTATTAAGAATCTTCAGTTTTTTTCCCTCATAATAAAATAAAATACTCCTTAGTTGTGTACGAACTATGCTGTTTCATTTAAGATTTCAATAAGTAGGTATGTAGGTAACTGGTAGATCGCACGAAGTGTCGTCAGTCGGTCTCGTGCCACTGTTTTTAACTGGTTTATTGAGTTTTAGGGACGCACTAATCTCACCCATGATCTGCGTGACGGTCGGTCTCCTACGGCGACGACTGAAGATAACATCAGTGTTGTGAGGCCTATGATAGAGACTGATAAAATAGTAACCTATCAGCAGACTCGAACAAGCTTAGGTATCGGTATGAGGCAAGTACACAAAATCCTCCATGAACATTTAGCGGTCAGGAGGCTTTGTGTCCGGTGGATACTCCATATTTTGACCGAGGCCCAAAAACTCCATCGTGTTGATTAGTGTCGTGAAATAGTCCAAAGATTTAACGGTGGTGACTCAAATGCTGTGTTTGATATAATTACGGACGCTGGGACGAAAGCTGGATTTACTGTTTTTATTTTTTGTTTAGTCATTTACAGTCGTATTATTTTCTAATCCATCAACTAACTCTTACTACTACTTAAAATCATACTAACTCTTCCACCGTGAAAATCCAAGTCAAATGCCGTTAAATTCACAGGATAAAATGTAGCCCAATATTATTTTAGATTATAATCTAGCTGTGCCAAATTTAATTAAGGTTCGTTCAGCCGCTTCCGAGATTAACATACAGACAAACAGACAAAAATTCATATAGTATTATTGTGGGTTCTATTACGTGAATCGTGTAGGTTTAATGTTCTCCCCAAATAGTTTATTCATATCATTTACATACCATGAACAGACAAAACACAACTACATTTTTTTAAAGTAGGTATTCAAAATAAATATGAACTTATGTTCTCCCTTTCTTCTAGTACCAACAGTGATTTAAAAAAAAACAAACATTTTTAGTGCTGGTCTTATAAAAAAAATTGGGAAATCAATTATAAGTTTCGATTTTTGTGTACTTTGCTTCAATTATCAATCTTTAACAATCGCATCCCTAATTCCTAATTCGAAAACTTTCAAAGAGCTGCTGATAACTGATAAGACTACCTACCATTGCGCTATCTACCTACTTTGATAACTGAGTTAACTGACTAGGTACCTACTGTTGATGATGAACCGTATTGATATTTCTGAACGTAACTTCAGAAACGAATACATAAAAATGTACCTTCGTATCTGTTTAATTTAATATAATTTCCAAATATTTTTGCGACTCAGAACTAATCAATTTGAAATTAATCGGACAAAAACTTAGAATTTCCAGAATAATAAAAAAATCAAATACATCAATTAAATTTTACCCCTTCTTAAACGAAATTCTACTTGTCACCTTATGACTTATGAAAACACTCCTTTCTACGCAATGAAACGTTTATAATTGCTAATTATTGCATTTCAAATTAACTAGTTAAAAAACAGATCATTCCATATTCATAAAGACCAAAGACTAACGCAAACCCAAATTAAGAAAGTAGGTAGTTAAACTTCATGATGATAGAACGAATATGAAGAAGTGACAAGAGCTCAACTGAATTTAACTGAACCGTCCGTAAAATGAAAATAATGAAATGTCATAAATAAGAAAAAAAATGTGCAATTAGCGATTTAGGAAATTAAACATTGAAATTAAGTGAATGATGTGATTAACTTTAATTAAATAACGTATTGTGAAACTTGCATATAAATTTTATTGCAGTGGTTAATTTAACTTATGCGAAAATGTTTTGTGTCCGTCTCCGTTCAAATCCAATTATGACAGGTGAGTTGTTTATCAACAATATCAACATTCCGATAACAAATTATCTTTTCATTGCCGCCGCGGGGCTATGAGCAGCGTTGCTGTATGACTATACCGGTTGTTTGCCCGGCACGTCACTTGCTTGCCGCCATTAGTGTAGTGCACACGTCGAGATGAATAAATTAATAGGTTTTACGAGGAGTTTCTCCAACACCGCGTCTTTGAATGCTGTTAAAACTGTGACCGTTGTCGGCGGAGGCCTTATGGGCTCTGGTATTGCTCAGGTAAGCCACTTTATGTTTATTTCTTATGTATCCTATTAAATTATTCCGTTGAAAACTTTCTAAGATACTAATAACTTTATCTGTCTATCTTGTATGGACCTCTTTAGCCGTATGAGATTAATTTAAACTGATACAATTGCTAAAGGAGACGTTCCAAAGTATATGGAGCTTGGGCCTGCACCTTGTACGTTATATTGAGAAAAGAAGCATAAAATACTAAATCATTTACAGCTATTTAAATTGTTTATTATACCTTCAATTATTAAGTATTTTTCTCTACCTTTTAATATAGTGTAGAAGGTGCGGGCCTGCAGGCCCAATGTGAAACTTGTTCTTATTAGTTACAAAGTCACTAATATGTGAACAATTAAACTGATCTAATCAAATATGTCACATACTTTAGTTTGTTATCATTAGAATTATGTGATGAGTTGGGAATAGAAATGTGCTATAGTTCAATGTTAGAGTTCAGAGTACAATGTACTCACTATTGCAAATTCACTCTCATTTCTGTCCATAATATTTTAAATAAATTAACATAAGTGTATTGAAATTAACATAATACCTACTTTATCACTTTTAATTGTCATGCCAATATGCACATGATTAAAATATTTACATATTCAATTTTTTTTTTTGTCATTAAGTTGACAGGCCAGCAGACTGGCCACCTGATGGTAAGTGGTCACTGTCGCCTATGGACATTTGCAACACCAGGGGAGTTGCCAACGCGCTGCCAGCCCTGAAGGACTCTTCTGGACGCCATTTTTGAAGAACCCCATATTGTAGCACTGAGGGAACACCTCAGAGGGAAGTTCGTTCCACAATTTACACGTTCTGGGCAGAAACGAACGAGAAAACCGCACCGTTGAGCACTGCCAGGTGTCCAGTCGGTGAGGGCGAAACTTCTCTCTTCGGCGGGTAGTACGGTGTAGAAAAAGAGACGGTGGCACCATGTCGAACAGTTCGACAGAGCACTCACCATTGTAGAGAAGGTATAACACGCACAGACTACCAATATCTCTGCGCAGGCTCAGATGTTCGAGCCTGTCTGTAAGTCCCGGATCGTTAACAATACGAACGGCGCGTTTTTGTAGGGAGTCAAGTGGACCAAGCTGGTACTTGGGGGCTCCCGCCCACAAATGAGAGCAGTATTCCAGATGGGGCCGCACTTGCGCCTTATAAAGCTGTAGTAGCTGCCCCGATGTGAAATACTGCCTCGCTTTGTTAAGCACCCCCAACTTTTTGGATGAACGTGGTCTTACACTCAATGTGACTCCCAAATTGCACTTCGTTCGATATGTCAACGCCCAGGATACCGATACTCTTACCAATGGCAAGCGGAGTGCCCTGGAACTGTGGTGCCACAATGAATGGGGTTTTTTTAGCGGTGAACGCGCAGTCTTGTGTCTTCGAGGGGTTGAACTGTACTAAATTGAGTCGACCCCAATCTGAGACCCGCTCCAGAGAGTGCTCGACTTCAGACACAAGTCTAGTCCTGCTTTCTTCGATAAGTGTCCGAGAGGCATTTGCACGGCTTGTATAGTGTGCATCTCTCGTGCTATCATCCGCATAGCAATTAAAATTGGAGTTTTGCTCCAACATTTCATTGATATGCAGAAGAAAGAGCGTGGGATATAGCACAGAGCCTTGCGGCACACCAGCGTTGATAGGTAGTCTGTCTGAGCGTTGACCGTCAACTAAGACCTGTATAAAACGCTCAGACAGAAAACTGGCTGTCCAGTTGCATAGCCTCTCGGGAAGACCGTAAGATGGCAATTTCGCGAGAAGTGCCCTATGCCAGACCCGGTCAAAGGCCTTAGCAATATCCAGACTTACAGCCAATGCCTCCCCACTCTTGTCCAACAGCCAATGCCTCCCCACTCTTGTCCAAGGCGTGAGACCAATAGTGCGTGAGATATACTAGAAGATCACCAGCAGATCTGCCTTGACGAAAGCCATATTGGCGGTCACTGATCAGCTGATGATCCTCCAGGTACTGCAGCAGCTGTGTATTGATCACACGCTCCATGACTTTGCAGAGTAGGGAGGTTATTGCTATGGGCCTGTAGTTGGCCGGATCACTGCGATCCCCTTTTTGGGTATCGGATGCACAAGGGCTGTCTTCCACGCAGACGGTACTTTTCCATGATCGTAAGATAGCGAGAACAGGCGCGTCAGAACGGGGGTCAGCTCGGGAGCGCACATCTTCAACACCACTGCAGGGATGGAATCCGGCCCACTCGACTTCTTGACGTCAAGGGATAACAGCGCTCGCCTGACGTTCTTCTGAGTGAATTTGACGTCAGGCATAGAGCTTTCACAGCGCGAGATGGTAGGCGCTGTTTTACCCATGTCATCAAGAGTCGAGTTTGAGGCAAAGAGGCTGCCCAGGAGATCGGCTTTCTCTTTTGCCGTGTGGGCCAGGCTATCGTCAGTTTTTCGCAGTGGTGGGAAAGATGATCGACAAAAATTCTTTTCGATAGCTTTGGCAAGAGACCAATAGGCACGGCTTCTTCAATGACGTTTTCTGATTGTCGCACTCTTAATTTTAAAGTAAAATTGACGGAATAGTAGCCATACAAGTCTACAAATTACTGAGGGTGCATATATATATCTTGATAAAATAATTGAAGTCTTTTTGCATACTGCACTCTATTTATTAGTTGCTTGTCAGCTATGTTAGAGATGCATTCATTTAAGAATTGTTAAAGTAATTGTTTCAACCAGTGAACTCGTTACACTGCAGATTGTATCGTAATTGTGAATTCATGTCATAACTAAAACAATATCTTATATCTTTATATTCCTATTTCACAGCTATAAATTTAGTCAGCCGAAATATTCATGGCAAGTTTATAAAGACATAGATTTGTACAGAAAAAGTGAAAAAAGGTACAAAGTAACACAGTTTAGAAATCTAGGATATACCTAATGTAGAACCTTTACTGGTATCTATACTTCTATAATAATAATACCTTAGGATAATCCATTTATAAAGGAAGGCTATTGTTAATAAAAAATGACATTTTCAGGGGAAGCGTCTTAGTTTTTGTGACCTAATATTTTAGGGGGATCACAGATAGTGTGACATAGCAGAAAAGGCTTATTTTTATTATTTTTTTTTATTTTTTTTATTTTACGTATTTTATGGATGGCCCCCATGATCCTTTGGCATCTTTATTTTTAAGGTAACAGCACAAGCCGGACAAAATGTGACCATTATGGATTTGAACCCTGAATTATTAGAGAAAGCCCAAAAGTCCATTCAGAACAATCTGACCAGGGTCGGCAAGAAACTGTACAAAGATGACGCTACGAAAATTGAGGGTTTCGTTAAAGATGCCAGCATTAGAATAAAGGTGACAACCAAAATTGAGGAAGCTGTGAACGCCGATTTGATTGTGGAAGCTATTGTCGAGAAGCTGGATGTTAAACAGGAGCTGTTCAATAAATTGGACCAGGTTGGTTTAATTTATGAATTACATCTATTTCAATGTTTTCTAGAATTGTACTATTTATTTTTCGCAATAACACATGCGAGTGAACTTTAGATATTAAAGAAAAAAAAGGAAAGAAAAATTTGACTTGGGGCAGGAATCGAACCTGCGACCTCAGCATAACCAGCCGCTAAAGCGGGCTTCGGTAGCTTAGTGGTAAAGCGGCGGGACTGGCTGTCCTGAGGTCGCAGGTTCGATTCCGGCCCGAAGTCAAATTTTTCTTTCCGTTTTTTCTTTAATTTCTTATGTTTTCTGTAAGTTATTGACTTCAGACTAACAAGACAATAGGAATAAACAGTCCAGTTCCGTTTCTAATAGGATTTATTTATGATGATATGCCTCTGTGCCGCAAATTACAGGGCCATACGTTACCACCTGACCCGAACACGATAGTGCTGAACACTACCATTTAGCGGCAATTATATTAGGTAATACGGTGGTGCCTACGCCCGCGAGCTCCGTCACGGGCACTGGAGGTCTGCTACCATTATTGTTACCCCAATTTATGTGATTCCAGTTTAAAGGTCGCAAGTGTACTAATTAAATTCTATTGAATTAACACTTTATGTAATTTTTGAGTTACCTAGTTAGAATTATATCTTTGTTTTGGTGTTATCAAACTTGATATCAAAATATAACACTTGATTATGGTGTTCGCGGATCTTGTTATCTTATTTATTATATCAATCAGACTGTGCGTTGATGGAGTTAGGGCCAAATATTGAAACAACAATCATTTTCATGTGACTCAGTGAAACGATATTTTTTTAATGTATTGAAGAGGCAAACAAGTAATTCACATTGGCAGAGGATATTTAATAAGTAATACTACGTATAGAACACAGCCCTCTTGCAGTCAACGCCCCTGAGGCGTAAATAGCTGTCAGGCAATTGTCACCTTAGTCTGCCCGGGACATCGACGACACAACGCAGCTTCTCTCCCTAGACACAGTAGACACCTCATACAAGGCGAGCGGTTACTGACAATGCGTACGCCATCGACCACTCCACACAGCTGGGCCACTGAAGCTGAAAAGCTACCGCAACGTCAGGTTGATTAAAAAAAAAAACATTTTAGTTTAACATACGCGAGATAAATTCGTAGAAATTCCTAATTTCATACAAATATTTCGTCTGGTGCGTTGATCGAAGCCGCGTACCTTCGAATCAAACGGTCGTCTCACACCGCTGGACTAACCGGGTCGTCAAAGGGTCAATGGGTTAGGGGTTTTAATTAAAATGTTTAGTGCAATGACATACTTCTCTAGGAGAGTGCTTGCTGGGAATTGTGTGAATGGAGCGTTGGGTAAGCTGCTAGAGCCCAAACATCTAAGCCGGCGGGCTCGACTAGCCATACATAATGCTGTACTTACTCCAACGCTATTATATGGAATCCAGAGAATATGTAATAATATGTGAAAGCGAGAGCTGGGTATGCAGGAAAGAGCATGAAAGAAAATTGAGATGAGATCTTTGCGCAAGATATGCGGTGTATCGCTCACCGATCGCGTTCGTAAAGAAGATGTAAGAAAGAAGGCTTTGTGTGAATGATAGTATCGGTGTAAAAATAAAAAAAGGCATGCTCCGATGGTTCGGGCATATAGAAAGAATGTCGAATGAGCGAATGACTAAACAGATATACAATGCGAATGCGAATGATTGCAGAGGCCCAGGAATACCAAGACTGACCTATCATGACCAAATAGGTCGAGTTCTGTCTAATGGTGGGGGTCAAAAGTCTTAGGAATCGGCGTGCGTGTATGAAGAGAATGATGAAGGTAGATGAGGTACGAGAGGTGAGTCAGGACCGGAATATCTGGCGCTCCACACTCTCTGCCTACCCCGTTAGGGATCCGGCGTGAAAATACATACTTCTCTACTTAATGTAATTTTTTGTTTTAGTTGGCCCCAGAGCACACAATCCTCGCATCAAATACTTCAACCATATCTATAAATGAGATCGGAGTTGGCATCAAACGAAAAGACAGGTGAGTGTTGGCATAGTTTTTACTAAGCAGATTGACTCTTTAGTTGAAAACAAGGGCCTAGCTCCCGCCGTATCTGCCACATCTGCCGTATCAATTATGCGGGGCTCCCTAAAAAAACTTAATCATCTAGATACTTTTTACTGGTGGTAGAGTTCCAGTGACGGAGCTCGCGGGCGTAGGTACCACCGCATTACCTAATATACTTGCCGCTAAATGGTAGTGTTCAGCCCTATCGTGTTCCGTTCAGATGGTAATGTACGGCCCTGTAATTTCCGGCACAGAGGCATAACACCTTAGGCCTCAGGAGTGGTAACGCATCTGCATTTTGACCTCGGTCTTTGTGTGGGTGTGTCTGCAGTCATCACTTAACATCAATGTGAACTGCATGCTTGTTTGCCACTTCCGTAACATAAAAAAAAATAATACTAACTAATACTTATAGCAACAACCATTTTTTACGTCCCACTGTACGAGTCTTTTCCCCTTTTTGGTGAGGCTTGACACTTACGCATTTACTAAGGGTCACCCATCACACACCCGACTGACCCCATTTCGCACAACCGAGTAGATCGCTTGCGTTCTACATCAGCCGCAGGACAATGCGCGCTTCGGCACACAATACTTGATCTGTGCTTAATATCCGTAAGAAAGGTCACACTCGACAGGCGTCAGTCGAACGAATTATACATACAGAGCCTTATAGATACAGGGTACAATGAGGGGTGTTGGTGTAACCTTTTCGGGTATAGTTTGCCAGTTACATATTATTTTAGACTGCTGCCCCACCCTGAGTCCATGGCTGGCGACGCCTATGCCAATCGTACGATAATTATGGAGGCGTATGTAGGAAAAGCGCGCGCGTAAAGAAGCGCGCATGGCCTCGCGGCTGGTGTAGATCGAAAGCGATCTACTTTGTTAAGCGATACGGGCGCGGTCGAGGGTGTGATGGGTGATCGCTAGTAACAAATTAAAAAGCGCGTTTTCGTGCTTCCGTGCTTCGGAGGGCACGTTAAGACGTCGGTCCCGGTGGCTGATAGATAGTAGTCGTTAAACCTTGTCGAAGGCCTGATGGGCGATTTGAAAACATCCGACATCGGGTTGGCTACTAACCCGTATCTCCACCAACCCGCATTGGAGCAGCGTGGTGGAGTAAGCTCCAGGCCTCCCTCCCAAAAAGGGGAGAGACTCGTGCCCAGCAGTGGGACGTATAAGGTTGCCATTATTATGTAGAAAAATGTTTTTTTTTTCGTTTATTTTTTTTTAGATTCGGTGGTCTCCACTTCTTTAACCCGGTGCCTGTGATGCGTCTGCTCGAAGTGATCAAAAGCGAGCACATATCTGAGGCAACTTACCAGACGATGATGGAATGGGGCAAGTCGGTTGGCAAGACTTGTATTACTTGCAAGGACACACCTGGTTTCATTGTCAACCGCTTACTGGGACCCTATAGTGCGGAGGCCATTAGGATGTATGAAAGAGGTGGGTGTTTTTATCATCTTTTTTCTAAAGCTTGCATTTCTTATTAATAAATAATTAATGGGTCGGTTTAGACATTAAGATCTTACAAAACTTTGTGATCTTGTTTGTACAAATTTAGAAACAGCTTGCTTGTCACTAAAACTTGTAAAAGGGGAAATGAGACATTCTACTAATATACTTATATACATTAGTATATTATATTTAGTTTTTCTAATATACTTGCCGCTAAATGGTAGTGTTCAGCACTATCGTGTTCCAGCCAGGTGGTATTGTACGCCCTTGTTATTTCCGGCACAGAGGCATAACACCATCTGCATTTTGACTTTTGGTCTTTGTGTAAGTGTCTATAGACTGCAGTCATAACATCAATGTGACTGCATGCTTGCTTGCCACTTTCATTACATAAAAAAAAAGTTTTATCTAAGTGACATACTTGACTATAGGTATTTTCCTACATGTTCAATTGTTATTCACTTTAATTAATTTTGTTTGTTTTTGACGTGTCATAAGAGGTGCCTGTCACCCTAAATAAATAAATGAGTTTCCGATTCTGACTACTGTCATCTGCATTAAACACTGGTGGTGGAGTACCAGGAGCTCGGGGGCGTAGGCACCACCGTATTACCTAATCTATCTGCCGCCAAAAGGTAGTGTTCAGCACTATCGTGTTCCAGTTGTTGAAAATGTTGTTTTAGCCTCCCTCAGAATGTATGAAAAATGATAGGGTGTATGGGTATGGTGGAGGTTGGTTTCCTTGGGGATTGTTTTTGATATCCATATGTATGAAAGAAGTTGTGGCGTACATTGCATATTATAGGAAAATGCGTAGGTACAGCTCACTTCATCTACTTCACTAGGTCAGTATTTTGATACCTGGTTTTTGTGCAGTCTTCACTTAACATCAATGTGAGCTGCATGCTCGTTTGCCACCTCCCTTACATATAATATAACTTTTTATGTTATGTAAGTGGCAAGCATGCAGTTCACGTTGATGTTAAGTGATGACTGCAGCCTATAGACACTTACACAAAGACCAAGGTCAAAATGCAGATGAGTTACCACTCCTGAGGCTTAAGGTGTTATGCCTCTGTGCCGGAAATTACAGGGCCGTACATTACCACCTGACCGGAACACGATAGTGCTGAACACTACCATTTAGCGGCAAGTTTATTAGGTCATGCGGTGGTGCCTACGCCCGCGTGCTCAGTCACTGGAGCTCTACCACTAGTAAAATATTGTGTATAAAATATATTTTATTTGTGCCAAAAGTAATTTTCCGCGCGCGTATTTATTCTTACATCAGAAAACTGTAAACAATTATTTTCAACATTCATTTATTATTACGAAGTATCAGATTAGAGATTAAAATTCTATAAAAAAATATATACCTATTATAATTTATGCAAATTATTTGTGGTTGCATGAGGTTTTTGCTTAAGTAAGTACTTTTTATTTATTACATGTAAGTATTTGATATTTTATTAATTTGAAGTGTCTGATATTTGTCGGAATTTTCTACTTATATGTTATTTAATGCTTGTTGGCTTTTCATGTTGTGTATCGGGTTCACTATTTTTTCTACTACAAACGTTACGCAACTCTTCATTTCAAAACCAACGTTTTGTACACTATTCATTCCACAAATATATAATTCCGCAAATGTATCATTTCGCAACTCAACGATTCGTATATCTACTGTATATATTTCGCAAACATTTTATTACGTTAATGTATAAAATAATAATTAATATTTATTTATTTACTCTTTTTATGCACGAAGATGGTATACATAAAGGCGGACTTAATGCCACTAGGCATTATCTCCCAGTCAACCTTTGGGTTATGAAGAGAGCGACGATGTAGGTCCAAAACGGGTCTAAATTTAGAAATTATCAGTGGAAAATGATTTGATCAAATAATTATATTAATAAATATAGTATATAAATAGATATATAATAAAAATTACATATATACAGCAACTAATACTGTCATTAAAAAAAAAACCTAACACCGAACATCACAACACTCCATCAAACATCCATGTGAACTGCATGCTTATTTGAAACCTTCGTCATCTCCAATATAAAAATAAAGTTGTAATAAAGAGAATATCCTGAATTTTGTAATTTTATATTAGTGGTATGATTATGTAAACATGATGTACTTATTTTTATTACATACTACACGGGCCACCGGCCGCGGCGGACCGGAGGGGAGTAGCCATATGCAGGCTTTCTCCTCTGTCAGAGTACAAGACCAAATGGTCCTATGCCTGTCGCCCAGATATTTAAATGTGTGCGTGAAATTGTTTATGTATTTTGTTAAAATCAAGGTGTGAGTTTCGTAGTAATAGACGATTTTGGTAGTGTGAGTGTGTGTCACACGTTATCTCTGCTGCACACTGCCAAGATAAGCACTAATAGTCCGATATTGGTCAAAATTTCAAAAGCAAAATGGTCGCCAAACGTCACATAAGTTAGATGCGAAAGAGATAACGCTCTACAGACCCGAAATAAGCCGAGGCCTCCTTCCTATTATTAATTGTAATATTAACAATTACAAAGCTAACATATTAATTTATTCAACTTCAGGTGACGCTTCCAAAGAAGACATTGATATCGGTATGAAGCTAGGTGCCGGCTACCCGATGGGCCCGTTCGAGCTAGCCGACTACACTGGCCTGGATACAAACAAATTTGCCCTCCAAGTCATGTACGAAATGACCAAAAACCCGGTATTCAAGCCCATCCCGCTGTTAGACAGTATGGTGACCAAAGGAAAATTTGGTATCAAGAGTGGGGAGGGATTCTACAAGTATAAGAAATAATGGAATTGTATTAAATATGAATGAGTCGATGAGAAGCTCTTTTTTTAAGTGTTTTTATTTTTTAATGGCAATGGTGATATAACCAAATGCACATGTTTTTGAGCACTTTATAGATTACTAGCTGACCCGGCAAACTGCGTATTGCCTCAGAATGAAATAATGTGTCAAAGGTTTTATAGATACGGACTATTAGTATGAGAAAAAAAAAAGTTTTTTTACTATTCCCCTTTTTTTTCATATTTTCTTACCTTTTAAACCTCTCCTGGGCTTCCAGAAATAATTCAAAACTAAAATTAACCAAATCGGTAGAGCCGTTCTCGAGTTTTAGCGATACTAACGAACAGCAATTGATTAATTGTTTTTATATTATTTCGCATTAACACATGCTTGTGAAATATATTTTATTTAAAGAAAAATGGAAAGAAAAATTTGACTTCCATTTTTCTTTAAATAAAATATATTTCACAAGCATGTGTTAATGCGAAATAATATAAAAACAATTATTGAGGGTAAAAGCGACTTCTTTACGATATTCAATAAACTGAAAAGTCTATTATATCGGTTGCCTAACTAGCATGGTTGGCAATAGATGTCGCTACTGCTACCATAAAGCAAGGCAATAAATGTGAAGGAAAGATTTGACAAATCGGGCAGGGCTTCAGTAGCTCAATTGGAAGAGCGGCTGGACTAGATTCCCAGTAGGCCGCGAGTTCGAGTCTCGCCTGAAGTCAAATTTTTCTTTCCATTTTTCTTTAAAATAAAATATATAAGAATATATCCGTACCAGGCACGAATAATTAGTCAACTCGACTTACATATATTTTTTATTCTACACATGGCGATAGAATTGCCGTATTTATAGGGTGAATAAACGAGTAAGTCGGCTATTGCAATGAAAAAGTTTTAATAACATAAAATATCGACTTACAGATAAAACTCACAACTTTAAAATGGCTGCCCTGTTAAAAATGTTTATCTTCGACTTGTCAATTTATTTACGGCTAGTACGGATTTAAACAGGATCCCTCTTTAAAAGCTATCAATTTAACTTATTTCACAAGCTCTCAAATTTATATTAAAACCAAATATGATATTTCAAATACTATATATTTACAGATCTATGTATTTTTAGTTATTTAATACTATTTATAATTGTTTTATATTATTTCGCATTAACACATGCTTGTGAAATATTTTTTAAAGAAAAATGGAAAAAAAAAATTTGACTTCAGGCGAGACTCGAACTCGCGGCCTACTGGGAATCTAGTCCAGCCGCTCTTCCAACTGAGCTACTGAAATCCTGCCCGATTTGTCAAATCTTTCCTTCACATTTATTGGATTGCTTTATGGTAGCAGCAGCGCCATCTATTGCCAACTATGCTAGTTAGGCAACGTTGCCTAACTAGCATAATAGTTTATTATTAAGGGTAAAAGCGACTTCTTTGCGATATTCAATAAACTGCAAAGTCTATTATATCGGTTGCCTAACTACTATTTATAGTTTTGTTTTTCATTTGCGTCCTTGTCTGAAATATTTTAATGGCGTCTTTGTCTCACGGTCAGCTAACAAGTAATATTATAATTAACAATTAATGAGAATTTAACTCTTTACCGTCATTAATCACTGGTAATATTCTGCTTTATAATATTTTTCATGGATTTTCTTTTAACTACGAGGTTTACGTTAATTGGAACCCGTTATTATTATTGCATTAATAACTTAGGTTTAGTGAATGTCAATTAATCCTCATTTAAATTATTTTGTGTTTTGAAGTTAGAACGAACGGAATCGCTAAAAGACGGGAGGGGGGACAGCTGTATTTTTTAACGTAAGGTATCTAAAGCTATAAATGCGTGAAATTCTGAATTCACATTAACATTTTGAGAGACAAAAGAGACGGGTAATGCGAAAAAAGATAAAAAAAAAACAAATAACATTAAAGAGAGTACAGAGTTAACACCTGGGCCTAGAAATGTATGGAACGGTATCGTTCTCACTGTGATGCGATTTCGTCTGACAACCTGATGCGATTTGGTCAACTGATTCGCAACGCAGCAATTCGTATCGCAAGTTTCTGCGATGCGACATCGCATCGCAGTTTGTGTGTGGTCGCCCTTAGAGATATTAATTTACTTCCCACCACCTCCCATACCCCTTCCTACCTTTTGGTATGCGGGGCTAAACATGGGATATCAACATAAAGCAACACCGGAGGGGAGTAGCCATATGCAGGCTTTCGCCTCTGTCAAAGTACAAGCCCAAATGGGCCTATACCTGTCGCCTAGATGTTTAAATGTGTGCGTGAAATTGTTTCTATATTTTGTTAAAATAAAGGTGTGAGTTTCGTAGTAATAGACGATTTTTGTAGTGTGCGTGTGTGTCGCACGCATTTCCCCCCGCAAAAAATGTCAGACTGTTTTGCATCGGTAATACACGCTATGGTTACCTACTCCTCGCCGGTCTGCCGCGACCGGTGGGCCGCGTTGCTCTATGGATATCAAGAAACACTTTTACTAGTGGTAGAGCTCCAGTGACGGAGCTCGCGGGCGTAGGCACCACCGCATTACATGTAGTAGTGTTCAGCACTATCGTGTTCCGGTCAGGTGGTAATGTACGGCCCTGTTATTTACGGCATAGCGGCATAACATCTTAGGCCTCAGGAGTGGTAACGCATCTGCATTTTGACCTTGGTCTTCGTGTAAGTGTCTATAGGCTGCAGTCATCACTTAACATGAATGTGAACTGCATGCTTGTTTGCCACTTCCATTACATAAAAAAAACAGAAACATATAAAAACGTCGATCTCCTTACAAGTTATAGTCTTTGATTTGTCCTCCTGGTGAGAGGGGAAGCTATCAGAGATAAAGGTGTATCCTATAACTTTGGTGCTATTGCGTTTCTCAGTGCAACTACCCTAATGTGGCCGGAGAGCCTATTGACAATAGGCTCGCCACCTGCTAAATGGGACATTGGGTGTTTTGCATGTATGCATGGATTTACCTCATCCTATCCCTTTCAGAGATTACGGATGTGATTTTACCGTAAAAATATAGATATATAATGTTATAGGAGATGCGTCAGCCCACGACATAGACGTGGCGGTGAAGTTAGGCGCGGGCTTTCCGATGGGACCTCTGGAACTGGCTGACTTCACGGGGCTCGACACCAAGACGTACGTTCTGGCGGAGATGATGAAGAGCACCGGCCACTCCGTCTTCCGCCCGATACCGCTGCTCGACAGGCTGGTTAGCGAAGGAAAGACTGGGCGGAAGAGCGGAGAGGGGTTCTATAAATATGAAAAGAGTGTCTGATTAAGTTGACTGAAATAAATAATAAATACTTATTTTCTCAGCTTCTTGTTATAATAGATTTTATTGAACGTTGCCTGTTTTTTATTTACTTCCGCTTTCATTTAACCCGTCTTTCGTGACTTTTTTTCTCACGAGCAAAATATGACAATTGAACTTTTGTTGTTATGCGGACAGTAACATCCGCTCGATCGTCAAGAACTGAAGATTTACTTTTGCCATATTAATATCATGCCTAATATGTTGGATCTTTAGCACCAATCTTAGAAAGCAGCAAATTGAAACGAAATACCCTCCAATTTGTTCTCAAGACGATGCAATATGAACGCCTTCAAAACAGATTGTCTATTAAGTAACTCATCATCATTTCAGTCCGAACTTCTCCTATGTTGTGTGGTGGACAAAAACCTTCCTCAAAGATGCCCATAGTTGTGCAAGATTTGGGGGGGATATGTCATAATTGCCACGCTTGGATTGGCTATAGCAATGGGGGTGGTTTACTACCTTATTGAAATGGTTTGACCGCCATTGTTCATTAATCTGACTGCACTAGCGGAAGATTTCTCTTGCAATAGTTATTTGGGATTGTCACGTCCCGACGGTAAATGATGTAGCTAACCCAATTGACATCAATTTGATAGACTGACTAGAGTGCTTCGCAAACGTATTGCCATTAGTGTAGTTAAGTTAGTCACAAAGACGGCCATGATGATTTAACGTAACAATTAGCATAATTTTAGGAAAGCTATGTAGCTATTGCATAGTGCCCTTGAAATGATTGTCTACTGAGTTTCTTAAGATGTGTAGGAAATAACTTCGATTGAGCGGCCGGGCTCGCGTAATTTATGGAAATAATCATCTTTCTGGAGTCAAAAAGAGTATTTTGGCATGTTGGCAAATTCCCTGATGTTACAAATCGCTGGTAACCACTTCCCATCCGTCTATCAGCCTATTGTTATAAAAATATAAATGTTGACTCGGTTTATAATCATTGCGGGGGAGTCATAAACTTGATAATAATGTCACTAAATGATGTTACACATTAGCTTGCTGATAATATGGAAGTTATGTACGATCTTATCATATAAAACATAGAACGCTGAAGTTTCACTATTGCAGATATGTACCTACGTAGTGCCTAGCTAGGTATTTACCATTGCGTCATATTGTATTTTGGTGATTAATAATAATTTACCAGATTTACCTTATAGTACTAACAGGCCTTAACAAGACATGGCATTATAAGTCGATCCGCTCTGTCAAAAGTACTGGAGCACGGCTCCACTTTCCCTTTGTATAAACCTAGCCCTTTGTATAAGTATAGTTGCATAATTTACTGTCGTGTGCGTGTTTGTTTACAAGAAAATATTATTTCGTGTGAGTACAACAGTTAAAATAATGATTATTTGGGCATATGCAGAGGGCAATCTAAAGCGTCAGGACGAGACGACCCCACTGCCCTGAAGAGAGGGCGAATTCTGCCGCTGGTGCATTCACTCTAGCGAACAACGGCGGTCCTGCAAAAAGAACGGTAGTAAATACAAATTACGCAGGGTGGGTGAGCAGCAGCGTGCCGCGATAAAGCTCCCGACACAGCGATCGCCAATCCGCATGGCAAGCGTGGCGATTATTGTATATTCTCCTCCTTGCATATTCTCCTCCAATGATACACAACAGAGTTGTGGGCATTTTTGGAGGAAACTGTCCAGCAGTGAGCGCGTTTCGGCTGAAAAGATGATGATAACGCCTCCAGTCCTGTACTAGGATCTTGAGTGGTAGGCTCCCTTATTAATTTTCGTTAGGGATTGGTTCAATTTGATTCATATTTGGAGTAACTGCAGTGGCGGACTAAGCGAAGGGGGAGGGAGCGGTAGGGGTGGTCCACCATACGCCTCCGGTTCTGGGGGCCTCCACACAAGTCGACCGAATTTTGAATCATGACAGTTTTACACCAAATGAAGTGATTTTTAGAGCCCACAAAGGGAAATAAGGTTTTTTGAAAAGTATTTTAGTATTTTAGATCTCTTTTTTAACAAATGTAAGAGTATCTACTTAGTAAGGGCCACGCGAACGGAAAAGGTAAAGACCTTTTTTTTGCACGCGCGTTTTTGTTTGCTCCATTACTTAACTTACCTATATCAGAAATAGGGGGCCTAGGGGCCTCCTAATGCCGCTCCGAGCCTCTGATGACCGCTTTAATTTATTTTATTCGTTTGAGACGTTCATCCTAAACGAATAAATTTCTGATTCTGAGTAAATATCTATCTTTGCCCGCGATATCAGCAAGCGAATATATTACGTAATTATCATTATATTGTGTTTATGACGCGTTCTTTCGATATTTTATTTATCACCCGCGAATTTGCCTTCGATAAGGCAAATGTCAATGTTGATATCCGATTAGATAGGCGAAAAAATGTAGTCTTGCACGAATATCGTCTTGTCTTGTTCTTTCATTGGATTTGGTTTTCAAGGTAGGTATATTTTACTTTTCTATTTTGTGATTGAGTTGTTTTAAGTGATTTTGTTTGTGCTTCAGTTTTAAAAAGAGAGTGATATTAATTTTTATTTTCGGTCGATCGGAGTTCGATCGAATTTCGGTCCGATCATCCATCAATATATTTATTAAAATAGACATCTGTGCAAATTAGTGTATTCACGTGACTTAATTTTTTTTGATTATGTGAAAATGAAAACCGGTCAAGTGTCGTGACGTGTCGGGCTACGCAGAGTGTAGGGTTCCGTCGTTTTTATGTTTGAGTAATTTAATGAAAAATAATAATTTATTAATGTTTTCTATAGAGTTCTTCAAAATTTTCGAGTAAAAAACATTTGGTCGACTATTACTCGCAAACTTGTAAAGTTAACTTAAGTAAGATAGTTTTCCTTTTGATTTCGTTTTATGTAGCTACTATTGCCGTAGCGTTTGAATTTTTAACAACAACCGTTTAGTTGGTAGAGGACACTTGACTCTAACGAAAATTGGCACTTAGAATCTTAATAAGTCAAGAACAGTTAACTAAATCGAAAAATGATGTTTGCATACCCATAACATTTTTGAAAGACCTATCCAACAATATCTCACACTATAAAATATAGAAAACGAAAAATAAAAAAATATCCGCCCGTTACATGTAGGGGAGGTACCCTAAATAATTTTCGTTTTTATGTTTTTATTCTACCACTTTGTCGGCGTGATTGTGGTGTATACATATGCCAAACTTCAAGTCTCTAGTACCAATAGCTTTTGCGCTAAACCGCAGACAGACGGACATGGCGAAACTATAAGGGTTGTTTACTACGGAACCCTAAAAAGGCATGCTCCGATGGTTCGGGCATATAGAAATAATGTCGAATGAGCGAATGACTATAAATAAAAATAAAATAAAATACGCTTACACTCACAGCCCCACAATAGGTATAAACCTGTGTCGTGGGTGCCGTTGTACACATACAACACATACGCAAACACCCAGACCCGAAACAAATATCTGTAGGCCATACAAATATTTGTCCCGGTGCGGGGATCGAACCCGCGACTCTTCGAATCTAACGGTCAACTCACACCGCTGGACTAACCGGGTCGTCAAACGTAAACTATACAGATACACCTACCTATAATGCGAATGTGAATGGTTGCAGAGGCCCAGGAAGACCAAGACTGACCTACCATATCCAAAACTGTCGTCCTGTCGAGTACTGTCTGGGAGTGGAGTCAAAAGTCTTAGGAATAGGCGCAGGTGCGGATTTCCCTATAGGCCGAGTAGGCCCGGGGGTCCCTAGGGCGGCAAAATTTGGTCGTTTTTTTTTAGTAGTTGCCTACGCGCATACGTGTAAAATCTCAAAAATGTGTCCATATAACATCTCGCGAAAAAATTAACATGTATGGCAATTACGATTATTAGAAGAATTAATTAAATTACTTACTGACTATCGTTTTTCTTTCATTTTAATTTAATTTCTATAGTTCATCAATTTTTTTTTGTGCTACGGGGGAAGAGGGCAATCTTTCATAGGCCTTGGGCAGCCAACGTATCAAATCCGGACCTGAATAGGCGTGCAGTGCATGTATGAAGAGAATGATGAATGTAGAAGCACGGGAGGTGTGTCAGGCCCGGGATTTACCTGCACTTACAATAAGTATTCCTTCGAGTTATGAGGCATAGGCTGGAAATTACGGTGCCCTACGGTGACATCGTAACTTGCCGAATAAGCGTTCAATATGACCATTCCTTCTTAGTTTTCTTAGCATCACGTAACGTTGTGATGCAGTTAAAAATTGCAGTGTGCCAAAATCAGAAATGAAATTTTTAAGATTACCTTTCTCCAAACGCCTACCCTCGAAACATAAAATGTGTACCTACAATAGCTAACCTGGGATACACAAATAGAACGCAAGATATGCTAGAAAGAATGCCTTGTAACATGTAAACACGCATTCGATATAAATAGTTTAGCAGTGTCGGTGGATCAATTGATTGTTTGGCTATAAATTATCGAGGTCGGTAAAAATTATTATAACTGCTGGTTCTGTGCGTGTACGTTCACCCGGTGTTATGGATTTGATTCTTTAGTTTTTTTAATTTTGTTTTTATTCATTGTTATGTGCCGGTATGTACATTATCATTGGGTTAAAAGATATGTGTTTTGTTTTGTGGACTCTTTTTGAGTTTAGTGATATTTTGTGTGTATTTACCTAAGTTATCTGCATTTCTTTGCGTTCGTAAAACTACGGTGCAGTGTGTAAAATTAAAGGGAATATAATATTAATAGGAAACTTTATGTAATTTGATTAAACATATTTTTTATGTAGATAATGTAATAATTTACAATTTTTTTTCTATTTTTTAATACTATGATCACGTATTTACCAACATTTGTTCGAAGGTGGTAAACAAGCATGCAGTCCACATTGATGTCAAGTGATGACTGTAGTCTGTAGACATCCACACAAAGACTAGGGGTCAAAATGCAGATGCGTTGCCACCCCTGAGACCTAAGTTGTTAAGTCTCTGTGATAGTAATTACATTACCTACCATCTAACAGGAACAAGATAGTGCTGAACACTACCATTAGGTAATGCGGTGGTGCCTACGCCCTCGAGCTCCTACACTGGAACTCTATCACCACTGAAAGTCTAGTCTAACATTTGTCTTGTTTTCAAATTAAATTAAATTTGGAACGCGGCTGCTTTCTTTCCGTATCATTGTATAATTACTTGACATTGAATTCATTGCCATTAAAAAAAACATCGAAGTGTTACCCACTTCGTTTTTTTTTTTCAGAAAATCCTAATGATTGTGTGATATTTGTTGCAGGTCCTATAATAAATGAGTGATGTCTCGGAACACGGAAAGGAACGAAGACAGGTCCGACAACAGAGGTCTATTTATCAGGTAAATAATATTTTTTTTTGTATGCTATGTAAGTGACATAAAAATTGTATTGATGGTAGGTAAGTAGTTGCACTGGTGGTAGAGCTCCAGGGCGAAGGCACCACCGCATTACCTTATCTACTTGTCGCTAAATGGTAGTGTTCAGCACTATCGTGTTTCGGTCAGGTGGTAATGTACGGCCCTGTATATACCTGTATATTGCCGGCACAGAGGTATAATACCTTAGTCCTCAGGAGTGGCAACGCATCTACGTGGAATCTCTAGTCTCATGTGGATGTTTAAAGGCTAATGTATTACTTACCATCAATGTTAACTGTAAGTTTGTTTGTCACTTCAATACATTAAAAAAAGTTGCGTTGCTACTTCTGAGATCTCTACCAGCAGATTTGATTGGTGGTAGAGTTCCGGTGCAAGAGCTTAAGGGCGTAGGCACCACAGCATTACCTAATCTATCTGCCGCTAAATGGTAGTTTTCAGCGCGATCGTATTCCGGTTAGATGATAATGTATAGCCCCGTAATAACTATCACAGAGACGTAACAGCTAAAATCCCAGGCGTGGCAACGCATCTGCATTTTGATCTCTGATTTTTCTATAGATGTCTATGGGGTGCAGTCATCATTTACCATCCATGTGAGCATCTATGCAATTAAATAAAATTGGAGTGTCTGTTTGTAATATAAAAATAACCGCTTTTTACTAAATGTTTAAGTATGTATATACCAAAACAACATGTTTTACAATTTTTGTCTGTCTGTCTGTCTGTTTGTTCCCGCTAATCTCGGGAACGGCTGGACCGATTTTGACAGAACATCCACTGGCAGATAGCTTATGTAATAAGGAGTTACTTAGGATACTTTTATACTAGCTGCGCCCACGACTTCGTCCGGGTAGATACTGAACAATAATAAATTCTCACGCGGACGAAGTCGCGGGCACAGCTAGTAAAAAATATGCTTAATCAATTAAAAAAATATTATGATCATTTCAATAGTGTCGGTAATACTCTACCAACTCAGCATATGTAGCACACATCGGAAAAAAAATATTCCATCTTTACGTTTGGTAAGTACAAATGGAATTTAATTTAATTTTTTCCATCCTATCGGTTATTTCCATTGCTACTGCGGTTGGTTTTTCAATTAACTTTCAATTATCTAAACGAAGTTAACTACTTACTGTTAGCTGTGTTACTTATTTATTAGGTATGTATTTAATTACTAGGATCTCCGTTGGTCTTTCTTTTTGTTGAGCGTTGACAATCATATTCACCCAAATTTAAGGATAAAAAGGGGGGAAAGTGGCCAAAGGGCCAAAGTGGCCTAAGTATGAACGGATTTAGAATAAAAATATCTACCTGAGGGGGGCGGCAACTGGGAAAATTTTGTCCCATTTGCCTCCGGTGGGAGGAGGCCTGGAGCTTATTCCACCACGCTGCTCCAATGCGGGTTGGTGGAGATAAGGGTTAGTGGCCAACCCGCTGTCGGATGTTTTCAAACCGCCCGTGAGGCCTCCGACAAGGCTTAACGACTGCTATCTATCGATAGCAACCGGGACCGACGGCTTAACATGCCCTCCGAAGTAGGGATGTAAATAGATAGACGGTACATTATGTGTATGTATTTATTAGTCTCTTATTTTATTACTAGCTGTGCCCGCGACTTCGTCTACGTGAGAAAAAATATGATTGTTCAGTATCTACCCGGACGAAGTCGTGGGCGCAGCTAGTATAAAAGTAGCGTAAGTTACTTCTTATTACATCAGCTATCTGCCAGTGAAAGTCCCGTAAAAGTGGAAGACACTCCAATTCTTCTTATTTGTATGTAGGTATGTATGTATGTATGGAGATAAAAGTAGCCTAAGTTACTCCTTGTTACATCAGCTACCTACCCATGGAAGTCCCGTCAAAGTCGGATACACTAAAATTCTACTTATTTATATATAGGTGTATTTATGTATGGAGATAAAAGTAGACTAAGTTACTCCTTATCACATCAGCTATCTGCCAGTGAAAGTCCCGTCAAAATCGGTCAAGCCGTTCCCAAGATTAGCCCCGCCAAACAGACAGACAGACAGACAAAAATTGTAAAAAATGTTGTTTTGGTATATGTACCGTGTATAATAGGTTGGGGAAAAAGTCTTTTCGCATTATAGTATGTATGAACTTGTAATAAAATCTCTTTGGCTGTAGTATTTGTATCTGGCTGGTTTTGGTATCATTGAAAGTTAAAATTTTAAAGAACATAATTCCAAATTCAAATTAGGCAAATGTGTTATTTTCATTTGTTTTTCGTACTGTCAAGATGAGTGAATCTAATGAAGAAATTCGATACATTTTAAAATTTTACTACAAAAAAGGTAAAAATGCAACGCAAGCCGCGAAAAAAAATTGCGATGAAATGTTTATGGACCTAGTGCAGTGTCTGTGAGAGTAGCACAAATTTGGTTTAAGCGTTTTCAATCCGGAAATTTTGATGTCAAAGATGCACCTCGCTCTGGTCGCCCTATTACGGATAAAATGGATGCCATTTTTGAAAAAGTGGAGCAAGATCGACTATCAGTAGTTACGACGTAGCTGAAGAACTGAGAATTGACCACAAAACAGTTTTGGCGCATTTGAAAAAAGCTGGGTACAAAAAAAGCTCGATATTTGGGTACCTCACGAGCTCACTGGAAGAAACCTAATGAACCGTGTACTCATTTGTGATTCTTTATTACGACGTAATGAAACCGAATCATTTTTGAAGAAGCTGATAACTGGTGATGAAAAGTGGATCACGTACGACAAGAACGTGCGAAAAAGGTCGTGGTCAAAGGCCGGTCAAGCTTCACAGACTGTGGCGAAACCCGGGTTAACTCGCAATAAGGTGATTGGCAATTATTCATTATGAGCTATTACCACCAGGCAGGACTATCGATTCTGAACTCTACTGCGAACAACTGATGAGATTAAAGCAAGAAGTTGAGAGAAAGCGGCCGGAATTGATCAACAGAAGGGGTGTGGTGTTTTATCATGATGTATAGTCCTGACCTTGCACCTTCAGATTTCCACATGTTTCGGTCTCTTCAGAATTCTTTATGCAATGTTAGGTTAACATCACGAGAGGACTGCCAAATCCACTTGTCGCGGTATTTTGATGAGAAGTCCCAAAATTTTTATAGCAATGGGATCATGTCCCTACCTACAAGATGGCAAAAGGTTATCGAACAAAATGGTACATACATACTTTAGTTAAATTTAAATAAACTATATTAAAAAATGTTTTGAATTATCTTAAAAAATGCGAAGAAACTTTTTCCCCAATACATACGTGCGTTTATGCGTTTAGTAAAAAGCGGTTATTTTAAAATTACAAACAGACACTCCAATTTTATTTATTTGTATCTATATAGATTTATTATGGAAGCTACAATACAACATAAGACCTTAACATTCTGTGAAAATTTTAAGCGTCTACATTATAGCGGTAACAGAAATACATAATTTGTGAAAATGTTAGCTTTCTAGCTATCACTATTTATGAGATACAGCCTGGTGACAGACAGACAGACAGACGGACAGACAGACAGACAGCGGAGGATAAGTAATCCGTAGGACCCGTTTTTACCTTTTAGGTACGAAACTCCCTAAAAGATAGAACTAAGATACAGAATAGCTTATTAAAATTCGATACGATTCTTTAAATTGACATTAGTTTTTTATTTCTGAACCGATTCACATGAAACAAATACTAAATGTTACTACTTATGTTAAAGTGTAACTTACCACAATATATTAGTGAAAACCGCAAATCGAATAAGCCGTTTCTGATATTAGCGTGCACAAACACACAGATAAACAGACATTTTTCCGGGATAAAAAGTACCCAGTGTTGTGCGCCAAAGGTTAAAGTATAATCATACCAAGTTTCATTGTAATCGGACCGGTAGTTTTTATGTGATGCTTGAACAGACAGACAAAAAATTTTCTAATCACATATTTGTGTTCGGTATCGATCTAATAACATCCCCTGGTATTTATTTTTTCAATATTTTTAATGTACAGAATTTTCACTTCTACAGATTTATTATAAGTATAGATAAATCCTTGTGTTCATAAACATATAGTCATCTAATACAGTTGTATTGATTTTTTTTTGAGAATCGAAGTGGAAAGGCTAAGAAGTGATTTATTGAACATATTGTTTAACAAGATATTGTTAATCGGTCACGTTAATGTGTTCTGGTCATGATAACCTTCGGTATTTTTGGTTAATAGTCATACACCAGTAAAAATTATTTGCATGCAAGCTATATAATTGATAAACCAAGCGAGGCGACTACGAAAATTGTACACGAATTCAATTACTTTTTTCTGGTGGTAGAGTTTCAGTGTAGAAGCTCGAGGGCGTAGGCACCACCGCATTACCTGATCTATCTGCCGCTAAATTGTAGTGTTTAGCATTATCGTGTTCCGGTTAGATGGTCATGTATGATCCGTAATAACTATCACATTATGTAATAATTATCAAAACCATTTATCTTAATCCTTGAAGCCGCAATGGACCCGATCGGGTCAGAGAACAATAAGAAATTATGTGTCATATTTTTTTCGCGGCCTGAGGGATATAAAAAATAATCCCCCTTATTCATAATCATTTACCCCCTTATTCATAAACGTATTTTAGAAACGTTTTAGCTATAGAATGCTTTGTCTTTGTCAGGTGCATTGTCAAATGTGCACGATAGAAAAAGACAAAGGAGAGATTAACAACACTTTAGCTAAAATACGTTTATGAATAAGGGGGAATATGTTTAAGATTCTGACCGGACAACAGAATCGTCCATTTTTTTATGTTACGAAGTTCGCAAACAAGCATGCAGCTCATATTGATGTTAAGTGATGACTGCAGCCTATAGATATCTACAAAAAAACCAGAGGTCAAAATTCAGATGCCTCACCACCACAGAATAGATAAATAAGGAAAGTGAAGCTGTCTTCTTGGGTATAACGCTGGATTCAAAATTGCAATGGGGTCCTCATATTAAACTGTTAGGAAAACGTCTAAGTTCTGCTGCTTATGCCGTCAGGAAGATTAGACAGTTAACGGATGTCGACACTGCGAGACTCGTTTATTTCAGCTACTTTCACAGTGTCATGTCCTACGGTATTTTGTTGTGGGGTCGGGCAGCTGAAATTGATTCAATATTTGTATTACAAAAGAGAGCTATTAGAGCGATATATAACTTAAATAGTCGTGACTCCTTGAAATAATTATTGAAGCAAATAAATATAATGACGGTTCCTTGCCAATATATTTATGTAAATATATTGTATGCTAGGAAAAACCCGTGTGTAAAACGCCTTATCGGAACACGATAGTGCTGAACATTACAATTTGGTGGCAGATAGATTAGTGATATCCTACCAGATGGATTGACCAAGACACCAAACTCACTGGTCTCCCCATAACAAAAGCCATGAAGAAGGCCGAGGACAGGCTAGACTGGAAGAATCTGATGGCCAAAGCCACCAAGACACTTCAGGAGGGACAGGACCTTTAGTAATGAAGAGTACGACATTGATGAGATTAGGTAATGCGGTGGTGCCTACGCCATTGAGCTCCAGCACTGGAAATCTACCACCAGTAAAAAAGACTTCGTTCCAAAGCATAACGTTTGTCCTATCAGGTGCACTACGGGCTGCGGCCGCGCGAAGAGGAGATGGCCAAGCCGTTCGTTTTGCCCACGGGGGATGAGGTCTCCATGTACGCGCAGCAGGTCGCTGGACACAGAGACACCACTGATACTAAATATTTAGGTAAGCTGTCTCCTTTGATATATGCTACACATTATCTGTCATCGGAAAAGTGTGAGTCTTTTAAATCTCCTCCCAGGAGAGGAAACTCAAGTGGCAAGAGGAAAATATCTTTTTTATGTATAAGAAGTGGCAAACAAGCATGCAGTTCACATTGTGTTTAAGTGATGACTGCAGCCTATAGACACTTACACAAAGACCAAGGTCAAAATGCTGATGCGTTACCACTTCTAGGGCCTAAGGTGTTATGCCTCTGTGCCGGAAATTACAGGACTGTACATTACCACCTGATCGGAACACGATAGTGCTGAACACTACCATTTAGCGCCAAGTATATTAGGTAATGCGGTGGTGCATTCGCCCGCGAGCTCCGTCACTGGAGCTCTAAAAGTCTCAGCGTAAATTACACAACTGCTTCTGGGTGAACTCTGCGGTTCCGATCCTCGCCTTAGTGCGTTGTGGAGGAACACATAAGACATATGCAATTAGGGACGGTGCAACTTTCGCTCTAGTCATTTGGTTGTAACCGGAACTAAGAGGAGAGGATACGCTCGTAAGTCAAGCGTCGCCTTGCAAGAAAATATAAAATAAGAGATTTGTGTCCACTGCAACCCACGGACACGCTACGCAAGAATCGAAACTTGTGGCTTCCTCGAATATGCGAGCACGTAGGCCAACGCTGGTGACGTCAGACACTCTGTACACGCGGGCCACGTGGTGCACAAAAGCGGGGCTGGGTGGTGGGTGAGAGGGGCGATGAAGCGACGCCTGTGGATAGACGTGACACGTCAGTTTCGTGAGTAACGTGTGCTGCGGTGTAAACGGTGACTCACGTTGTCATACAAATTAACCCATGCGTCGCGTGACCGTGTACAGCGTGCGCTTCGGTGGGTTCGCGGCTTAACGACCTCACGGGTCGCGCTAGGGCCAGGGTTGGCAGAGGGCTTGCGATCGTCGGATGTTATTGGAGTGTTGTATGTGATCATTCATCGCGGTGATGGCCAACGTGGTCCCACCACTAGATTCCCAGTAGGTCGCGAGTTCGAGCCTCGCCTGAAGTCAAATTTTTCTTTCCATTTTTTCTTTAAAAATGAAATAAAAATGTCTACTGCTGGACTACAGGCTCCCCCTAAGGGGGGTATGCCATAATCGCCACGCTTGGCGATCGGAGTGGGGGTAGTTTTATTGCAGGACGCTGCTGCCCATCTTACGTTATTGCACTTACTACGCCGCCCTTTTGGAATGGTTTACTAGTGGAGGAATTCTCTTACAGTAGAAGAAAATTCTTCCGTAAGCGTTGGGTCGTCAGCCGACGCCAGTGAGTGTTAATTTACCAATATCCTTCCAGGTCTACTCCAATGCAACAACGGTAGGATCCTCAAGCCTATACTGAAGGAGCAGCAAAAGAGAGAGGTGGAATTCTACTCCCGCGTGTCCACATCCAACCACCCGGACCTGGTGGAGCTGAGGAAGTACGTCGCCAAGTACTACGGCTGCAAGAAGTATACTTACAATGGATACGAGCAGGATTATATCATATTGGAAGACCTGAGCGAGAGGATGCTGGAGCCTTGTATTATGGATGTCAAGATTGGTGAGTTCTTGGTTATTTTTAAGAAACTTTAAATAAATAAATACGCTTACATTCACAGCCCCACATTAGGTATTTTGTAGACCTGTCTCGTGGATGCCGTTGTACACATACAACACACACACAAACGCCCAGACCCGAAACTAGTGGTAGAGCTCCAGTGGCAGAGCTTGCGAGCGCAGGCACCACCGCATTACCCAATATACTTTCCGCCAAATGGTAGTGTTCAGCACTATCGTATTCCGGTCAGGTGGTAATACGGTCCTGTAATTTCCGGCATAGAGGCATAACACCTCAGGCCTCAGGAGTGGTAACGCATCTGCGTTTTGACCTCGGTCTTTGTGTATGTGTCTATAGGCTGCAGTCATCACTTAGCATTAATGTGAACGGCATGCTTATTTACCACTTCCATTACAATAATAGCTATTTATCGCGTAGTATTTTTTTATTGTCATGAAGGTAGCAAACAAGCATGTCTTTGCTGGTGGTAGAGTTGCAGTGTAGGGACTCGCAGGCGTAGGCACCACTACATTACCTTATCTATCTGCCGCCAAATGGTAGTGTTCAGCACTATCGTGTTCCGGCTAGATATTAATGTATCGCCCCGTACTAACTATCACCGAGACATAACAATAAGGTCTCGGGGGTGGCAACGCATCTGGATTTTGACCTCGCCTTAATGTAAGTTATTATAGGCTGCAGTCATCACTTAACATCAATGTGAACTGCATGCTTGTCTGCCACCTTTATTACATAAAATAAAACTTTCTCACCCAGGCAAAAGGACATGGGACCCGCTTGCCACAGAAGAGAAGATTAAACGCGAGCAGAGCAAGTACAGGCAGTGTAAGGAGGAGTACGGCTTCTGCATCCCCGGGTACCAGGTCTACAAGGTCACCACGGGGAAGATGCAGCGGTACAACAAGGACTATGGGAAGAAACTGCACGGCGCCATGGTTCATACGGGTGAGTCTGATGGGGGTGTTCAGGGGCGGCTCTAGCTCGTGTAGCGCCCGTGTGCAAAGAAACCCTGGCGCCTCCTAGGCCTAGGATTACCACCTCTTAGCTGTCTAAATCTGGGAGAAAAAAAAAACATTGAATATCATATCATAACTTGAGTGAGACAAAGACGACGCAATCTCTCACGCTCGTGGGTCAGAAATAGACAATAAAATAAAGTACCTACACGCACGCAAATCACTTTATACGAAACTAGCTAGCTACCCACTGGCGAGTAGTGGCGTCAGTGGCGAGTACTGGATGTAATTGAAGTTGCAAACAAGCATGCAGTTCACATTGATGTTAAGTGATGACTGCAGCCTATAGACACCCACACAAAGACCAAGATCAAAATGCAAATGCGTTACCGTACATTACCACCTGACCGGAACACGATAGAATAGAATAGAATAGAATAGAATAGAAAATATTTTTATTTCGAATAGATCTTTACAGATACTTTCAAAACGTCAATAAATCATAAACTACCTAGAGCGAATAACCATTACATATAGTAAAGAAAAATCATATATTAATAGTAAAATAAAAATTAAAATTTAAACTATTTGGTTAAAACATAATAATCATAAAATTTTTCAATTCCTTCAATGATAATAAATGAAGAAAAAGAAAAACTTATTCGTCAAGATCAATGTTATTCACTTAGCAGAGTTCCAAGTGCAGTCACTACTGAGAAGAACTCCGCTACCCAACAAACTCAGTAAGAGCTCTTTTAAATGAAAGCTTAAATCTAGTACAGATTATCGTGAAAAATCAAATAATGTCAACGTCCATAGCATAGATGCAAATAAACTGCTATCTACTAAATGTGATGTAGCCCCTGCAAACCAGAACAGACCAGTCCCCACCAACAGCACCCGTTCACGAGTATGACGCATGTGACAGCCATTGCCCTCCTCGACCATTTTAGAGGGAAGTGAGTAACCCGCCACACGACGCCGCCAAAGGCAAAGACATTTAAGCGTGCATGACTGTTCCGGATATGCATACGGCAAAATAAAAGATGGAATTCATTTTCAGCCAGGGTATTCACATTATTCAACCCTTAACAATAGTAGATACTAATTACTGAATACACGAAATCACAGGGTCATGAAATAGCCTGGCAGCGATCGCTATAATCCCAAGACGTATTATCATTAAGATAATCACTGGTCTTATAGTAATTACATTTATATAAACGTTCTTTCATTACTTTCTTAAATTTATTGATCGATAGACTTTGAACGTTTTTGGGGATTTGATTAAAGAACCGTATACATTGACCTCTAAAAGAATTACTGACCCTATTCAGCCGCGTTGCATGCATGGACAACTTGTATTTGTTCCTAGTATTTATACTGTGATTGTTACCTATTGTAGGAAACTCATTAATGTTTTTACGGACATATAATACATTTTCATAAATGTATTGCGAAGCTACAGTCAGAATATTTATTTCTTTAAATTTATCTCTAAGAGATACCCTCGGACTCAACCCGTAGATAGCCCGGACAGCTCTCTTTTGCAGTACAAAAATAGTGTTGACGTCGGCGGAATTTCCCCATAGCAAAATGCCATAGGACATTATACTGTGAAAATAACTAAAATAAACAAGGCGAGCCGTCTCGACGTCGGTTAATAGTCTAATCTTTTTCACAGCAAATGCTGCCGAGCTAAGTCTATTAGCTAATTTGGCAATATGGGGACCCCATTGCAATTTAGCATCCACGGTAATGCCCAGAAATACCGTGGACTCTACGATCTCCAATACTTCCTCATTTATCTTAACATTGGTTTCAACCTGTTTTACGTTAGGAGTAGTAAATTTAATACATTTTGTCTTACTGCTATTTAACGAAAGGTTATTGGCACTAAACCAATATACTATATTAGAGAGAGTATTGTTTACACAGTCAAAATCTACCTCCTGTCTTTTAATTTTGAACACTAAAGAAGTATCATCAGCAAACAATACCATCTCTTGGCCATCATTGATAATGTAGGGTAAGTCATTAATATAGACTAAGAAAAGAAATGGCCCTAAAATAGAGCCCTGTGGGACCCCCATATCCATTGAAGTCCCGGGAGATCTTGTCCCATTTACATCAACACACATATTTCTATTGTTTAAATATGAAGTCATAAGCTCGAGAGCGGTATCTCGAAGGCCGTAGTGATATAACTTTCTGACCAATGTTTCATGCTGAACGCAATCAAATGCTTTAGATAAGTCACAGAATACCCCTAGTGCATTATGTGATTTTTCCCAAGCTTCAAAAATGTGTTTGACAAGTTCAACACCTGCATCGGTTGTTGAACGACCCCTAGTAAATCCAAACTGTCGACAATGTAAAAGTTTATGATGGTTAAAGTGTGCAAGTAGTTGAATTAAAATAAGTTTTTCAAAAATTTTACTTAAGACAGGTAGTACAGAAATTGGTCTAAAATTTGTGGGGTCACTTGTACTACCAGATTTAAAAAGAGGAATCACTTTACTATGTTTCATTAAGTCAGGAAATATACCACTTACAATACTATTATTAAACATTGCCGCTAGGTAAGGTGCAATCACATCCATTATTTCATATGCAACTTTTACAGATAAGCCCCATAAATCAGTTGTGTTCTTAATATTAATAGACTTAAAGGCATGTATAACATCCGCAGTATTAACTAACTTAAAATTAAATATAGTTTTACTTTGATGTACATTTTTTTTCAATAATGATTCGGCGACGGTAGGCGATGAAATGAGGTCTCCAGTCAAAGAAACTGGAATATTAGCAAAGAATGTTTCAAATGCTAAAGCAACTTCTTCGTCAGTAGTGACATGTTTATTGTCAATTATTAATTTAAAATCAGAGTTGCGTTCAGCTTGTTTCCCAGTTTCACTATTAATTACATTCCAAGTCGCTTTAATTTTGTTATTTGAATTTTTAATTTTATTTTTAATGTGAAGTGCCTTGGCTGCAAAACACACTTTCTTGAATATTTTCGAATATAATTTAACATGATTTTTAAACGAATTTGTGTGATTATGTGACTTTTCTCCATACAGGTCATACAATCTCTGTCTACTCTTATGTATTCCAACCGTCGCCCATTCATTGAACGACTTATGACTTCTTACATTTATTGTCTTATTGGTAAAAACTAAATTAAATCCTGTTAAAATTGTGGCAAAAAAGTCATTGTATAATATGTTAGGATCGTTATGGTATTGCACGTTTGCAAGTTTTGGGACAATATTTTCTCTGAATTTCTTAATTCGCTTCGCATTGAAAGGAACAAATACAATTGCTCGTTTATTTTTATCATTATGTAATTGACTACAGAAGGAAACTAACTGACCACAATGGTCGGAGCTTAATTCAGTCAAAATATTTTTATGTGTAGGTTCAAAATCGATAAAAATATTGTCTATGCATGTCGCTGAGTTCTGTGTAATTCTAGTAGGCTCTGAGAACAAATTATGCAGATTAAATGACATAAGTAACGATTTAAACCTCACAGTTGTTGGAGTTTCCTCCAATAAATTTATATTGAAATCTCCGCAAATAATGACACGTTTTTTTGAAGCAGTTAGATTGTTCAGTACTCCATCTAAAATTTTTTCAAAACATTCATAAGATCCACTTGGAGGTCTGTATACGGACACAATAATCAAGCGCTCAAGCTCCACACAGGCTATTTCTGCAGTTCGTTCAACGGAAAGACTCACTATATCTCTGCGTTCCTTATGTTTAATGTCTTTTTTTAACAATATAAGAGAGCCACCACGTATTGCATGTGACCTACAGAACGAACTGCCTACCTGGTGCCCACTAAAATTGAATATTAATTCGCTATTTTTCAACCAATGTTCAGTAAAACAACAAATTTGTATGTCATGAATGTTTAAAAATAACTCAATTTCTAATTCTTTACCCAATATTCCTTGTATATTTTGATGCACCAGGTTTACAATGTTATTATTATTATTATGAAACAACATACTAGATTTATAAACATTTTCCTTAGGAAAATGAGAGCAAGAGGCTGTCTCTTTTGTCTCTAAATCTAATTTAAATGATTTAATTGAATGTCCACATTATTAGATGTCATTTGTAAACTATTATTCACAGTATTGGTAGTAAAACTACTCAATACTGATTTGTCATTTACTATGCTAATATTTGGAATACTTTCCAAACTCTGTATATTATTATGCAAATGCCCAATAGAGGCAGTCGGCCTAGCCAAATTTTTGGCTATATGGTCAATATAATTTGATAGCGATACAGCTATCTGTCGTTTCAAAAATTTATTAAGATAGTAATTATCTTTGGTCAAATAAAAATTATTTTCAAGAATACAATTTATGTCCAATTTATAAAACTTGTTATTATAACAAATTAGGTTATCTAATGTCAAATTTAGCTTATATCTAATATTATTTTCTATATTTGACAGACTCTTACTGTATGGTAATGTAAATAAAATAAAATTATGAATTTTTAATTTTTGCAAGTAGTCAAAGTATTCAATTAATTGTTTTTTATTTACATTGCCTCTGTTTCCAATACATATAATTAAGGTGGTATCCTGGTCGAAGCTAAAAGCTGTTATTTTTTTTAATATGCCATCATAGGTTAACCCCGGCATGCAGTAGTTAATGAAGGTTGACTGTCCCGAATGCATTTTAAATAAATGGCCCAAGTCTTTGCCAATCTCATCACTGAACATCACATATTTATGTTTAACATGATTCGGTTGTATTGATAGTGCTGAACACTACCATTTAGCGGCAAGTAAATCAGGTAATGCGGTGGTGCCTACGCCCGCGAGCTCCGTCACTGGAGCTCTACCACCAGTAAAGATAGTGGCGAGAAGGCCGTTGTCCAGCGCGGTCCTGATTTACGCCGATTTTAGCCATTTCGACATCATGTGTCGTTACTTTTGAACCACTTCTTATCCCGGGAGAGTTTAGTATATTTTAAATTCCTTCCGGGAGACGGGAGATTTTTATTTTCAAAGTCCGAATCCGGGAGACTCCCGGAATGCCGGGAGAGGTGGGAACCCTACCTAGGCCTGACCATGATGGTCCAAGACGATGCTCTTAGCTGTCTCAGGGATCGCTGTGGCGCCCCCTGAGACGGCGGCGCCCGTTTGCATTGTAATCTATACAAATAAATAAAATTGGAGTGTCTGTTTGTAATATTAAAATAACCGCTTTTTACTAAATGCATGGGTTTTACACGGTACATTTACCAAAACAACGTTTTTTACAATTTTTGTCTGTCTGTCTGTCTGTTTGGCGGGGCTAATCTTGGCAACGGCTGGATCGATTTTGACGGGACTTTCACTGGCAGATAGCTGATGTAATAAGATGTAACTTAGGCTATTTTCATACTAGCTGCGCCCACGACTTCGTCCGGGTAGATACAAAAGAATCATAAATTCTCACGCGGACGAAGTCGCGGGCACAGCTAGTTTTTAATATATTGTAATATATAAAGGAGATCAGCCAAAATGGTACATAGATTGTACATGAACAAATACTTTACATAAAATTTGTGCGCATAGGGCTGTAAATTTTTCAGTTTAATGTTATACTGAAAACCACCGGAAAAATATATAAAACAGTTTTTGAAAAAATCAGTACTTTTGATATTTATGATTTTAATATATTATAATTATTGTATCAGAAAGTATCGATTAATTATATTAAAAAAAATCGGTTACATAATAAATAGAAAAATAAGTGAAATTAAAATGTGTGTACCTTACACGTTAGATTTAATTTTAATTTGCCAACAACCAGATGAGGATTTACTGAAATACATTCATTTTAGGGTTGTTGAGGAAGTGATTATGAGGAAGAGGAGGAGGAAGAGGAATTGTGACGCGCAAATTTAGAGGATGCGGATGAGGAAGAGGAAGAGGAAGAACGTACATTATTTCACGCCTGTAATCCCCGAAGGGGTAGGCAGAGGTAAATGCGTGCATTCAAGCATACATGCAAACACCCACGACTCGCCGGTTACGTTTTGGTCCATGTAACAGGTGGCGAACCTGTTGCCATCGCCGGGTACATTTCCAAACTCCGAGGGTACCTCGAAGTACTGGGCGACAACAGAAAATGTAAAAATCCCAATAGAACCAGAGATAAATAATTTTTAACCGTAATCTCTGATAGTCCCCGACCGGGGAATCGAACCCAGGACTCCCAGTGTAGTAGTAGTGGCCTGCTACCACTACGCTACTGAGGCAGTTAATGATATAATAATAATAATAATGGCAACCGTTGAAACGTCCCACTGCTGGGCACGAGTCTCTCCCCTTCTTGAGGGGAGGCCTGGAGCTTACTCCACCACGCTGCTCCAATGCGGGTTGGTGGAGATAAGGGTTAGTGGCCAACCCGCTGTCGGATGTTTTCAAACCGGCCATACATATGGCCTGCGACAAAGTTTAACGACTGCTATTTATCTACAGCAACCGGGACCGTCGGCTTAACTTGCTCTCCGAAGCACGGAAACGCGGATTTTAATTTGACACTAGTGGTCACCCGTCAATTACCCGACCGCACCCGTATCGCTTAATCGAGTAGATCGCTTGCGTCCTACACCGGCCGCGAGGCCTTGCGCGCTTTAGAAAGATGAAAAGAGGATGATACGAAATTATAAATACTAGCGGACCCAACCCAAAATCCGCTGTCCTGTCTCTATGTACATAACTAAGTACATACATACATACAAAAAATAATAATTAAAAGGGCATTTTCCAGTGGACTAAACTATGAATCTAAACCATTCTCAAAACACACACAATAATGAATCATCTAAATCGGTCCAGCAGTTAGGACGAGTTCAGTAACATATCTACACAACATACGCACACAAAAAAAATGAGTGAATGATACAATTTAATTTAGAACTTGATATGAAAATAAGAATGCAGTCTTTATTTATTTGTTAATTAGGTACTTAAGTCGAATATTATTAATCAAAATAAAAGAATTGAATACTATTATAGAGCAACACCGGAGGGGAGTAGCCATATGCAGGCCTAGGCCTATACCTGTCGCCTATATGTATAAGTGTGAGTGAAATTATTTCTGTATTTTGTTAAAGTCAAGGTGTGAGATTCGTAGTAATAGACGATTTTTGTAGTGTGCGTGTGTGTCGCATGCATTTCCCCCCGCAAAAAATGGCAGACTGTTTAGCATCGGTAATAAACGCTATGGCTACTCTCCTCCAGTCCGCCGCGGCCGGTGGTCCGTGTTGCTCTATGAATACTATTAATCAAAATTAATTACAGGGAGATTATTTTTTTAAAATGTAATTTGGAAGCTGTTTCCCCTGACAATCGGTTTTTAGCTCATCATATTAATATACCAATCCAGCATTGCTAGAAAGTCGTTCGCTGGGACATTTGATGGAAGAGAAGATAGGTATTGCCATAGATACAGTTCCGTAAAGCCCCGAATATTTCGAATTTTTTAGAGGCGTACGCGTATAAACATAGTATTTTATGTAATGTATGTCAATAAAATTAAAAGAAACAACCAAGGAACAGCGCCGGTGGCGGGAGGGGAGTTCTCGCTCGCTTGTTCAGCCCGGCATCGCGCTGCGGCGTGTGTGTACGTTGCCGTGAATACTCCTCCTTAATTCTTCATAAATTCCTGGAGGAAGCGATAGCGGAAGAGGATTTTTTTATTTTTATTTATGAGGATGCGGTAACGGATGAGGAACCCAAAATATTGCGGAACTTCCTCATTATGAGGAAGAGGATGAAATCCTCAACAACCCCTTATTCATTTAGGTTTTAAAATCAACACAAAAGACTAAGTAACCCGATCAATGGATCGATATTCTTAAACATCGATATTTTGTGACAGCCGCCTATGTTGACACATCCTTTTTTGACGCTTTGATATGTCACCTCATGTCTGTCACGTCATCGATGATTAACGTCACGTTATTCACTTGGCGTTCTGTGACTTCTCTGTGTTTTGACTACTGGCTTGTTAATGTGCTTGTTGAAACGAATTTCGAGTTCTTTTTCGATTTGGAATACGTAGGTAGTGCTAGAGGTTTCTGTTCAAGTCAGTTGATCGTGTTCGTTAGTTTTTCTGTAAACAATTTATTATAATCTGCAAAAGCAGACTGGAGTTTGCCAAAAAAAAGTGCTCGGTGTTCAGTGAAAGCATTCATAGGTAGGTATTTGTGGATACAAGCGTGATTATTTAGTGTACAAATCACTTTCTTAGCGATAATAGCAATCTACAAACCGTCAATTTTAAATTAGAGCCTATTGGTACGAAAATTTAAAAAAATATGGCGGAAAAACGACGTCATTCTTACAATTTTTAAATTGGTATATCTCATGAACCCCACGCGTTAACGAAGTGAAATATGTTTTAAATAGTAGTATATGTACTAATGTCTGAGGACGAAAAGTTTTATTGATGTACAATTATGTACCAATGCCCCATACAAGGTGGCGGATCTCCTTACAATGTAATTGTATTCCAGAAAATAAATGACTTATCTGCATTGTTCACCCTACACTATAGGTTAAGCCGCCCCTGGGGGTGTTGAATAGTTTTCAAATGATTACTTCTTTACATCGATGTGATGTTAAAGTCGATGAAACGAAAAAGCGACAGTAAAAAGAGACAAACATATAAATTCATAAGATTTAACGTGGGAAAAAACGAGATGGGAAGCATTATACATTGTCTCTTAAGAGTGTTATGAATTTTTTTGAAATTTCACTTCTGCCACGTGTGAATTGCACACGTATTTTTGCTGTGATTCCAAAAAGTGTGAGAAAAATACATAAAGTCCACCGGTCGCGGCGGACCGGAGGGAGTAGCCATAGCGTGTATTACCGATGCAAAACAGTCTGTCATTTTTTGCAAGGGGAAATGCGTGCGAACACACGCAGACTACAAAAATCGTCTATTACTACGACACTCACACCTTGACTTGAACAAAATACAGAAACAATTTCACGCACACATTTAAACATCAAGGCGACAGGTATAGGCCCATTTGGGTTTGTACTTTGATAGAGGGGAAAGCCTATATGACACTAACCCCCTTATTCATAAACGTATTTTAGCTAAAGTGTTGCTAATCTCTCTATTGTCTTTTTCTATCCTGCACATTTGACAATGCAACTGACAAGGACAAAGCATTCTATAGCTAAAAAGTTTCTAATGTACGTTTATGTATAAGGGGGTAAATGTATAGTCAAGAATATCGCTAAGATAAAACTAATTATAATATTTATTGCCAACTAGCATAGTGTGGCAATAGATGGTGCTACTGCCACCATAAGGCAATGCAATAAATGTTAAGGAAAGATTTGACTAATCGGACAGGACTTCGGTAGCTCAGTTGGAATAGCGGCTGGACTAGATTCCCAGAGGCCGCGAGTTCGAGTCTCGCCTGAAGTTAAATTTTTCTTTAAAATATATTTCACAAGCATGTGTTAATGCGAAATAATATAAAACAATAAGTATAATATAATGTAAAAAGTATATCAGTGGAATGTCTCATTCCCCCTTTACAAACTGATAACAAAGAGTAAAAAGAAAAGAAAAAGAGTCATTCTTTGTCATTCACCGGCAGAGTTCGAAACGTGCCAGGTATCCCCGAGTATCCAGCGATACAGTTGGTCCAGCGGTGTGAGACGACCGCTTGATTCGAAGGGTCGCGGGTTCGATCCCCGCACCGGGACAAACATTTGTATACCTACAGATATTTGTTTCGGGTCTGGGTGTTTGTGTATGTGTTGTATGTGTACAACGGCACCCACGACACAGGTTCATACGTAATGTGGGGCTGTGAGTAGGGTTACCACCTTAAATATCATAACCTTTTATTTTATATTGAACTTATAAAAGAGCATGGATTGCTGTTAGATACAGACAAATCACTTTATAAATACGAAATTAGCTAGCTACCCACTGGCGAGCAGTGGCGTCAGTGGCAAGATACCTAGCGGCGAGAAGGCCGTCGTCGAGCGCGGTCGTGATTTACTCTCTTAGCCAATTCGACATCGCTTGTCGTTACTTTTGAACAACTCGTTATTCCGGGAGAATTTAGTATATTTTTATTTCCTTCCGGGAGACGGGAGATTTAAATTTTAAGAGCTCGAATCCGGGAGACTTCCGGAATTCCGGGAGAGGTGGGAACCCTAGCTGTGAGCGTGAGCGTATTTTATTTTTATTTTTTTTATACATTACTTAACTTTGTTTTCCTTTCAGCGATAAGAAACTACCTGAACGGCGGCGGCGCGGAGACGAGCCTGTGCCGCGCGCTCGTCCTGCAGCTGCTGTCGGGCCTGTGGGCGCTGCAGCGGTGGGCCGCGCGCCAGACCGCGGTCAGGCTGTACTCCACCTCGCTGCTGCTGGTGTACGACGCGGCCAAACTGAGGCACTGCTGCGGGGACACGCATGTGCTCACGTGAGTGCCTCTTATCGTCATCACATAATAATGGCAACCCGTTATACGTCCCACCGCTGGACGCGAGTCTCTCCCCTCTTTTGGGGGGAGGCCTGGAGCTTACCGCACCGCGCTGCTCCGATGCGTGTCGGTGGAGATACGGATTAGTGGCCAACCGGCTGTCGGATGTTCTCAAACCGCCCATAAGGCCTCCGACAAAATTTAACGACTGCTATCTATCGATAGCGACCGGGACCGACGTCTTAACGTGCCCTCCGAAGCACGGAATCGCGCATTTTCATTTGCCACTAGCGGTCACCCATCACATCCGACCGCGCCCGTAATGCTTAACCAAGTTAGATCGCTAACGATCTACCCCAGCCGCTGAGCCATGCGCGCTTCCAAAACTTCATAGTTGCCCAAAATAGTGCTGTGCGTCATCAGATGAGAATATGCAATAATCGTTGCGTTTTTGTATTTACTGCCGCCTTAGGTTGACTAATTGCACTAGCGGAACGATTCACACCTCCACTTGTGGACGTTTGTGTCGCCAACGCCACTGAAGTCCTCTTTCTTCGTGTTCGATCTTTTTCGTGGATTAATTTATTATTTTTAAAGAAAAATGGAAAGAAAAATTTGACTTCAGGCGAGACTCGAACTCGCGACCTACTGGGAATCTAGTCCAGCCGCTCTTCCAATTGAGCTACTGAAGCCCTGCCCGATTTGTCAAATCTTTCGATTTGTCAAAAAAATAAAATATATTTCACAAGCATGTGTTAATGCGAAATAATATTAAGTTACGTTAATATAAAACAATTAATTTATTATTTTATTAGGCTTTAGCAGTAAGAGACTACCTTTAAGTTGGAAATGATAGAGGTTAAAGTTTATAGAGCTCTATCCTCTTTCCTCCTTTTTGTATTGGATCATAAAAAGAGAACGCATCTAAGGAGGCCTTGGACTTAGTTAATAATTCTTCTCACACCTGAGCATAAGCATGTTCTCACGTGTACGGCCTTTTAATTGCCAGCATGTATTCTTGAATGCACGCAATGACCACCTGACCGGAACACGATAGTACTGAACACTACCGTTTAGCAGCATGTAAATTAGGTAATGCGGTGGTGCCTACGCCCGCGAGCTTCGTCACTGAAGCTCTGCTACCAGTCCTATTAGGACTTGTGGAGGAACGGGTGGAAGTGTTCCTCCAACGAAAAGGGAGGATCCTTCGACCAGGCAAGGTGGTAGCGCCTGGCGGGCCGCGGCCCAACGATTGACGTTGGGAAGTTGTATATATGCCAACTCTTGAGAAATCTTCGCATGTGCGATGTAATTCGAATGCACGCCATCTACCGTACTAGACAAGTACTGTGAGGTTTTCATATGTGTTCCACTAGTTGGCGCCTTAATGTAGTGGACGCTACAGACTTTTCCACTTTCTGGCAATTCCCTATGCCACTCTTCTGGCACAAAGGCATCACCTTCGGCTTCGGGAGTGGTACCGCATCTAAATTTTGACGTCTGGTCTTTGTGTGGGTGTCTATTGACTGCAGGCATCGCTTAACATGAATGTGAACTGTATGCTTGTTTACCACTTTTTTTACAGAAAAAAAGTCATCAAAACTGATATTTAGAAATTAAATAAAAAACGGCAAGAAAAATTTGTCCCACCGCATGTGGGACTTCGGTAGCTTAGTGGTAAAGCGGATGGACTGGTTATCCTGAGGTCGCAGGTTCAATTCCTGTCCGAAGTCAAATTTTTCTTTCCATTTTTTCTTTAATTTCTAAAGTTCACTCGCATGTGTTATTGCAAAAATAATTATTACAAAACGAATATTCCATGGTTTCAGGCCACGCCTAACATGTCGTTCGGCGCCAGTCGCCCGCCGCAAGTCCGTCCCCTCCCTCCACAGCCCCGCCACCGGCTCCAACTTCAGCGGTCAGATCTCCTCCAAAGGTCCCATCTACAAAAAAGTCAACTCCGTCCCCATCACCCCCATGACCTTAACCACCCACGTCACCCCCCCTTCCTCGCCGAACACTTCCCCCTGGAGCGAAGCGTTGGAGAGGATGAACCACAATCATTCCTTCGAGCACAATTACGAAGACAAACTTTGCAAGATCAAAATGAATTACCGAGCGATGTTGGATCAACTAGCCAGCGATACCCCCACCCCTAGTCAGTGGGGTACGGTCAAAATTATAGACTTTGCCCACGCCTTTTTCAACGAAGAGGACGACGCGTCCGTAGACGAGAATTTCCGCGAGGGCATAGACAACTTTGTTGAGATTTTCGAGGCGCTGTTACGGGAGACGGACGATCAGGTTTTCTGACATTGTGTAACTTTTTGGGGACGATATTTTATAGTGTTTCCGTTCATTCGTTTAGTTCTATCCTTCGGTCATGACTTAAAGAACCAGATAGATGTTAGGGATGGCGATTCTTTCTGAAAAAGATCGATCTTTGAATCGATTCGAATCGAAGAGTAAAAAATCGATCCACGATTGTATCGACGGTCAATGTTGCTTCATATTACACGTTAAATGTTATGATTTATGTGTCGTGTCTCTTTTTACTGTATTTACTGCATGTTTCCTTTAAGTAATGAAGCAAAAAGGTCGATCTTCGATTTCCAAGGTAAAGTATCGATTCGCTAGATCGATTCAGTGCAGTGAATCGATACAAATAATCCATCTTATCGGTCTAAAAGATCGATCTTCAGATTAATCGATCTCAGATCGCCATCCCTAAAGATGTTCGAGTGCTGCTCGCTTAATGCAAATGTACAGTGGGGGAACTCTGAGCCTGGGTTGCACCACGGTATTTGTTAAAGATAGTGTAACATTTCACATCCTTCTCTAACTATAACAGATTTCTATAAGTTAGACAAGGATGTGCAATATTACAATTACTTTTAACGTTAACAAATATCGTGGTGCAACCCGAAATAGAAATAGAAAATATTTTTTATTTCGAATAGATCTTTACAGATACTTTCAAAACGTCAAGAAATATAAAATACCTAGAGTGAATAACCATTACATAAAGTAAAGCATAATCATATATCAATAGTAAATTAAAAATTAGAATTTAAACTACTTAGTTAAAACATAATAATCACAAAATTTTTCAATTCCTTCAAGGATGATAAATGAAGAAAAAGAAAAACTTATTCGTCAAGATCAAAGTTATTCACTTAGCAGAGTTCCAAGTGCAGTCACTACTGAGAAGAACTCCGCTACCCAACAAACTCAGTAAGAGCTCTTTTAAATGAGAGCTTAAATTTAGTACAAATTATCGCGAAAAATCAAATAATGTCAACGTCCATAGCATAGATGCAAATAAACTGCTATCTACTAAATGTGATATAGCCCCTGCAAACCAGAACAGACCAGTCCCCACCAACAGCTCCCGTTCACGAGTATGACGCATGTGACAGCCATTGCCCTCCTCGACCATTTTAGAGGGAAGTGAGCAACCCGCCACACGACGCCGCCAAAGGCAAAGACATTTCAGCGTGCATGACTTAGGGTACCGGGCTTTGTTTATCCAAAATCAATCAAATATGGCTTTTATTACAACCTCTGAAGGTCCCTATGTAAACAAGAGGCCAAATTCCTGAGTCATATATAAATGATATCTATCTTAATTGTTTTGATGACAAATGGTTCTTCACGCAAGAGTTTGAGTTCCAAGGCTTAGTTCGCCAGTCAAGACATATTTTTTTTAAAACTCGACCTTAATTTATTATATCATATTCTTAATGTATATTCCAAGAATACATACTCTAAGGCCAAATTGATAGTTTGATTCACAAGCCAGCTAATTCCTCTTATTTTTATCTCAATCATAAACCCGCTTCGTTTTTTTGGAGTTACTATTTATTACTTTTGTATCCTAAGTTTGTTATTTGGATGTCGTGGTGAATCAAGGTATCGAAGTCGTACTCAGCAATTAATATTGCACATCGAGCCTGCAAGAGACGGTCGGCTCGTTTCGACTTCGTAGAGCGTTATCTCTGTTGCACACTGCCTACGTAAGCACTGACAGTCCGGTATTGGTCAAAACTTGATGGTCAAAAATGGTCGACAAACGTCAAATAGGTACGGTGTGAAAGAGATAACGCTCTACAGACCCCGAAATAAGCCGAGGTCTCCTTCCTAGGCTCGATGTGCAATATTTATTGTTGAGCACTGGTAGGATTATCCATGACAACCAAATATTGTTTGAATTCTATTGAAAATCCTCGAATAAAAATATAAATAATTTAATATCCGATAGTGCAACTCTTTAGTATTATCTATCTATATATATAAAAACGCAACCCGTTTTCCTTGGTCACGGCATCACGCGTGAATGGCTTTACCGATTTGGCTAATATTGATTTTGAATGATTTTTTCAAGTCCAGGGAATGTTTAAAAGGTAAGAAAATGTGAAGAAATTGAAGGGAAAAAGTAAAAACCACCATTTCATTTTCCCATACAAATAGTCCGTATCTATCAAACCTTTGACACATGTCATATTTTTATTCCGAGGCAATACGAAGTTTGCCGGGTCAGCTAGTAAATTAATAAATTATCATTTATCGGTCTTGGAACAAATATTATATTAATCGAGATATATGAAATATTACTAGTTATATTAGCGCAATGATAAGATCATTGTTATCATATTATATAACTGATACGTGATATATGAGTGGTTTAAACCGTCAAGACTTCCTAAAAGAAATATAAAAAGCATGTTTAAATTGCATTAAAATGTGTGTAGACACATTATTATTAAAGAAATTCCGACGACACAAACTTAGCGTTTACTCGTCAGTTGATCCAATACCTTAGTGCCGCGTGCTCGCATCTCAACCATCGTATATTAAACGCAACAATATAACTACAATACGTAACGTAACTTCACGCCTGTAATCCCCGAAGGGGTAGGCAGAGGTAAATACATGCAAACACCCACGACTCGCCGGTTACGTTTTTGGCCCATGTAATAGGTGGCGAACCTGTTGCCATCTCCGGGCACATTACCAAACTCCGGGGTACTGGGAAACTTCCAGAAAATGTAAAAATCCCAATAGAAGCAAAGATAAAGGATTTTAAACCGTTATCTCTGATAGTCCCCGACCCGGGAATCGAACCCAGGACCTCCAGCGCAATAGTAGTGGCCTGCTACCACTACGCTACTGAGGCAGTTCTAATAACTACAATAATTCGGGTTATATGATTGGTGATCACCAACATTGGACTTCTCAATTTCCATCCTCTACTGTCTGAATACGCATATCCTTCTATATTGGCAACCACGTTAAAACTGCCAAAAATGCAGTTTTAGAAATGTTTGTGCACATTTTATTTGATGGGTTTCTGATAGAACATGTATGTATGTATTTTCTCGCGAGGTCACTTACCAGGCCCCAGGGGTAGACAGTGCCAATTATTCAGGTTCTATCTCTCGTGCCTATAATACATTCGTGCCTGATAGAACATGGTTACATATAAATATGTGATTCCTAATAGTATCACTGCCGAGTTCAGGACAATTTTATTTGTAGCTCAACAAGAAAAAATACTACTTAAGTACCTATTTTCGTAAATATTATAAATACATTTTAATCGTTCAGTTCTCGGAAGAAATCTAAACTGGATATGAGATATTAATGTTATCGATAGCATTCGATATAGTTATTGCAATTTTATGTGTCTAATAAAATATATCTGATTAATACTAGATAATAACTGGTGCCAAAACTTTATCTAGATTAATCTTAAAGCTAGCGTAGTAACGAATTTTTTAAATGTATTTTTATATTCAGCTCCTTCGATAGTTTCAGCCGGATTTAGACTCACTAATAAGTTCTTAATTATCTTTAATTATTATTAAAAATATATGTATCTTCACGCCAGGTCCCTAACGGGGTAGGCAGAGAGTGTAGAGCGCCAGATATCCCGGTTCTGACAAACCTCTCGTGCCTCGTCTACCTTCATCATTCTCTTCATACATGCACGCCGATTCCTAAGACTTTTGACCCCACCATCAGACAGAACTCGACCTATTTGGTCATGGTAGGTCAGTCTTGGTCTTCCTGGGCCTCTGCAACCATCCACATTCGCATTGTATATCTGTTTAGTCATTCGCTCATTCGACATTCTTTCTATATGCCCGAACCATCGGAGCATGCTTTTTCATTTTTACACCGATACTATCATTCACACAAAGTCTCTTTCTTACATCTTCATTACGAACGCGATCGGTGAGTGATACACCGCAGATCTTGCGCAAAGATCTCATCTCGACCGCGTTCAACTTACTTTCATGCTCTTTCCTGCATACCCAGCTCTCGCTTCCGTATAAAAGCGTTGTTAATTATTAAAAATGTAATATTGAAAGTATTGTTTTTTCAAGGAATGTAAAGCCACCGGCGGCTAGACACAATTGAAAATCAATTGTCATATTTTTCTCGTGACTTGACGGGTTAAGTAAATATGTGGCCAACAAAATTAACTTTTAATAAGTGAATCCTGAAGCTTGACTGTAGTATTGACCTATAGACATCTTACACAAACACCGGATGTCAACGTGCAGTTGCGGGAGCACCCTTGAGATCTTAAATCTTTGGTAGCTGCGCTAGAAATACTGATACTCATCCATCTGCATGTGTGCGAGTATTAGATTAGGTAATGCGGTGTTGCCTTTGCTCTCCAGCTCCGACACTGGACCTACCGATTTGCAAAACCAGTACATTGCAAAATTGTGTGTTATAAGAAATAATTTGCATTGTAATGTTTTTGAATGGTTGGCTATCTTTTTGTTAAATATTGCTAATGTTTGTATGCATTGTTTGTATTTCAGTATCCAACAAGAAATATTAAAGATACTGTAGGTGTGTGTTGTTGCAAACGGTGCCATTATTCTTCTGTATTTTAATGTTGTAAGTCTAATATATATATAAATATTCATATCTTGTTTTTAATATTAATAATCTTTAGCGAGTATTTAAAATTCAAATTTATATTATTAGTAGTATATGTTTTTCCATGAACAACATTTAAAGGAAACTTGTGAATCTATAGATTAATGTAATCCAGAATAGTGTTTATTGTAAATAATAATGTACCTAATATTAAAAAATTGTTAGTCATAGACAAAATATTTTATTTATGTAATAAAAAGAAAATAAATCTTTCGCTTTCGCATTATAAATATTTATTATTCAGAAATCAGCCAAAATTATACTCCCAAATAAATCGTATCTATAAACTTAATATACTGTCTAGTATGAAAAAGGCACGACTGCCGGCCGAACGGACATACGACTTAAGCAATCTCTAAATTAAAAAAAAAATATTATTTATGGTACAAGCACGCTTGCACAGAGATGAAAAGTTAAGACATGTAAATAAGAAATCACGAACGATTTTGCATAATTTGTTACATGTTAATTTATTGCAAACATACATACATTTTTTTTACAATTTTTCTAGTGTTAATCCAAAATTGTCAATTAAGAATATTTACATCTATTTATTTACAATATATAAATGTTAATGTAAAAACAATCAGAACGGTTGGGTACTGCATGCAAACTGAACTGTGATTGTTAAATTTATACAGAGATACGACATCGGCTGTCCATTTCGAATTTAAGTTAGTTTTTAATGACTCAGATGCAGTACCCAAGCATTCCTACATTTCTTAGTAAAAATATACACACATGACTTGAGCAACTACGAATGTATCAACAAAATAGGTCACGTCATGCAGTGTAGGATATCTATAAAATACTAAATACACAAGATGGCGTATGCAATCCGTTCAGCCGTAACTCGCGACGCGTTGAGAACAATACATGCATATAACATGAAAATTAAGACCAAATATCGCGTCGCGGGTCGCACGCGATAGCAAGCGATAAATCTAACGTTACAATGTATAATATACAACAAAAAAAAATTTAATAATTATAAGAAACCATAGTGAACTAGCACAAAAACGAAGCACCTTCAAACTAAGGGCGATACAGAGTATTTAATTAATAATTATATTTATAATTAATGACAATATAATATTTTTTTTGATAATTTTTCTCAATTATATTTCATTACGAAAAAAAAAACGAAAAAACACACATGGCAGAAGTTCAACATTTTAATCTTAATTTAGGTCAAAGTATCACAATTCGTTTGACTTCGCGCACCGTTTGGCTCGCTGGTGTTTTAAAGATAAAATCGAGCGAGCCACCAATTGATTCTGACGACACAAGACAAAATTAGTGCAAGCCAACTAAAAAAATACGATAAAAAAAAAAATATTATTGAGGATTTCCATCGCCCCGAATTGATTAAACGAATAATAAAATACAAATACCGCGTAAATACAAGTTTTTCTCGACTCTCCGAGACAATCAACAATGCCTAAGCTATAAATTCTATACGTATTGTTGTACTGGCGTTAATTTCTCATTATAAGCTTATTTCGTTTGCAGTTTACAGAAAAAATGCTAGTTTACGACGAATTTCGTAATTTCTGTAGATAGTTCTTTATATTTTTATACATATTCCAGCTCAGAATTGATTAAAGTCTACAAAATCTGTAATTTGTATACAATATACGCAAATATTATTTTGTATACAAATCGCTGAAACCAATGAAACCTATCTTAATTCTCGGATCCGTACTCTGACAAAGTTATTGTGATTCAATTTAGAACTAAAACTACAACTCGTTTTTGTTTTGTATGTATAGAATATAATGAGACGAGACGAAACACCGCTATTCAGTTTGGGTTCGAAATTGAAAAGCAATAAGATATCAGAGTAAGGGCGCGGTATACAGACTGTACGTTAAAATGAAAGTCCAACTTGCAATAGTAATTTTGTTTCACAGGCGTGGCAATCTAGTAAGTGCAACAATGTTTCTAAGGGTTTATAAAGTTGTAAATAGTAAGAGCTTGTCGCGCTTATGAAATTAAATCAGTATTAAAAGTTACTGTCTTTCAAAGCCAAGTCTGAAATCCGCAAATTGCAAACGCAATAGACTCGCGCCAGCCATTACTGTATCAACTAAACGAGTGACAAGAACCTCACGACAACTTACTATAAGTTACCGTAATACGATAAATATCTCAATTTTATTAACAGTCTATTTTACACAATATGCGTCGGAGCGCCGAAAAAACGGTTAAGACCTAACAAGCAGTTAAAATAAACTCGGTTTAGCAAGCCGTATGAATAAGACACTTATCATTAATTAACAAACGCCCCATACACACTAGTTCGGTTTCCAAGGCTGGCGGCGGCCATTTTGAAAAACAAAACGGTGCCTCTGTGAAGATATAAGATGCGGAACAATAATCTATCCACAAAATTAAACATCAAAAGCGTCTCAAGTTGAAGTAGAAATCAAAAATTGAAATATAAAAACATATTTATGATAAGTAATATATTATTCTATGCTCTTGACAATTTTTTTTTTATATTATATTATACTCATTAAAAGAAATTATAATTGTAACTATTAACATTCAATTACGAAATATACATGTAAGTCTAAATCGTACAATTTCAATATTTAAATACAAAATTCGATGTCAAGAAGTATACGGTATGTTGTTCTAAAATAAAGACAATCAAATATAAACGCAAAGTAAATCAAAATCAGTATAATCGTTTAAAAAACCCAAAATGAACGTACGATCATTTTAATTTTACATACTATACTAACTATAATTCTCTAGTGATGGACCCCTTAATTTTAAGACAAGCATCCTACACTCAGAGACATCGTCCCACCGCCGGTCTAAGAAACCAATGTATAAACCCATGTACAAACACAGAACTAATCCCAAGTGGCTTCCAAATTGCTATCAAGTTAGGCCTACATTCGGACATATAATATAAAGAGAACAATACAAACATTAAATTGCATTTCTAAAAAGAGGGAAATTGGATAATTTACATGAAATTTTTATAGACAAAAATATTTTTTACAATTGAAAAAACAGTGACATTGTAGAACATTCTCGAACTGTTCCAATGGACTGCACTAGCACAAGGGACGGATTCCACGAAAGCCACGCAAGACCAGCGGCCCGGGTCGGCCCCGGGACACACCCAACAAGCTTCTAGAATATTCTAGATACAGTGGAGACCACACTCTGAATATATCTGCTATACAAAAAAGAAGCCCTTACACTGTGACTAGTGCGATTAGGGTTGCCACGTCACCACCGAGTTGATCGCCTAACTTGATTGATTTCGTCTCGGCTTGGTTTGTTATGATGATAAAATCGATTCAGGTGTGTCAGGACCGGGATATCTGGCGCTTCACACGCTCTGCCTACCCGGTAAGGGACTTGGCGTGAAGATAAATACATACAAAAACGACTCAGGCGGTTGAAGGTCAAATTAAGCGGTCAAACCGCAAAAAAATCTTATTTCTGTTTCAAAAGTCCGATGACTTGCCACTCGCATGAAGCAAATGATATCCAGAGGAAATCCAGTTTATTCGGTTTGATGGTAACCCTAGATGCGACGCTCTCTTTCTAATGTAGATTAAAATTAAAAGATAGGAATACCACAGTAAGAGATCTGAGGGCTGTGATTTAAGGCGGTATTTGACCCAAACTGCTGAATCAAAGTGTGGTCTCCATTATGTATCGCTTCATGGTCACACCTAGCTATTTTTACATATACAACTATTTAGAGACAATTCCGGATAGACTTGACCGTTCTACTTGATTGCTCTCGGATTGAACCGCATGTTGTAAATTTGAAAATTAAAGTTAACGGGCAAGATAACACGGTACTTTATAACCCAGCGTTTAATTACGACAAAATGGAAGACAAATATCTGAATGTGTAGTTTTGCAACCTTTTTTATATTGTTTTAAAAAATAAATACATATTTGAATCTATTTCTTTCTTCAACAGAAAGGATTCTATAGTAATATGATGTTGTGTGTTTTTGTTTTGAATTCAAATGCGTAAGTATCGAATATTATTTAAATTTTACTGGCAGGGAGTCGGTTAACTTGGCTAATGTGTGATTTTATAAGAATTTAAACTTATCGCGTTTGATTAGGCTAAGAACGGAAGAGGCACGGTGTCTACGATTTCTCTCCTCTTATAGTCGCTGCTACCTAGGGGTACGGCTACGCTTATACTGGGTTAATTCAGTACCAATGGCAAGATGACATTTTCTATGATCGATTTAAAAAGGATTTCAACTAATCCGTGTTCGGTTCGGCAAGGAAAGGGCACCGTATCTACGATTCTTCCCCTCTATGCCGACCGCGCATCACGTTTTACTCGTGCTAATTTACAATCTAACAACGACAGTTATTGTACCAGTTTGATCAAAAATTGGGGTTACACAGATCACGTGTCATTCGTGTAAACTTAAATTTGGTTCACATAAGGTTCTCGCGGTCAGCGTAAGGTTTTCCTCGCCTCGAATGAGTCACAACATAAATTATTCCACACCGAATTAATTCAGGACTAACAATAAGTCAATATTAACAGTGTATTCCGTCCGAGAGCAACGCAGGTGAGTGTGGGGTGTGGGGGTGTGGGGGTGTGTGGGGGGTGTGGGGTGTGTGGGGGGTGTGGGGTGTGTGGGCTATATCTTGGGCAGCTTGGGGGCCTGCACCCGCGGCGTGTCGCGCGCGAGGCGCGGGGCGGCGGCCGCCTTGTAGTGTGCGGGCTATATCTTGGGCAGCTTGGGGGCCTGCACCCGCGGCGTGTCGCGCGCGAGGCGCGGGGCGGCGGCCGCCTTGTAGTGTGCGGGCTATATCTTGGGCAGCTTGGGGGCCTGCACCCGCGGCGTGTCGCGCGCGAGGCGCGGGGCGGCGGCCGCCTTGTAGTGTGCGGGCTATATCTTGGGCAGCTTGGGGGCCTGCACCCGCGGCGTGTCGCGCGCGAGGCGCGGGGCGGCGGCCGCCTTGTAGTGTGCGGGCTATATCTTGGGCAGCTTGGGGGCCTGCACCCGCGGCGTGTCGCGCGCGAGGCGCGGGGCGGCGGCCGCCTTGTAGTGTGCGGGCTATATCTTGGGCAGCTTGGGGGCCTGCACCCGCGGCGTGTCGCGCGCGAGGCGCGGGGCGGCGGCCGCCTTGTAGTGTGCGGGCTATATCTTGGGCAGCTTGGGGGCCTGCACCCGCGGCGTGTCGCGCGCGAGGCGCGGGGCGGCGGCCGCCTTGTAGTGTGCGGGCTATATCTTGGGCAGCTTGGGGGCCTGCACCCGCGGCGTGTCGCGCGCGAGGCGCGGGGCGGCGGCCGCCTTGTAGTCGTACGCGCAGCCGTGCACCTCCGCGTACCTGCCGACGACACACGGTTCACTCTAAGCCTGGGTTGCACCAAGATATTTGTAAATGTTATTGTAACATTTTACATCCTTCGGTCACTTAAAGGTATCCGGTTAAAGTCAGAGAAGGATGTAAAATTTGACATTACCTTTTAACAAATATTTCGGTGCGAGGTGCGACCGAATCTCGTCACCCGGGGTCGCAGTACACGTATGAACGGTACGGAAACTACGAACGAATCGTTCGAAACGGCACACTCACGCAAACGTCTACGAGGCCTCTGAGCGGTTCTCGCAGTGCTACAGTAGCGAGTGTCGATAGCAACCGGGACCGACGGCTTAACGTGCCCTCCGAAGCACGGAAACGCGCATTTGCCACTAGCGGTCACCCATCTCACTACCCGACCGCGCTCGTAGTGCTTAACCGAGTTGATCGCTTATGATCTACACCAGCCGCCGGGCCATGTGCGCTTCTGTACGATAGGATTGATTAAAAGTCAGTAAATGCTAAAATAATAACACCATTATTTAAAAATATAGTGACATCCCTATTGCTTCAATGGAGTGTAGGTAAATATTTTATAAAAATGGGCTTAGTTTCCATACTGTTTGTATCTGTACTGTGCCCGGGTGGCGTACGGTAAAGGACCGTCAACCGTCATAAAATACGTTGCCATTTAAGGGATCTCAGTAAGCGTGACAAAATGTGACAAGAGGGGACGGGAGGGTCCACGGCAACGTCACGTTCAAATAACAGTAAAATATTTTTGGTTACAATATTATTAATATTTTAAAAACTTACATTCAGGGGATTAAATTTTGTGACGAAAAATTTATAGGAGGGGGGAGGGTCACAGATAGTGTGACACAGCGTGACAATAGGTGGGGGAGAGCATCAGAAAAGACTTATTTTAGCATGACGTATTCTATGAATGGCCCATTCCCTTAGACATGCCTTTCGCAATTTTTATCGCTGTTCTCATATCGGAGTGGGGCGAAAAAGAGATCCGTAAAAACACGTAAAATGTTTCATTGTTCAATGTAAAATATTCATAAAAAATTGATACCTATGTGGCGCGCAGTAAGACCGTCCGCACCGACACACGTGGACGGTGGCTATACTGAGTCGCTTGCGGCACAACCCGCACCGGTTCTTCTTCTTGTCGCGCTTGTCGTCCGGCGGGGGGGCGAGGGGGGCGGGCGCCAGGGGGCCCGGGGGGGTGTCGGGGGGCCGGGGGGGCGGCGGCGGCGGGGGCAGGTCGAGGCGCTCGTCGCTGAGGTGCAGGTGCTCGCGGTTCCGGTGGCGGGACAGCGCTGGCAGGATTCGGCTGTGGGTCGACATGGTTTTTTATAAGTATTGATTCATTGTACAATGATGCCGGTTTAGTGGGTACCTAGTACACGTATTAAATCTGTAAATGTATGTTTCATCACGCCAGATCCGTAACGGGGTGAACGGAGAGCGTAAAACGCCAAATATCTCGCTTCTTACTATAACTCATGCCCTTTCTGCATTCATCACTCTCTTCATGCATACATGCCAAGACTTGACCATATCTTCGGAAAGTACACGACCCGTTTAATCCCTTTCCTAACCATTTCATACACTGAAATCCCAGGCAGTACCCTTTTTTTCTGCCAGCAATACTGTTAGTTTAGGTAAATAAACAAAAAAAAAAACATACGGGTGAGTTGAGAACCTCTTTCTTTTTATAGTCGGTTATAAAAAATTTTTAATAAGCGAGTGACAATACGAATATAGATGGTTTCAGAGATCCAGGAAGACGAAAATTAACCTAAGTTTTTGTTCTTTTTACATATCCGAATCAGCATTCATTCGTAATGCTGTACTTCCTTCAACTTCAATGAAAATTTTAATATGTGGTGTATTAATAATTGATTATGTTAGTAATAAATAATTTGTATTGATTATTTGTCACTAAAGATCGCTCAATATTTGTTCACTCAATACAATTTTGTCGCTACTGATGGGAAAGAGCAGCGGACGCGTAGAAGGCGTGTGTGTGTGTGTGTGTGTGTGTGTGTGTGTGTGTGTGTGTGTGTGTGTGTGTGTGTGTGTGTGTGTGTGTGTGTGTGTGGTGTGGTGTGGTGTGGTGTGGTGTGTGGGTGTGTGGGTGTGTGTGGTGTGTGTGGTGTGTGTGGTGTGTGTGGTGTGTGTGGTGTGTGTGTGGTGTGTGTGGTGTGTGTGGTGTGTGTGTGTTGTTGTTGTGTTGTGTCTGTGAGTATTTTGTTCGAGGGAATATGCGAAACTACATAGTATATGTCAACGATGAAGTATTTCAACGCTCACCTATTTCTCTTCAGCTTCTCGAGGTCGGAGGTGGAGGAGGAGAACAGCGCGTCGCTGAGCGGCGGGCGGGGGGCGGCGCGGGAGGCGCGCACGTGCAGCGCGGACGACGAGCGGGCGTGCGCCCCCGCGCCGTGCCCCCCGTGCCCCCCGTGCCCCACCACGCCGGCGCCCCCGCCGCAGCCCCCGGAGCCCCCCGCGCCCCCACTCGCGCCCGCCAGTTGGGAGCTGGAGCCGAAGGCCCGCGCCCGCCAGCCGCTCGCCTCCCCTCCCACCAGGGGACCTGCGGGGATAGCATAAAAAAAACTTAAAATTAATCATGTTAAATTATTTCATCTAAATCATCTATCAATAAATAATTGTACTGATTATATGTCAAAATGACTTGTTTTTTCGAGTTTCCTCTTCCCAAAACTCATGAGTAAGTACTTGAAGTTTTCATATTATTATTTCAGACATATTTTCATGTAAATTCGCATAATTCTTTTTTTATACAAACAGTCCACAGCTGATGTTCAAAAAAATCCCTGACTTTTTCCTGACTTTCCCTGACTTTTTTTCAATTTTCCCTGACCAAATTTATTTATTTAGTAGGCAAGTATGTTTTATTCATATCGCGCATGGCCCCGCGGATGGTGTAGATCGTAAGCGATCTACTCGGTTAAGCGATACGGGCGCGGTCGGGTGTGTGATGGGTGGTATGTAATAATACTACGTATAGAATGGACACTTCGACGTCCCGCCCATTTCTCCCCCTCACCCAACCACCTCCCCTCTTATGGGCGACGGTTGGTATTCTACAGTGAGGTTGCAAGCGGCCTAGTTGTAATACATTTTTAAATCAATATGTTATTTATTTACATAAAAATTGTGGTGGTAACGCTATTGTGTTCGATGGTAATATACGGTGAAAGAGCTCCAATGAACGAGCTCGAAAGCGTGAATACCTACATGTTACCTACTTGACCTGCCAGTAACTGGTTATCGGTTTTTTTTTTAATAATAATAATAATGGCAACCCATTATACGTCCCACTGCTGGGCACGAGTCTCTCCCCTTTTTGGAGGGAGGTCTGGAGCTTACTCCACCACGTTGCTCCAATGCGGATTGGCGGAGGTGGGTGGGTTAGTGGCCAACCCGCTGTTTTTTTTAATGTCAAAGTATTGACAGAAAAGCAGACGGGCCACCTGATGGAAAGTATTCACCGTCGCCTATGAACTTTTGCAACACCAGGGGCGTCGCCAACGCGCTGCCAGCCCTGAAGGACTCCACGCCATTTTTGAAGAACGTCATATTGTAGCGCCGAGGGAACACCTGAGAGGGAAGCTCATTCCACAATTTACACGTTCTGGGCAAAATCGAACGTGAGAACCGCACCGTTGAACATTGCCAGGTGTCCAGTCGGTGAGGGTGGAACTTCTCTCTTCGGCGGGTAGTACGGTGTAGGAAAAGAGACGGTGGCACCATGTCTAACAGTTCAACAGAGCACTCGCCATTGTAGAGACGGCATAAAAGGCAAAGACTCCCAATGTCTCGGCGCAGGCTCAGATGTTCGAGCCTGTCAGTAAGTCCTGTCCTGGGTCGTTAACAATACGAATGGCGCGTCTTTGTAGGGAGTCAAATGGACCAAGTTGGCATTTGGGGGTCAAAAATGAGAGCAGTATTCCAGATTGGGCCTTATAAAGCTGTAATAGCTGCCACGAAATACTGCCTCGCTTTGTTAAGCACCCCTAGCTTTTTGGATGCCAACTTGGTCTTACATTCAATGTGACTCCCAAATTGCACTTCGTTCGATATGTCAACGCCCAGGATACCGATACTCTTAGCAACGGCGAGCGGAGTGCCCTGGAACTGTGGTGCTACAATGAATGGGTTTTTTTTAGCGGTGAACGCGCAGACTTGTGTCTTCGAGGGGTTGAACTGCACTAAGTTGAGTCGACCCCAATCCGAGACCCGCTCCAGAGAGTGCTCGACTTCAGACACAAGTCTAGTCCTGCTTTCCTCGATAAGCGTCCGAGAAGCATTTGCACGGCTAGTGTAGTGTGCATCTCCCGTACTGTCATCTGCATAGCAATGGAAATTGGGGTTTTGCTCCAACATTTCATTGATATGCAGAAGAAAAAGCGTGGGAGATAACACATAGCCTTGCGGCACATCAGCGTTGATGGGTAGTCTGTCTGAGCGCTGACCGTCAACTAGGACCTGTATAAAACGCTCAGACAGAAAGCTGGCTGTCCAGTTGCAAAGCCTCCCGGGAAGACCATAAGACAGAAGTTTCGCGAGAAGTGCCCTGTGCCAGCCCCGGTCAAAGGCCTTAGCAATATCTCTAATGTAAACCGTTATCATGTTCTGGGTAGGTTATATATACTGTGGTAGAGCTTCAGTGATGGAGCTCCAAGGCGTACGAGCACCACCGCATGTCCCAATTTATATTTCCCTAAATGGGACCTAACGATAATACTATGTAATCAATGTCAGGGTAAAAATAATTACCACCGCAACGATGAGGTCATAATAATTATTACAAAAGTGGTACCTCCTTTCTGGTCAAAGATGGCGGACATAATCATTTTCCAGAAATATGATACGATACATATGATATGATGGATTTCAATTTTCTGTTTCTTAAGGTGCAAATTTTTCAAATCCAAGATAGCGGACAGTTTTTTTTAAGATAATGTGAATTAATTTCAAGGCTCTTGGGGTGCTGATTAAGAAAATGGCATCCATTTTTAGATCCAAGATGGCGGACAGACTGCTTTTTTAAAAATATGATATGTGTATCAATTTTGTGATTTCTTGGGGTGCTGATTAAGAAAATGACATCTTTTTTAAAATCCAAGATGGCGGACATAATTATTTTTCCAAATTGTGATATGGGTGTCAATTTCGAGGCTTCCTGGGGTGCTCATTACGAAAATGCTCTTAGGAAACGAATTCCTGCTCTGTATTCAATGAGTGCGAAAGAGAAACATCGACACAGGCCGGCGCGTGAAACAGAATATCTTGTATGAGAAATTAGCCTGTATGAGAAATGCGGAGCGCCGCTCACACGTGATCACGTGACATTGCCGAACCGCGGCGCCCGCTAGTGTGTGGGAATAATACGCTGTGTTCCTTTTGCCGTTTTATGTATACAAACAAAAGTGTAGGATTCGTCAGTATTTTGCAGTTTTTCTTTTAAGTAAATATTTAAAATAAAATGAGAAACGAAGTAGATTATGTTTCCAGCATACATTACAATATGCTTATCCTGGATCATCTGCGTAGTCATTGATAAAATTCTAAACTAATTTTGGGATCTAGCCACATTTTATTGAATACCTATACACTGTTAAGCACTCATTTTAACACTGTAAAGGTATATTTTATTCTCACGTGAGGAAAAGGAAAGATCTGTTAGAAAATAAAAATTAAAATGGAGTAACCTAGTTATGACAAAAAAATATCATAACATAGTTCACTCCAATCATGAAAAAAAGGAACATGTCTAATTAATCCAATTACACCGTCACAATAGTTCACTCTATGAAATAAATCTTTATTCATTGTGATAAATATTTATTTATTTTGAAACTGAAAAAGAGTTATCTAATTACGACGAAAAAATCGTAACATAGATTACCCTAGAACTGAAAAAAAAAAGCTGCTATGGTCTGGATTACACTAGAAAAAAAAATTAACAACAAATCTCAATTTTCCCTGACTTTCCAGTTATCCCTTCGATTTCACTGACTTTCCCTGACCACCTTGAGCTTCCCTGACCTTTCCCTGACTTTCCAGAATGTGGACACCCTGACAAAAAATGTGACAAACAAGCATGCAGCTCACATTGATGTTAAGTGATAACTGCTGGCTATAAACATCTACACAAAAACCAGAGGTCAAAATGCAAATACATTGCCACCCCTGAAACCTAAGTTGTTACATCTTGTGATAGTTATTACGGAGCCATACATTACCATCTAACTGAAACACGATAGTGCCGAAGACTACCATTTGACGTCAAATAGATTAGATAATGTGGTGGTGCCTACCACCAGCTCTACCACCAATACAATAATCAGCAATGCATATAATCAGCTTCCTTGTGATATAACATGTGATGCAACAGCACATATTTTGGTCCTTAATGTCTACTGTTATGTTTTTTTAGATCACTCAAATAAATATTACATAGCTTAGTGCCTCTTCAGTATACCTGTATTAATTGTCTCGTTTGTAAATGTTAAGATTTTTTTTTCTTTTTTAAAGTTATTTTTAGTTTTACTTGTATATTGCTACATAGCTTTAACTTTAATTTAGTACACCCTACCTGCTTCTTCATTTATTATCCTATACCAGGTTGCCTGGAAGAAATCGCTGCCTGAGCGATAAGGCCGCCCACTGTACCATTTTCTGTAATTTCTGTTTTTTGTTATGTCTTTCCTGTTTACTGGTGTACAATAAAGAATATATAATAATAATCAATATCACGAATTTCCCTAGAACTTCAACCATCCCTTGAGTAGTAAAAGCTACAGCTCATAGTTCGTTATGATTACAGATAAAAATGTTTAAGAATTTGCACAGATTACAACCGATAGTAATCATAGAGTTGTTTATGTTATTATTATTACACATAACATAAATAAGTTAAAATAAACCATGTGTTCAATTCACACATGGTAGAAGAAAAACCTAAAAAAAACTTTCTAAGACACTGTATAAAACTTCCTATCTCATCCCACATTAAATATTAACTTTTTCCTTTCATCAACTGTCGAATCACAACGATACTAAGACATTTTCAGTCCAAAAAGAAACCATTATTAGTAGAATCGAAAAAAATACATACTATCTCACTTAAAGTAATTATTAAAAATCAACACAAAACATACCATATTCAGCAGTGGGTATCGGAGCTAGATTCTTAGCAGTCAGCTGCGGGGAGTCCTGCCTGAGACACTCCTCACTATCCAAACACTCCTCCAAAATGGCCGCCTCGTCCTCCCTCCCTTCCCTCGCCTTCACCAATATCGAGCCGGCCAAAGCATCGGACAATTTCAACCTTTCATCGGACACAGCATCCTGTATAGATTGGTCCGAGTCAGTCCTTGTTCCGATTGGAGGTAGCAATGTATATCTGTCGCTGAAGGAGCAATCGTAGTCATATCTGGTGTAGTTCCCGTCGTATAGCGGTGCGAATGTGTCCTCGGCCTCGCTGTATGGTGTGTACGTTCTGGTCGTGAACGGTTCAGGGTCGTCTAGGAGACTTGGGACGGATAATGTTTCCTCGCTTCTTGTTTTCTGTATGTCGTGCTTGTCGTCTGCAGCAAACATTTAAGATTAGACGCGTTAAGACAAATTATTATTGATATGTACTTAGGTTTTCCCTCATTAAAATAAAACTAGTTTCCGGCTTTATCTCGCGTATTAAACTAAAATTATTATTTCAAATCAACCCGACATTTCGGAGTGTTATCAATTATTGTACTATTTATTTTTCGCAAAAACACATGCGAGTGAACTTTTAAAATTAAAAAAAAAACGGAAAGAAAAGTTTGACTTCGGACCCTACACACCGACTCTAAATCGGTTAAAAATAAAAAGGGAAAGAAAAATTTAACGCATCGGTGTGAGACTTCGGTAGTTTAGTAGAAAAGCGGCTGGACTGTGTTATCAATTAGTAAGTTTTTTGTTAATCCTGAAGACGCAAGACGTTTGCGAAATATATGGAGGTAGCTGGACATAATATTTTTTCAAACTGCTGGAAGACAAATGTCACCTCAGACTGCCCGAGACCACGGGAGCTGAAAAGTGGCCAAAACGTCGGGTTGATTTTAAATAATTATTTTAATTCTATATACGCGGGAAAAAAATGTTTATTGATATTAGCAATTCTAGTAGAATTACTTTGGCGATATACTTTCTTAAATAATAATTGAAAGTGGAAAATATTACATAGAGCTAGTGAATATAACCTTTAAACATATTTTTGAAACTACAGTTTTTTATGTAATGAAGGTGGGAAACAGAGACTAGAGTTGATATGGATGTTAATCTCTCCAGACACGAGAAAAATATGACAATTGAAATTCAATTGTGTCTCGCCGCCGGTGGCCGTACGATCCTTGAAGGATTAAGAGATGTCTGCATCCTCCTTATAGACTAGCGCAGTATGTACAAAACTTAAATATGGGCAGCGGGCTGAGAGCGGTGGGCAGAGGGCAGTGGGCAGAGGGCAGAGGGCAGACGGTAGAAGGCAGAGGGTAGAGGACAGAGCGTAGAGGGCAGATGGCAGAGGGTAGAGTGTAGTGGGCAGTGAGCAGTGGGCAGAGGGCAGTGAGCAGAGTGTAGAGGGCAGAGGGCAGAGGGCAGAGGGCAGAGGGCAGAGGGCAGAGGGCAGAGGGCAGAGGGCAGAGGGCAGAGGGCAGAGGGCAGAGGGCAGAGGGCAGCGGGCAGAGGGCAGATTACCGGGCCCAGTGCGGCGCAGCGTGAGAGACCGCATGCGGCGGCGCAGGTCGAGCATCTTGCCGGCCGTGACGGCGTTCTCGGGCGCCCCGGTCGCGCCCGAAGCGCCCTCGTCGGCCTCCGCCTCCACCAGGTGCGTCAGCGACGATGAGTCTGCGGAATTAAATTAACAACTAAAATGTTTATTCACGTTGAACTAGCTTTTACTTGCGCCGTGTACTTAATTCCCTTTTTTATGTGAGACGCTACATTGCCTCGGTAGCCTAATGGTAGCAGGCCACTACTACTACGCTGAGGTCCCGGGTTCGATTCCCGGGTAGGGGGTTATCAGAGTTAATGGTGTAAAGTCCTTTATCTCTGGTTCTATTGGGCCTTTTCCATTTTCTGGAAATTTCCCAGTACCTCGAAGTTTGGTAATGTGCCCGGAGATGTCAACAGGTTCGCCACCTGTTACATGGGCCAAAACGTAACCGGCGAATCGTGGGTGTTTGGATGTATGCTTGAATGCATGCATTTACCTCTGCCTACCCCTTCGGGGATTACAGGCGTGAAGTTACGTTTTTCTCTCATTTATCCGATCATTTTCAACCATAGAGCAACTCGGGCCACCGGTCGCGGCAGACCGAAGGGGAATAGCCATAGCGTTTATTACCGATGCAAAACAGTGTCATTTTTTGCGGTGGGGAAATACGTGTGACACACGCTCACACTACAAAAATTGTCTAATACTACGAAACTTGACTTTAACAAAATACATAAACAATTTTAAATATCTGGACGACAGGCATAGGACCACTTGGTCTTGTACATTTTAATGATCAACGGTGCGGTTCTCACGTTCGTTTTTGCCCAGAACGTGTAAATTGTGGAATGAGCTTCCCTCTGAGGTGTTCCCTCGGTGCTGTAATATGAGGTTCTTCAAAGATGGCGTGAAAAGAGTCCTTCAGGGCTAGCAGCGCGTTGGCGACGCTCCTGGTGTTGCAAATGTTCATAGGCGACGGTGACCACTTTCCATCAGGTGGCCCGTCTGCTTGTCTGTCAATACTTTGACATAAAAAAAAAATTGACGGAGGGGAAAGCCTACATATGGCTACTCCCATCCGGTCCGCCGCGGCCGGTAGCCCGTGTTGCTCTATGTTTTCAACAAATTTTGACCAATACTGGCTAATCAGTTGTTAACTAGGCAGTGGGTAGCGATAATGCTCTACGAAGTCGCAATTAGCGATTTTCTTCTTCCTAAGCTTGACGTGCAAAATTCCTCGCCGGGCTCTAATAAGAGAGAAAGAGATGGTGTCGGAAAGAGACGACCGATTGGGTCCTCTAAGTGGAAGAGAATTCTTCCATTCTTCCACTAGTGCAGTCAACCGTACAGTGGCGGTGGCAAACAAGCATGCAGTTTACATTGATGTTAAGCGATAACAGTGTATGGACTACCCACACAAAGACCAAAGGACAAAATGCAGAAGCGTTGCCAGCACTGAGAACATAGTTGTTACGTCTCTGACAGTTATTACGAGGCCATTACAATCAAACCTGAACATGATAGTGTAGAACTACCATTTGAAAAAGAATAATTTTTATTTGTTTAAAATGTAGGTAACAATGATGGTGAAATAATACATGTGGCGAGTGGCGACCCCTATACATTTTATCGCGAAACGACATACAATTATTTTTGTTTTTTTTTGGCGGCAGACAGTTTATAGGTAATGCGGTGGTGCCTACGCCCTCGAGTTGCTACTAATATTAGATGGTGGTGTATAGCGAATAATAAAAATAAGAAAGAGAAGAATAGAAGAGTGAAGAGTGAAGAGTGAGGGTAGGCAGGGACACTGACACTTGGCGTGGTCGAGCGGCGAGTAGGTGCCGTCGCGGTTCTCGCGCACGCGCAGCATGTTGACGCGCTCGCCCTCGCGGAACACCAGCACCGTCACCTTGCACCCGCCGCCGCCCCACTCGCCCTCCTCCCTGCAACACAGCAACACAGTAGTATGTCACATCGCACACATTACGACTCCACATGTAACGTTGTATTTTTTCTGGTTTTAAAAATGGTCACAACGCCATCTAGTTAATCACCGCCGTACTAGGTCAACATTATCAATAGTATCACGTATTCCATACGACGCATAGTTTGATTACATAATTTATCTAATACTTATAATTTGTCTTAAAAATACAATTTCGATATTTCCAAATTAAATATTAGATATAACGACAAGAACATAATTAAAATATTATTCGGTGAATTTAATTGGCATTGTGGCTGAAAGTCTAAAAAAAAGACACGAATCCAGGGCCGGTAAAGGGAAAGGTCTGAGAGGTTATTAGACGTCATCCGTCATTTGATTTTTCTCTGTCCAACTAGTTAGTGGTGACACACTCGAAATTATGTAAAAGGTTGAAGCCTAGAATATTTTGGCCATCATGGCCTAAATGCCTATTCAATAGGTATTTTTATCACCAATTGAGGTAAGATCTTCAAGAATCTTTGGATATTTTCTCGTTCACATGTCGATTTGAGAAATGGTGTGATGACTTCATGTTGGGTTGTTTGTTGCAGCCAGTTTCCCTAATTTCGGGAGGAGTTGGGATGCAGAGGCTTTATTCAGTTATGAAATTATAGCGAAAAGTCCTCGTAAGTAATAATTTCCACTTCCACAAGTTTTGTATAGGGAGGCTGTTTGATTCGTGTTGAGTTTAGTACTAGATTCTTCATGAACCAAACAGAGATAATGCAGATTGTAACCAGTGTGATTTTGTTTCAGATGCGGGTTATTTAATTATTTTTGTTATTTATTATTATTTTGAATTTATTTAATTATTTTTTGTTCTTTATTTTTTATATAGAATTCGTTTATATAGAATTCGTTTACTATTTCATGCGTAAATTTGTTCATTGGTTAGGTCATAATTTAGCATAGGGAAGCCTCATCTTACTTTTTAAGTACGGATCATTGTTAGAATATTTTTTTCCTTCCCCAATGATGGTGTTAAATCTGACTGACCTCTGGATGCGGGGTGTGACCGGTTACCCTGAAGCCTAGTGGAGTAGAGAATACTGGACTCCTCCGAAGCTGGCTACAAAGGTACCATCTCAAGGATTTGTAGAAAGGATTAGGGTTACCGGCATTACCATGCCCGGGGACAGGTAATAAAGTAAAGTAAATATATTAAATTAAATGAATAAAGGAGCAGTAATCGTCACCACTCGAACCATTTCATATTCACGACCCTGTTTTCTTGATAGTTTGTTACTGGATCACATTGGTAAAAGCATGTAATAGGAATTTGTAACTTACCATTTAAAAACATAGGTTAAATAAATAAATATCAGTGTACCAAACAAACAGCTTTTTATTCAACTCGTTCATTTACAGAACGGGGTTTCAGTCTTGATAATATTCTGAGAGAGCTCGGGCTTGCAGCCATCTTTCAGTGATAATACATAAAGAGCCAGCATCTTTCAGTGGCGCCCAAATAAATATAAGGAAAGGTTTTCATTGGCCTTCCTTAGTGAGGAATATTGCTCCTTTTGATTTTGTGTGGTTTAATAGTGGAAAAATTATTTTTTTTTAGTTATATCAATAACTTTCTACTGTTAAATTAATATTATTTTTTAATTTAGGGAAACTGCTCAATTGGATGTTTTTTAAATGTGTTGTTACTTTTATTTATGTTATATGTATGCCTCCTACCTAACTATATTTAAAACTGAATTTAATTTTCAGTTGTAGTACAAAAGTACTTATATACAACTTTTGTTTTTATTTAACTGTATTGGTTTTTTTTGAAAACATTTCAAAATAAACATAGTTTTTATGGTTAATACTTACATAACCTTTTAAAATGTTTAGTAATGTTAGGTATGTACTAAACATAATATTTTTTTTGATACCTATATATTTTATGGTTTAATTTGATAACCATGTTTCATACTTTTATAGTAATGCTTTTGTGCTAAATAAACTTAAATATAGCATATATAACCAAACAATTTATATAAAATTGTTATGTTGTGAGATGGTTTTGATTTAATTTAATAACCATATATTGTTACCATATGTTGTTGTATATTATTGTAGGTCGGCAGTATTGTCATTGTATTATATTTTTTTGTACCTAGTAGGTAAATACTGTTATTTAAGGAAACAAGTTCCTGTTTTGATATTTTTTGTTAAGTGGTGGCTAATACTGCATTCCAAAATGGAAACTACGGCTAAATATTTAGAATATTATATTCTCTTAGCGCAGGGAATTCAGGAAACCGTAATTACCGATGATGTGGTTCAATTCACGGGATCTAAAATTTGTTTGTAGCTCAAGGGAAATATGACGTTCCTCGATTTCATCTATGGGCCAAGGCTGACCAACCTAGGATAATTAGGTATTATTTTTTTTAGAAATTTATTAGGTAGGAGGACATTTACATGAACTCATGCATGTATATGAGTATTATAGTTGGAATATATATGGTGTAGGTAGTTTATTTCTTAGTTTGGTAGGTTAACAAAGTGTGCCTACATAGCATACACTGTATAGGTTTTTTTATGCTGTTACTGTTGTTAGCAGCTATTGTATACCTAATGATTTTTTTGTGTAGGTATGGTTTTTTTTTTTATGCTGTTACTGTTGTTAGCAGCTATTGTATACCTAATGATTTTTATGTGTAGGTATGTTTTTTTTATGCTGTTTACTGTTGTTAGCAGCTTTACTCGCGATGACGTTTTTTTATAACTAGCGATGTAGGTATGTTTGTAATGTTGTTACTGTTGTTAGCAGCTATCCTCGCGAAGATGTTTTTATAACTAGCGATGGATGTTTTTAATGCTGTTACTGCCGTTAGCAGCTATTCCCGCGATGACGTTTTTATAACTAGCGGAGAAGACTGGCAATATTTTTTCACCAGTTCTTTTTTTTATGAGGGTTTATAGTTGTGAATATTTTTAAACCACACTTCCCTTATTTTATATTGACTACTGTTATAGCTCTAGAGCTGGCAGTTAGTTAATTTATTTAGAGAAGATGATTCGACAACCTTTGGAAGTCAATCCTTCGTATTTATAGAGTAGAGTTCTACATGAACTTCTACTTTCGTTTGGGAATTCGAGTTCCACTGTAAATCAGGCGGAACTCCCTTATGGGTTTTGATTGTAGGTGACATTTGGCTTCGAATTTATATGCCAATGTTTACAAGTTTGAAAGAGAGGCATGACAGATGATTTTATGAAAGGATGGGGTTTATTTTGCTCGGACAGCAGGTGATTTAAAAGTAGGTAGAACAACAGTCCTGGCGCGTTGGCTTAAATAGGAAGAGAATTACTGTTAGTTAGTAGGTAAAGAGTAGGTGTCGATACTGGTAGGTCATTTTGCATGTTTTTTTTAATACCTACCGGAGTTTTGTTTATCTATAGCTTTTCAAAAGCATAGTTTTTTTTTTTTTTTCTCCCCAGATACTCCAGTGTTTGTTTAAAGTGTTATTGTTTTTTTTTTTTGCACTTTTGCACTAGTTGTTGTAATGAGTGGGAACTTTTTATGTACCAGTAGTTGTTTTTTTTAACCTTTTAGGAGGTTTGTTTTAGTCTTTTACAGGTACATTGGTGTTTTTTTTAACCTATTAGAGGTTGTTTTTTTTTTGTTTTTTTTTTTAAATAGCAGTGTCTTTTCATGACCAAGAAGGATGGCAGTTAACTCTTGTGGCGCTGAGGGCAGCGCAGTTTCTCCCTTTGTTCGAAACTTTTGTAGGAAGGGGGGTATTGTAACGTTGTATTTTTTCTGGTTTTAAAAATGGTCACAACGCCATCTAGTTAATCACCGCCGTACTAGGTCAACATTATCAATAGTATCACGTATTCCATACGACGCATAGTTTGATTACATAATTTATCTAATACTTATAATTTGTCTTAAAAATACAATTTCGATATTTCCAAATTAAATATTAGATATAACGACAAGAACATAATTAAAATATTATTCGGTGAATTTAATTGGCATTGTGGCTGAAAGTCTAAAAAAAAGACACGAATCCAGGGCCGGTAAAGGGAAAGGTCTGAGAGGTTATTAGACGTCATCCGTCATTTGATTTTTCTCTGTCCAACTAGTTAGTGGTGACACACTCGAAATTATGTAAAAGGTTGAAGCCTAGAATATTTTGGCCATCATGGCCTAAATGCCTATTCAATAGGTATTTTTATCACCAATTGAGGTAAGATCTTCAAGAATCTTTGGATATTTTCTCGTTCACATGTCGATTTGAGAAATGGTGTGATGACTTCATGTTGGGTTGTTTGTTGCAGCCAGTTTCCCTAATTTCGGGAGGAGTTGGGATGCAGAGGCTTTATTCAGTTATGAAATTATAGCGAAAAGTCCTCGTAAGTAATAATTTCCACTTCCACAAGTTTTGTATAGGGAGGCTGTTTGATTCGTGTTGAGTTTAGTACTAGATTCTTCATGAACCAAACAGAGATAATGCAGATTGTAACCAGTGTGATTTTGTTTCAGATGCGGGTTATTTAATTATTTTTGTTATTTATTATTATTTTGAATTTATTTAATTATTTTTTGTTCTTTATTTTTTATATAGAATTCGTTTATATAGAATTCGTTTACTATTTCATGCGTAAATTTGTTCATTGGTTAGGTCATAATTTAGCATAGGGAAGCCTCATCTTACTTTTTAAGTACGGATCATTGTTAGAATATTTTTTTCCTTCCCCAATGATGGTGTTAAATCTGACTGACCTCTGGATGCGGGGTGTGACCGGTTACCCTGAAGCCTAGTGGAGTAGAGAATACTGGACTCCTCCGAAGCTGGCTACAAAGGTACCATCTCAAGGATTTGTAGAAAGGATTAGGGTTACCGGCATTACCATGCCCGGGGACAGGTAATAAAGTAAAGTAAATATATTAAATTAAATGAATAAAGGAGCAGTAATCGTCACCACTCGAACCATTTCATATTCACGACCCTGTTTTCTTGATAGTTTGTTACTGGATCACATTGGTAAAAGCATGTAATAGGAATTTGTAACTTACCATTTAAAAACATAGGTTAAATAAATAAATATCAGTGTACCAAACAAACAGCTTTTTATTCAACTCGTTCATTTACAGAACGGGGTTTCAGTCTTGATAATATTCTGAGAGAGCTCGGGCTTGCAGCCATCTTTCAGTAATAATACAATGAGAGCAAGCTTCTTTCACACAACACGGTATTTCACAAGGGATACATTGTGACATAATCTGAAGAGACATGGATATTAAAAGTAATTATAGATATAAAATATGATTGTTAAGTATTTCCAACGCTCGTTTTGAGTTTTATAATAAAAATAATTTCCATACAATTCTGTTGGATTTTTCTTTAGAGCCTTTGATATTTTCGTAATAGCAATGTTTAGTCCTCTCATTTTGTGAGTCCAACTCGCACTTGGAAGATAAATGTTTTTCTATTTAAATTTAGATTATTTTATATATCACATACTTGTGTATGTGTGTATGTGTACGGCCTGACAATGAACCTAGCTAAAACCAAACTTATGACAAACGCCCAACAAACAGTAACTATAGAACAAATAACAGTGAATAACGAACAAATAGAATATGTAAATGAATATATATATTTGGGCCAACTTAAATCTCCTAAGGATTGCATGAATAAAGAAATAGAGCGAAGAATAACAAATACCTGGAAGCGGAATTGGTCTCTTAGGGAAGTAATGAAGGATAAAGATGTGCCAATGAAAGTAAAAAAGAAACTATACGAAACATGCGTTATGCCATGCCTATTATACGGATGCCAGACATGGGCGCTTACAGAAATACAAGAAAGTAAATTAAAAGTCTGCCAAAATTCACTGCAAAGGAGCATACTAGATATAAAAAGAAGAGATAGAGTGAAATTACAAGAAATTAATAAAAAAACAAAATTTAAAAATGCACTCACAATCTACAGACAGTTTAAATGGCGTTGGACAGGACATATAAGATTGGGGAAAAAGTTTCTTCGCATTTTTTAAATTTAGAAAATTACTTCTGTTTTATACTCTTCGTTTTCTCTGTGTCCACTAGTTGGCGCTGCAGCAGATTCAGCGTACATTCCGCTCAAAATCGAATTCAAATCTTTGAAGTAGCTAAAACGTATTATGGCTGTAAATTTAAATAAGTGACTTACCTATTAGAGTGCAGAAGCCTCTCAATATCCCGCCAAGGTTCGGGCGGCGGCAGGCGGCGCGTGGCGACCGGCCCGCCGCGGAGCCCCAACACCAGCCGCAGGCGCGCCCCGTCCCCGATCGCGTGCTCGCGCAATGAGAGCCCATCGTCCAGCTCGCGCAGGTTGTACAGGAGGTGCTGCTGCGATACCGGGATACCTGGAATGTTGGCATCACTTATAGGAATGTAGCTTCATGTCTGTAATAAGGTCGTTAGCTTCCTAGGGAACTGAATGTCGCTTTCTTCGAAGGATTCGGCGGCGATCTAAGAGGAGATACTACAGGATTGGAGCATTTTAATCCTCCAATCTAGAGATTGTTCGCCGGGGGATTTCAAATATTTGAAACCACATCCTCGTCTACGTTTGCATCCGCCCTTATCCTCATAGAAAAGCACGCTACGAATCGCCACAAGTCTCTTGCCTAATACAGCGGCAAGTCTGGCTTATTACTTATTTGGGTGATGCATTAAGGCAATCCCAGCAACAAATCTTTCACCAAGTTTCATCAAATGTCGAGCAAATATTTAAGTCCTGTAGTTGGACGTAAATAGTAAATAGGCAGATTATTACGTGTATCAACTCGGCTGGTTTCTTAGAAATCCCTTTTGGCAAGCAGACATGTATGAAAATATCCATGTTTCGCCAAACGAATATTTCACCATTCGTAGTTAGAATATTTCATGTACGGTCTCGGAGATTAGCTAGCAGTGAGGATTGCATACAGTTCTTTATGATAATCTCCTTAAAGTCACGTATATTACTTATTGAAGTCATAGTTGTGAACTTACGTTGCGCAAATTTAGGCTTGTACATGCGAACAATTTGACGAACGTTAGTTGTATGAGTATTACTTCTGTAAGCCTAATGCGTAAATCCCTCAGGCCGACAGAAAAATATGACAATTGATTTCTTATTGTTCTTGGACCATATAGGGTCCATCTGCTGCTGTAGGGTATCCGTAAAGTCATCAACTCATGTGTCAATACTAACGGAGCTATACAACACCAATAACAACCCTAACAAAACCAAAATAAAAATGCAACTACCAACAAATGATTCATTGACCTATTTTATTTCACAGCACACTACTGGCAAACATTCAATATTATTTTAAAGTTCACCAAATTATAGACAAATCTTTTTAAAACTACCAATGTTGATAGAAAAAAAATATGAAGGCGATCACCAATAGCATGACACATGCAATTCAGTTGGACTAATGCCAAGGTGTATCAAACTCTCACCTGCAATGTCAAAGTCAGGGAGTCTCGTGCACTTGAAAGGGACAGTAATGTTGTTGGCAGTAGATATAGTCCAAGAATTCCATAATTTGATAACAATACAATACGGATAAGTGGAACAACCTTCAATTGTGGTTAGATTTAGAAGGAGTAATGCATGGGCAGTGGTGCCCATGCATTACTCCTTGCTATGTGCTCATTCTTGGAAGTAACACAACAATTAAGTAGAAAAAGCTTTGGTCTTTTCTGGCTCCTTATTTATTATTATCTTTATGATAACGGAACACGGATAGCGGAAACATATAAATACCTACCTAGTTTGATTTAATTTTAGTAATATTGCATGTGAGCAAATAAGATTGTTTGTTCTCTTAAATAAAATAAAAACTAATGAAAAGTAGCATTACGTAACTTCACGCCTGTCATTTCAGAAGGGATAGGCAGAGATAAAAATTCATACATTCAAGTATATACATTTAAACATCCTCAATACGGTTACGTTTTGGCCCATGTAACACGTGGCGAGGATGTTGACATCTCTAGGCACATGAACTCCGAGATACTGGGAAACTACCAGTTTTTTTTTCTTCTAGTTGTACCTGCAATCAGTTTGGTATAACTGTAAGCAAATTTGATGTGAGGCGTAGGATTTGAAGCGTGTTCTCTAGTGAGAGTATCTACTAACTAGTAATTGGCTGCCAGGGGGATGTTGACAATATGTCCTTTCTTTTGGAGCCGCTTACAGTAGGATAGTGTTGTCAGCGTAGTGGCTAGTTTATTAGGATGCATGCCAGAAAACGGAAAAATTCCAATAGAACCAGAGATAAAGGATTTTTTAACCGTTAACTCTGATGACTCCCGACCCGAGAACAGAACTCCGGACTCAAGCGCAGTAGTAGTGGTCTGCTACTACGAGACTACTGAGGCAGTTAGAAAAGTAGCATCCATTCTACTAATGTAGAAAAAATTGCATATGTAGGTGGTTGCAGAGGGCCAGGATGGCCAAGACATCACAACACTACAAGACACAGACCTAACTGGAGTAATGTCTGAGGATGGAGTCAAGAGTCTTAGGATCCGAGAAGAATGATGAATATAGAAGAAGCATGGTAGGTGTGTAGGGACCGGGATATTTGGTTCTTCACATGGTTCTTCACACTCTGTCTACCCCTTAAGGGACTTGGTGTGATACATAAATTCTACTAATATTATTATAGTCAACCAAACAATGGCAGTCAAACCATTCAAATAGTAAGGTAAGGGTGGTAGTAAGTGCAATATTGCAGGGAGAGAAACAGCATCAATAAGCGTGGTGATTATGGCATATTCTACCCTTATGACGGACACAACCCTCTTGTGGGTACTTTGGGGAAGGCTTATGTCCAGCAGTTGACATATATTGACTAAGTGATTTGCTAATGATGACATGTTAAAGTTTTATTTTGATTAAGAATGACAATTTTCGAAGAAATTTATCCATTGAAGATCAGACCACGAGTCATCCAATCTATCCCAATCTGACGTCCACACAATATTGCCAATCAACTATTTAAAAGAATAATATAAACACAAGGGAACTCTCCGCTTATTTAAAATCAATCAAATATAGTTTTTAATTAACATCACATAAGGTGCCTGTGTGTTGAAGGGGCTAGTTACCTGATACTATGTATAATCAAAGCATAGGTATAGGCTGTGATGTCAATCTGTTATGAAATTAAATGAAATCACATTTATTGTAGAACATGAGTACAAGATAAATCTAAATTATCTACGTTATCTACATTATCTACATATAATCACAATACTACATAATTCCTGAAATACAATGTATGATTACATAATCACATACACAAAGAGAATCGCGAATCTGTTGATCTTATCCTGAACCATTGTGTCCAGTTTAGGACTATAATTACTGTATTGAAAGACGCAATGCAACTCACCAAAAAGTTCTGGAAGACCACCTTTTCAGTTATATGATTCAATAAAGTTAATTAATTAAACTCCGTTTTTACACAGACACTTCAGAGTCATTGGTTTTAGGCTTTTACTTAATAAAATGAAATTTCACAAAAAAATGCATCTCGAATTGGCGGCAATTTTCAGGTAAGTAAGTGTTTTCTCTCGACGCCGCTAGCTGCGTGGCGCTAGTGTCGCCTCGACGTATGAAGGTGCAACAAACTCCTTGGTTTAGGCACGACACGGAGCTCGATGGCGCGTGTTTTGTATTCGCGCCGCGGTGGTGGTTGGTGATAGGATTGGCATTGCTTATGAAAACCCAACATTTCCCCCCACCGAAATCCGCGAGGATTTCCCGGTTACGTTCCCAAGAGAGCACCAGGAAATAATAATAGTTAGGCAATTAATAGTGTAAGAGTTAGTGGACTGTATATGTGTTAAATTATAATGTATATTATTAAAAATACAACTTAATATAATAAATATAGATAGGAATAGGTAGGATAGTAGGTACGAGAATTATAAGTAATGTCAACTTAATGTTCCTCCAAAGGAAGAATACTCAATTTAGTAACAGGTCTAGTAATTTCGCTGTTATTAGCGGTACGTACTCTGACTACTCGCACTTCACCATCTGGACCATAATGTAATTGCATAACTCTGCCTAAAACCCATTTCAGAGGTGGAGCCGAATCAGAATGAATGAGAACCAGATCATTAATTTGAATATTGGGACGCTTAATACACCATTTTTGACGCATTTGTAATTAATGTATGTAAATAATCGCGTTTCCAAAGTTTCCAAAATCGCTGTGACATTTGTTGGATCGATTGCCAACGATTTAATCTAGAGTTCGATAAGTCGGTTAAGTCATATTCCGGTACGGATAAAAGCTCTCTGTCAATGAGAAAATGCGACGGAGTTAATATCTCAAATTCGTTAGGATCACTAGACACAGCACAAAGTGGCTTTGAATTAAGTCCAGCTTCTGCTCTATAAACGAGTGTGGTTAGTTCTTCAAAAGATAAGGCTCGGGTGCCTACCGTTCGTTTCAACAGTAGTTTAGCGGACTTAATTAATGCCTCATAAAGACCACCAAAACTACTGCCCGCGGGCGGATTAAAGCGCCAGGTTACACCACGCTCTACAAAACCTCTGGCTATGCTATCAGAGTCAGTATTTAAAAATTGAGTTACTTCTTGCAGCTGCTTATTTGCAGAAACGAAGTCAGTACCATTATCAGAGACAATAGAAGAACATAAGCCTCTTCGTGATGTAAAACGATCGAAACACGCGAGAAAACACTCCGCACTTAAAGAAGATAAGACTTCTAAATGAACGGCGCGGGTGGCACAGCATACAAAGACGCATAAGTATGATTTAGAAATACGCGCGTTTCTTCGGTTTGACTCTTTGGTTGGAAATGGTCCGCCAATGTCAATACCGACAGTGTGAAAAACATGAATATCGCTTGACCGATATTTCGGTAGTTCACCCATTATAGGTTGAGCCTTCAAGGGAGACACTTTAAAACAGGATATACATTTTGTGATGCGTGATCGAATAGCACTGCAAGCGGAAATGATCCAATATTTCTGGACAATCAAACTTTGGAGAGTTCTTGGACCCACATGCAGGTAAAGTTTGTGATAATAATCAATTAATGTATTAGTAAAATGAGATTTCTTTGGTAGCACCAAAGGATGCTTTTGTTGAAATGAAAGAGTTGAGTGCGAAAGTCTACCCCCCACCCTGAGGAAATAATCGGCATCCAAAAAGGGGTTAAGCTTTCGTAAAGAAGGAGTACACTGATTGTTATTTGATAGCGCCGTTATGTCATCCGGAAAATGATGCTTTTGTACCAGTTTGACTAATGCATCATGTGCCTTGCGCGAGTCGGTAATGGTGAGATGTCTTGGTTGAACTGAACGAATGCGGCAAACACAAACAAATTGAAAGCACCTCGCTACAACATTCACCAGTTTATTAAAATTAGAAAACTTTTCTGTCAGTTCATACATCTCTGACGGTTCCGACACTGAAGTGACTACAATAGTTTTTTTACATTTTAACTCGGGAGGCTCGCAATCCCGAAACTCATTCATTGACCTGACTGGCCACTGTGATCGATCTAGTTTGAACCATTCACGATTGACCAGTAATGCAGATGGTAAAGCGCCACGAGAACAGATGTCGGCTGGATTGAAAACACCACTAACATGATTCCAACAATCAGTAGAAACGCTATCCTGGATTTTAGACACTCTGGTCGAAACAAAGGTTTTTAAATTATAACTTGGAGTATTAAGCCAAGCCAAAACGACAGATGAATCAGTAAACAATACGATCTCATTGACTTTAAGTCGAACTTCTAATATTGACTGAACATATTTCACTAATTTTGCTAATAGATGGGCAGCCATTAGTTCTGGACGAGGAACAGTTATAGTCTTTAAGGGTGCAACCTTAGATTTAGCCATGACTAAACTGATTTTTATCTCATCATCAGCATTGCGTGATAAAAGATACACTACCGCGGCATATCCAAGAGTAGGTGCGTCACAGAACCCTAGAATCTGACAGTAGGTGTGACGAACTACTTTGATATGGCGATCATGTCGTATATTTGATAAAAAAAGAAGTTCGCTAACATAGGTCTTCCATTGTGACGCTAAGTCTGGTGGCAGGCTTTCATCCCAGCCAAACTGACGCGCCCAGAGTACCTGCATGAAACATTTGGCGTAAAAAATACTTCGAGCTACAAAGCCGAGGGGGTCGAAGAGGCGACCTATTTGAGACAAGACTGATCTTTTTGTCATATTTGGAAAGGACGTTCTTTCGTAGTGGACTGTGACACGATGAGAAGTGATGGTACTAGTCGGTTTAATAACACAAAAGGGTGGAATTATGTGCTTGGAGGTCACGTGCGGAGCGTCACCAAGGCATGTCATAACGCCCAAATCCTCATATTCGTGCATACATTTATAATATTGTAATTTAAGTTCAGGGTCTCGTTCCAATTTCGGCTCGGGGTTCAGTAGCCGACGCTTAGCCAGAGCGCTCGAAACACCCAATTCGATATCGCGTCGAATAGGATACTTCAGAATATACCGACCAGAGTCGTCACTACTATATTCTTTCGAAAATAAACGCTCAGCAAGCTGATCATCTGGACTACGAGTAACACCAACCGGTATGTTCTCAACCTCCCAAAATGAACGTACAATTTCATCAATATTTGTAGTGAAACCACAGAACACACTCTTTGACTTCGATGAGACATCCCTATCCCAATCAGGGAGCTTAATCTGTCCAAGTATAACATATCCAAAAACTGAATTCATAGCTACAGGAAGGCCAGGTTTATTTGGCAGTATCTTTTGACCGTCATAAATATACGGGAATAAATCTCCGGCTATTAGCATTTCAATAGGAGCCGATTTAAAATAACCAGGGTCTGCTAACATCAAATGTTGATATTCATTAGTGATTATCTCTGGTAATGACACTGTAGGTATATTACCCGCAATGCTTGAAACAATGACCGCATCGGTTGACATGATAGGACCATTACAGTGTCGTGGTTTAATATTACAAGTTGTTAACCCGAACTGCTGAATTGAATTGCCACCCAAACCGACCGGTTCAAATTTACATTTGCGGCGCGACAACCCTAGGCGATTCGCACAGTCTTGAGTTAGGTAACTCGACATAGCGCCGCTGTCAATCAAAGCACGTACGGTGTGGTACTGGCCCCAACAATCTGCGACGTGGATGACCGCGGTGCCGAGCAAGACTGTCAAATTAGCCGAGCAAGTCAACGCCACTGCACTAGCGTTCGAGTTTGTAAAAGAATCTATGTGCAGCGTATGATGATGCTTATTTTTGCAGATCGTACAACGTACCTTAGACGGGCAGTCGTCGAGAGAATGTTTGCGTAAACAATTTTCGCATAAATTAATTTGTTTAATTTTCTCTAACCGCTGTGCCGGCGTAAGGTCGATGTAGTCGATACATCGATATATAGAATGCATCTTGTTACAGTACAGACATTGCATGGATTTTGTAGACACAGCTTGGTCTGTCGTAACAGCAGTGACCGACAACGTTGATCGCTGCGAACTTGTATAAATCGATTTTGTAGAAGGCTGATTGATCGCCTTCGACTTGCCCTGAGTGTGCCGTACACTATAATCATTTGTGGAATTAGGAACACACTTTGCCATTTCGAGGTTTTCAACTTGAATTTCAATGAAATTTATCAAATCGCTATAAGTAGGTATTTTACTTTTATCTAAGTCTCTCTCTAGTTCACGCCTAGAGACGGGATCAAGGTTTCGTAACGCAATATAAAACAGAATAAATCCTGACAAATCTGAAATCTGAAGTGTGTACAAGGCCTTAATATTTTCTTGAAATATTTCCAAAAACTTGTGAAGTCCCGAAATGGATTCATTTAGAAGAGGTTTAAATTCGAATAATTTATCAAGGTAGGTATTTGCTAACGCCCGTTTGTTCTCGTAACGTTTTTCTAAACTACTCCATACAATCTCATAATTATCTGACGTCACTGGCATCGACTTGACAATCGTCAATGCAGGCCCGCTTACCACCGTTAATAAATAGTGAAACTTTTCAACGTCAGCTAGATCATTATTTTCGTGAATTAATCGCACAAAAGTATCGCGAAAAGTAGGCCAGTTTTCGCGTTTACCATCAAATGAGATAAGTTCCAACTTCGGTAATTTTACCTTACTACCACCTGCGACTTTCTGAGACTGAGTCGTACTAGGTACCTCCTTGTTAAATAACTCGGACACCCTAAGAATATGGAAATAAATTTGATCAAAACTTTCTAATTCGTGATATGATGGGATAAAATTAGGTTCATACTTCTTTTTAAGCACAATAATACTTGCTACACTAGCCTCGTACTTTTCCCGCCATACTGGTAAATCACTCAATCGAACTTTGAAATCACCTAACAACTCGGAATTGTCACTAACTTTGTTGGAAATTTCGTACAGATTTTGTAATCGTAAGAAACACATTTCTTTCACGGTTATGTGAGGCTGTAATAACATATCATATTCACCCATTCCATCCTCGAACTTCTCTATTCCGGCTACATCTTTTTTAGGAGGCATTATTGTTATGTTCAATATATAGTAACGATTGCAACTTACAAAGTGTACAACAAAGAAAGTAAGATGGCGCCGTGCGAATAAATCGTATCTTTTACGTAATTAATTTGGTACTCACAACTACAAATCGAGTACAAATTTAGCAGTTAAAACAGGGGAAAAGGAATGTAAAAATAGGATCTATGTACTGTTAATACGTGTAGGTAATGTACTTTTTGAAATATAGGTATTCAAATTGTATAGCACATGTACGAGTTTGTGCCGACAACAATCAATATTAAATTAATAATAAATAGATAAAAAAGGTATGTTATTCAGTTATGTTGATGCTTAATGATAACGTAACTGGGTCATTCGCGTTCGAAAGGACCAAAATGTCCAGTTTAGGACTATAATTACTGTATTGAAAGACGCAATGCAACTCACCAAAAAGTTCTGGAAGACCACCTTTTCAGTTATATGATTCAATAAAGTTAATTAATTAAACTCCGTTTTTACACAGACACTTCAGAGTCATTGGTTTTAGGCTTTTACTTAATAAAATGAAATTTCACAAAAAAATGCATCTCGAATTGGCGGCAATTTTCAGGTAAGTAAGTGTTTTCTCTCGACGCCGCTAGCTGCGTGGCGCTAGTGTCGCCTCGACGTATGAAGGTGCAACAAACTCCTTGGTTTAGGCACGACACGGAGCTCGATGGCGCGTGTTTTGTATTCGCGCCGCGGTGGTGGTTGGTGATAGGATTGGCATTGCTTATGAAAACCCAACACATTGCCTTGGCAAATATTCAACATTGCATTACCCTAGGCAAGCAAAAAAGAAAATATAGTTTTTATCATACAATTCATACTAACATTCTGAATATTATTTATCTCTCACACATAAATTACAGTATAAATTTGACTGTAATTGTAACATGTATATACCTAGTTAGTGACCTGGATGAGTTAAGTACCTTATATTGACATCACTATAATTTCAGCTGAGACATGTCCACAGCTGGACCAAAGCCTCCTCATAACTCCACTACTGAATTTCGAAGTGCGAAATTCCGCAAATTTTTAGATCTAATGGATACCATTAAGTACGATGTTCATTAGTGAATAACTTTGATTTTGATGAATAAGTTTTTTTTTTCTTTATTTATCAAAATTTTGTGTTAAAGATATTTTAACTAAGTACTTTAAATTCTAATTTTATTTTACTTTTAATATATTATGTTTTTGCTTTTACTATATGTTATGGTTATGCACTCTAGGTAATTTATGATTTCTTGACTTTTGAAAGTATCTGTAAAGATCTATTTGAAATAAAAATATTTTCTTTCGTTCTTTCTTTCAGTAACACACTCAATGTAGTGACATTTGAAATCTGTATTTTGTGAGAACTAAAGTATACAATTACTATGTACTTTTGTTCATAGTACATATAAATACGTAAAAGTGCTCTCCAGGGGCCTAATTATATGAAATATATGAATAATTACCTACTAAGTACTGTACTGTAAACATATCTTTTGGAAATAAACATTATTACTATTACTAATTACAGTCAGCAAAAAAAAAATGAACACCACCTCCTTCATTCGATCTAACCTGGTAAAGTGGGGGGTACCCAATGTCCCCATTTGGGTCTATATTGCATTGTTTCACTGACAGCACAAGTGAAATAATTTTCCTACACTGGCAGGGTCTAGGGCCATTCCCTATACCCGATACCAGCTTTGTGCTAATGCGTTCCCGTGACCCCACCACTGAGTATCGACAAGTTGGAAAATACAAGGGTTTTTAGTGGGGAGACAGGTGTTTTTCTTGTGCCCGAGTCCCACATAACCCACCACTCTCCCCATAATCTTTTAAAATGGGGAAATGGAGGAATTTGTAAATAATTGATGCTTTCCATATTATACAAAATTGTTTAGTTTCTATTTAATTTATTATGTGTTTTTTATTATTATTAATGGTTATACAAGCTAGGTTAGTTTAAAATAAAAATGACGATGTAAAAGTGCTCGCCAGGAGCCTAATTATATGAAATAAATGAATAAACTGAATAGGTTGGTATGCATAAGGCATTTTCCCCTGGTTAAAATAAAAAACATACTTGATTGAATCTTTGCTATACACCAGATTATAATAAAGAACTTAAATGATAAGCACCACAAAGATATCATAATCCTTTTATTGATGTAAATATCTCATTGCAGTGTTGTATGATGGCTTTAAATATATTCATTAAAATGAATTGAGCTACAGTAGGTATTCTAATAAGGAAATAGCAAAAATGTATGCAGATGTCTACTTTGAAAGATTATTTCTCATGTGGCTTATATTATATTTGTTAGTAGTAATGGTAGTTACCCTTACTTCTCCCAAAATTGTCTGTCTTAAAATTTGTTCAATTTTCTTATAAAATTATTTTCATAATTTTTCTAGTAACTGACTTGGTTGTCTTGTGGTAGCATGCCACTAGTACTACGCTGTGGTATCCTAGGTTTGATTCCTGGGTTGGGGGCTATGAGAAATAACAGTATAAAATCTTTTATCTCTGTTTCTATTTGGATTTTTCATTTTTCTGTAAGTTGCCTAGTACTTCGGTGTTTGGTAATGTGCTCGTCACCTGTTACATGAGCCAAAACGTAATTGGGGTAATGAGGGTGTTTATATCTTGTATGCCTCCTATTTGTTTAGATAATTTTCACTAGGTTTAAGTAGTACTAGATATTATAAATATGCATTATTGGAAAAAAATTGTATGCTTGCATTTTGGTTTTGGTATTACCACAATTGATCACCACAATTGATGGCAGTTTAGGTGTGAAAGGGTAACAGACAGACATACAGATCAACATTTTTTTTATATATTCGTTTGGAAGTATGGATAACTAGTATGTATGAACCTGTACAACTTTGATTAGATTTGATTTTTAATGAGAATTCATTAAATGTGTCACCACATTCTTTTGATAAGCATGTGGAATGGAATTCAGTTCCTATAATTTTAAAGAAAAAGATATAAAAGTATTGCTCTAGTCGTGTTATTTATGAGAAAAAGTAAAAAAGGAAGAAAATGTATGTTCTGCGACTTATACGTAGCACAACTATACAATAATTAACACAACTAAACTTAATGTACGGCCCTGTAATTTCCGGCACAGAGGCATAACACCTTAGGCTTCAGGAGTGGTAATGCATCTGCATATTGACCTCGGTCTTTGTGTGGATGTCTATAGGCTGCAGTCATCACTTAACATCAATGTGAACTGCAAGCTTGTTTGCCACTTCCATTACATAAAAAAAAAACAACAAGAAGTCATTACAACAAAATTGGATGTGTGAAGCCAACTGTGAATAGGGAGTTTTGGCAGGAACCTTGAAAGAGGCCTATGGTGCTCTTATTTTATTTCATTTTCTTGGTGTATTTTTAAGTTATATTGAATAAAGTTGGTGGCATTTTGTTTGATATCGGTTTATTACAGTGCCCATGTATAGTGAAAGAGAATAATGGTGCGAAAACACAACCTTTCAGGTTGCCTCCAAAACTTCATTGTAAATGTTCTGGTAAAGTAGCCATCGCTTTACTCGAATAACTTGACTGTAACTCTACTTAATAAGTAATTGACTGACTATATTATACTAACTTTTACGCTGCTTAAATAAATACGAAATATTGTTTTACTTGACACTGGCAATATGCGTAATAGCGATGCCATAATTTAATATTAAAAAAAACTGTGAATACTGCATCCATCTCAACGTATTGCAGTGGCAGCAACACTGGTATTAGAAAATAACATTTACTGTCATTCATCAATGATTTTAGATATTATAATTAGGTATATCAGAATTTTATCCTTTGTTACATAAGTAAATAGGATTATATGTTGAAAGGATGAGATATTTATTTTAAAAAAAAAGGTAACTTCACGCCTGTATCCTGTATTCACCTTCGGGACCTCCGTAAAATTACCTCTGTAAATACATTCAAGCATACATGCAAACACCCATGATTCATTGGTTACGTTTTGGCCCATGTAACAGGTGGCAAGCCTGTCTGTTGACATCTCCGGGCACATTACTAAACTTCGAGGTACTGGAAAATTTCCAGCAAACAGATAAATCCCAATAGAACCAGGAACCCAGCGTAGTGGCAGTGGCCTGCTACCACTAGGCTACTGAGGCAGTTTGAGATACTTATGTACAGTCATAAGCAGTCATTGGTTTTGTACAGCCATAGACTTGGGGGTACAGAAGTTGTAAACATTGTAAATGTAAATGAATTTAGTGATAATTCAGAACATAATAATATCCTTAACATAAGCAGTATGCAAACTCAACATAAAATATTCAACATGTTATCTATTTATATATATGCAAAATATAGAAACTTCCATTCACATTTCCCAGTTACCTGACAAACAAACACTAAATTCAATTATTACAAGTCCATTTTTTTTTTTGCACATTTGACATTTCATTCACACAAACACGAATGGAAATGATTCATGCCTAATTTGTATGAACCCTTGTTGCATGGATTCTGATGGCATCTGAATGTAAACACGAATATCCTTTGTCAAGAGATGACGCATATCACCACACGTTGGTGGTAAAAGCGTAATTAGTTGTGTAACACCAACACTTACCTTCCACCCTGAATATCTTGGACTTGATCGCGAAGATAGTGTCCGAGGGCGATACAGTCATCTCGAACGCCGTTCCCGTCAGCGTCTCCACGAGCACCTCCATCGTGGGCTGGCTCGGCCCTTCTTCCTGAAAGCCTTTAGCTCGGTTCGACATTCTTTCCGGGCATCCATGTCGGGACATCTCACAAACCCACTATTCACTACCTACGCCACATCGCACCACCGACAAAATTTATAGCACTTCAATTGTGATAAAATGGTAATGCACCGTAAGGATCATACGATGACGAAGTAAACAGACGTGTTCGCCCGCAGCTACAGGCCGACATCGGACATGTTTTTTACGAACGCCAAAAACAGACAAGAGGCTAAAAGCGATGCTATTGAAATTTCCTAGTTAATTTACACACTATTTTAGCAACAAAATAATATTACACACTGCCACTGAATGAAAGAAATATTTTTAATGTAACCACAGAACACAGAGTTAATACACATGGAGAAGGCACATTCTACTATAGAAACAGTAGTTATACAATAATGGGTAAAATCGACACAAAAGCAGTTTTGACTCTTTCTATCTAACCAGTAGCTCCCTTTGTAAAAAGAGACACAACATGTATGCAGAGTATCAATTTTGGCAATGATTTGTTGTGACGTCATACTTATGCCTTCACGTGCCCGTCTGCGCCATTGTATGCGCCCGATTTGTGGTACATCTGTTGTCAAACAAACTTCTTCTTTTAACTAATTAATGTGGTATTCTAGGTTTTGCTTTATGTTGACTGATTATGCTCTCGTACTGTTTAAAACAGAGTGGTGCAAGGAAAAACGAAAATAATCATGGATTGAACTTTGTGAGTTATGTACAAATTTTCACGGATTGTGTCGTATTCGGTGGGATGCTATTCATTCTTTTCTAAAAATAGCATATAGTGATGTACGAATACTAACCTGATATATCACAGTATCGATATAAAATTATTTTCATATCAATTTAAATAATGTAATATTATATTGCATTAGCATTATACTCGATAGAATTTCTTGTTTCTTAATAAAATTTCGAAGAAGAAATTGATGTAAATTAAATAATTTTTGTTTTCTTCTTTTTTGCACCCGATATAGCATGGATTTTTTTCAGAGATTGTAAGAGTGTTATATAAGTATAAGCACAACATAACACAGTTATTTTTTCAATTTATGAAGTGGCAAGCAGGTATCAGTTTACATTTTTAGTAATAGCCTATCAGTCTACACGAAACCAGAGCTTTCAATCTAAATGCGTTGCCACTCCTAAGACCTAAGATATTACGCATCTGTGCTGGAAATCACAGGGCCGTACAGATCTGTGTCACTAACTTCTACATGCGTATCATCTGAAAATTGAAGCCGGTTCCATTTCTTCTCAATTACTCATATCATTAACATACCTAGAGCCGTTCCTGCTACTTTTATAATATTGTTTAAGGTATAGTAATATTGAAAAAATAAAAAAAGATCCTTGAATTTGACCGAAGCGTCATCGTGCTACTCAAATTAACTAAAGATAATGATTAAAATTTGGAATACATAGCAACAATATTTACAGAGATGCATTCCAAGGAGCTGGTCAGCATAAGACTCACATTTGAAGGCTGCTATAGAAAATCCTACTGAAATTCAACATTACCACAATGTGCAATTCTTAGCTCGAGTTCTGGTCGGGAACCTTTCGCAAGCTGCTGGTAATCAATGAGATCATTTGAATTAATGAACTTATTTATTTGCTAAAGGTATAGTAGGTACTTAAGATCTTCAGTATATAATATAGCATTCTTTTATATTTCACCATTTAATTTGCATGCAAATTACAGGATACATTTTATTACTACATCATAATTATTACAATTATACTCAACTCTAATTTAGTGAGTTTATTTTACTAAGACTAAGCATACATACTAGCATAGCTATTAGCATACAAAAGAATACGAATTCGTGTCGATAAAATATCGATACTAACCGCTCATATATTAGAAGATGATATCGATATTTATCGAAAACAACCCTATGAAAGGCGGCCATTGTAATCGCCCAAATTTTTGTAGGCAATCACGCCAATTCTGTAGGTATTTCTCCTCCATGTACTATAGCTCAATGCCACAGAATGCATTAAAACAATACGTAAGTAAACGATATAGATAAAAAAAATATGAATGAATGACAAAGAAACCGAATGACGTTAATATAACCATAGAGAAAGCAGTTTTTTTAATAATACTTATTCGTGACCATAGATACAAAGTCTTTCAGTCGCTTACATTAATTTATTATTACGTCACCTCGAAAGGCAGTTGAATAAACTTCAATAGTGAGGATGCGAGCGGGCGAGCGAGAGGTCTATTATTAGTTAATTTCGTCACGTGGTCAGTGCGACGACTTATTTCACGATTGTTTAAGGTCAAGGTCCCTATGTGCTATATTTCTATGTGCACGTGTACTAGTTGAACTGTGTAATAGGTAACCAGAATAAGCTTTTGTATGGAATTTTAGCCGAGTGTCCGAGGTGTGTCTGAGTGGTGCATAAGCACCGGGAAACTTCTGTAGTGGGGTCAACAAGGGTCAACGATTGGTACAAATACTCAATCTGAAAGAACGAATGATATTACTTGTCAACAAACGGAAATCACTCTTCATTCCTACTGTAACGTGTTGTCTATGCTTTCTGATTCTTTTCCGTCGTTCTTCGTTTACCGTATCGGAGGTTAGAAACATGGTGCGTACAATTTTATACAGAAATTAATATTTATCAGTCGCTAAATCTAAGTAATTTGTTTAAAATTTATCTACAGTGTATAAATGTTAAAAGTTCCACATAACTTATTCGAAAACGCTGTGATTCGAAGTAGCGCGTGTAACTTGTTAGGTCGTCAGGACATGTGGCTTCAGTGTGCAATTTTTGTTTTCAGACTCGTAAACGCCGTAACGGAGGACGTGCCAAGCACGGCCGTGGCCATGTAAAGGCTGTGAGATGCACCAATTGCGCGCGTTGCGTGCCTAAAGACAAGGCTATCAAAAAATTCGTGATCAGGAATATTGTGGAAGCCGCCGCCGTCAGAGATATTAACGAAGCCTCCGTTTACACCTGTAAGCACTCTCAAACTTTATAATAATTACTATAGTATTTTTTTGCAATGCAAGTTTATACATTATTCAAAGAGTATTTCTTGGAATACCATCACATCACATGGAGTGATGAATCGTGGGATGAATGGAGTTTCGTATAGTATACCTACTAGCTGTTATGATAGTATTCATTTGCATTACCCAAGATTGTCATTGTAAGAAACAGTGATAGAGCTGTAATAAAATAGAGAGCACTGGACAATTCCAATTGTTATTAAATCTGTGTTAACATCTACATTCACCAGATTTGTCATACCCTGAAAAAAAAAAGAGCAGGAGTACCATACATTTAATCTAAGCTAGACTAGAGCCTATTGACTGCTGACTTTGTGATTGATGATTTGTGAACAGCATCTTTTGCTATAGATATGACTGTCAATACTATGGATGGAAAGTGATAGTCACATATAGATATTTGAAACACGAAATTGCCACAAGAATCTGTGGTCTGGTTTTAATCTGTCAGCTCATGTCCATCAGTCTGTTCATTAGCTGCCAGAGTTCTATCATCATGACAGGTTAATGCCTTCTTTAAAAACTTCAAATTGTAGAGTACCTACCACTAGATATTTGTGCTAGTTGTTTACTCTCGGCAGCGCACATGGCCCCATGGCTGGTGTAGATCATAAGCAATCTACTTGGTTAAGCATTATGGGCGCAGTGGGATGTGTGATGGGTGACCACTAGTGGCAATTTGAAATGCGCGTTTATGTGGTTCAGAGGGCACGTTAAGCCGTCGGCCCCGGTTGCTATCGATAAATAGCAATTGCTAAGCCTTGTTGTCGAATCTAACAGTGGATTGGCCACTAACCTGTATCTCCACCAGTCCGCATTGGAGCAGCGTGGTGGAGTAGGCTCCAGGCCTCCCCCCAAAAAGGAGAGACTCATGCCCAGCAGTGGGACGTATAATGGATTGCCATTATACCATCATTATACAACTGCACAATAGCATCAATATATTGTAATATATGGCAGTAGATACAATTATGTGAGATGGGCAAGCAGTATCTGCAATAAAACTGCTGCTACTGCAATCCTCAATAGGTATGCCAAACATTGCTATTATAGCATGTTTTTTCCCAAAATGATACAACACTGTATTTGGCATCTTTGTGGAAGGCTTTGGTCCAGCAGTAAACATATTTCAGCTGAAGTAATGATTAACAACTTGAGGCCTCCTCCAGTATCTTCTAGTTGCCTCTGTCCCTTGCATGGCACTAATGTCATCAGTCCATCATGACCTCGGTCTTCCTGTACTTCGCTTTCGCTGTGACCCCTGTCACTTCAGTACTCTGTTGGACAATATTTTGTCGTCTGTACGGGCTATGTGGCCCGCCCATCGCCATTTTTGTTTCAGAACAAGTGAAACAAAATAAATACTTAACGCCTAATTTACTATTTATATTAAACATTGAAAGAAATTAAAATTTGTTTTACAGCATTCCAACTGCCCAAGTTGTACGCGAAGCTGCACTACTGCGTGTCGTGCGCCATTCACAGCAAAGTGGTCCGCAATAGGTCGAAGAAGGACAGACGTATCCGTACGCCGCCCAAGAGCACCTTCCCTAGGGACATGCAGCGTCCGCAGAATGTGCAGAGGAAGTGATTTACTTTAATAAAATAATGTAAAAATCCAATATGCTGGTTTTCTTTGTTTAGATTACAATTCCATAGTTTTTTATGTAATGATGGCAAACTAGCATGTAATTCACATTGATGGTAACTCAATACTATAGATCAGGGTTTCTCAAAGTGGGGTATCGTCATTCGACGGCAGGGGATATAAGCCGGCACCTCCCCTATCACCCCCTCTGAAAGGGAGTTGAACAAACTTCCACTATGAGTTGCAAGGTTGATTTTTTGTTTTAATTTCGTCACGTAATTTCGTAGAGTTATTTCCAAAGGTCCATAACCCTTCCGTTTTTTTTCTTAATGTAATGAAAGTGGCAAACAAGCATGCAGTTCACATGTTAAGTGAAGATTGCAGCCTATAGACACCTACACAATGACCGTGCAAATGCAGATGCGTTGCCACTCCTGAGGCAGACGCATAACATAACACCTTATGTTATGTTATGCGTCTGCCGGAAATTACAGGGCCGTACATTACCACCTGACCGGAACACGATAGTGCTAACACTACCATTAAGCGACAAGTATATTAGGTAATGCGGTGGTGCCTACGCGCGCGAACTCCGTCACTTTCAGCCATACCTTTTAGAACATTCTGTGGGGTGGGCGATGCCCCCCGTTCCGTTTCTCCCCCTTGCTACGCCCACGTGATGCTGGATAACTGTTGTCACCATAGAGCAACGCGGCCCACCGGTCGCGGCGGACCGGAGGGGAGTAGCCATAGCGTGTATTACCGATGCAAAACAGAACAGTCTGTCATATTTTTCGGGGGAAATGCATGCGACACACACGCACACTACAAAAATCGTCTATTACTACGAAACTCACACCTTGACTTTAATAAATCATCATCATCATCATTTCAGCCGAAAGACGTCCACTGCAAAGGCCTCCCCCAAAGAATGCCACAACGAACGGTTCTGGGCCGCCCTCATCCAACGATTGCCCGCGACCTTCACCAGGTCGTCGGTCCACCTCGTGGGGGGCCTGCCTACGCTTCGTCTTCCGGTACGCGGTCGCCACTCTAGAACTCTTCTGCCCCAACGACCGTCAGTTCTGCGAGCTAAGTGCCCAGCCCACTGCCACTTGAGTTTCGCTATTCGGTGGGCTATGTCGGTTTCTTTGGTTCTCATGCGGATCTCCTCGTTTCTGATGAAACTCCGAGCATAGCCCTCTCCATTGCTCTCTGAGTGACCTTGAGCCTTCTTAAGAGGCCCATAATGAGCGACCACGTTTCAGTTCCGTATGTCATCACTGGCAACACACATTGGTCAAAGACCTTCTTCCTAATCTTTAACAAAATACAGAAACAATTTTACGCACACATTTAAACATCTAGGCAACAGGTATAGGCCCATTTGGACTTGTACTTTGACAGAGGGGAAAGCCTGCATATAGCTACTCCCCTCCGATGTTGCTCTATGGTTGTCACCAAGCTCCGTAATAGGTGGCACCACTGCAAATCTTAGGAAACCACCGTTTAAACACTAAAAAAAAAAAATAGATGCATGCTTGCAGGTGTGTAAATAAAAAAACAATGTGAATTTGAGCATTTTAATATAGAAAAACTCTGAAATACATTTACACATTCTACAAAATTAGATAATCAATAAAGGGAAGAAAAGTAACAACTACATTATGTATGTACCTATGTAATAATCTTAAATGATTATTTTTAATTCTTTGAATAGGTTAAAAACCATGAAATAAGATTTTAATAAATTAACTTTATCAAGAAATTATTTTTTTAAACAAGAATATCTATGACGGTCTTACAGATAATGAATGTTTTTCTTGCTTTTGTAATTACCTCAACGGCACAATGCAAATACTGTGTTAACGGTGTTAAGTACTAAAGACGTCATAATCAAGTACTTCATGGTTTTACAAATTAAAAAAATCTTAACGAAAAAAAATCGAATCTCTACAAAACGATTGCAATATAGCCTTTATTATGCAAGCATAGAATCTGAGAATACATAGATTGCCTTGTCGCTGACCAAATATCAAAGATATATATATCTTTGCCAAATATTAAAGTAGCACAAGAGTGGATTTTTTTAGGTTTCTTAAAAGGGATATTATCGCGTTACCACCACGAGATTGTCTCACTTCCAAATCATTAGAATTTTTGTTGAGAGCTTTGATTGGGTTCACTTTATAATCCTTTCTGAGTATCTGTCATTCTTAACTATTTTTTTTGACTTTTATTTTCAAAAGGGTCAAACCTTTTCGAAAAGGCTTCATGGTTCATGGACAAAAATTCAGGGAATGTAAAATGTGTCCGAACGAAAATCCTATCCAAAAATGCGATGACTAGGAAGTACAACGGTTTTTTTTTAATTGAATGGCTGCTCCCCACATAGCATATATTTGATGAAGGTACAAAATATCGCAAGCAACAGCTTATGATGTGGGGGAAATATTGTGTCATAAATAGAAATCCGACCTCAAATGTTACAGGTATTTTTCACAAGATGTCGTGCGTAGTGTAGGCGTGTAGGCTTCATTTTAAACTACAGCAACGGCATGAAGCCCTGAAATTATTTTTTATTTTTAGAGCCATTTTATTTACCCACTCACAGGAACACACATCCACTTTTAATAAATCTTATAATGCAATGGTTTTATATAATTTAGTTTGTCGTTTACTATATAAGTCTAACTTTGAAATTAAAGTCTGTTTTTTTTCGCTACGGACTAAATTGACACATGCAAATGTCAATTTCCAAAATAATGATACCAGCTCTCTAGTATTAGTGTTGTACGATACCGGTTTTATGAATCGTTACTTTTTACTTTACCACATAATTTTATTATATTTGACACTAGATAAATCTTTTAAAAATTATGGTTACTATGGAGTATCACAGATTTAATTTAAATTACTTATTGCACTAAGTAAACACGACAAGAAAAAAATGTGTACTCTAGGCCATATTGTCGACGATATTACCGACTGATTTATTATTGAAGTAGGTGATGACTCTGACGATTCGGCAAATTCACGTTCGGAGTCATTACCTGATTCTGATTATTAACTTGCATGTCATTATTAAGATTTATAGACACTTAAAAAATAAGTGTGTTGCATTTATGATTTTATCAATTCTATACATTAACCGTACCGGTATGTACATTATATAGGCATGCCTAACGATACATTGCGGGTGTCGCCACATTCTAAAATTTTAGACACATTTTTGTAATTACCTAATTTTTATATAAACCTCAAAATGTTAGAGGGTTCTCTTTAGGCACTGCTTTGACATGCAATAAGTCGTCTTTAGCATTTTTTCTTTACTAGCGCAGTGTAAAATATTAATAAGATATAATGTAAATTAAAAGGCTAGGAGCAGTAAACGTACTAAGTTGCACAATATTTCCTTTTATTATTGATTTGTTGTTTTTTTTAAAGAAAAATGTAAAGATAAATTTGACTTCAGGCGAGACTCGAACTCGCGGCCGCTGGGAATCTAGTCCAGCCGCTCTGAAGTCAAATTTTTCTTTAAAAATATATTTCACAAGCATGTGTTAATGCGAAATAATATAAAACAATGATTTGTTGTTGTTGATATTGTTTTTTTGTTTTCTGTTTTTGTTACTGTTATGAAACAATATGCAATTCCTTAGATGTCTATTTATACTTATAAATGGCCTGATGTAATTTTATTAAGATTGTTTGTAAGCAAATAAGACTGTTCTCTTGAATAAAATAAAATAAAAATTATTACTGAAAAACGATACTAGATTGTAAATTACGTAAAGTTACGGTAGTGGAACATCACTATTAATGATTCCCAAAAACCTAGCCACACGGCTTATGTCAATTTAGTCCGTACCGAAAAAAAACAGACTGTAGATGTTGGAATGGAGTCAACTTATGAATGCCAAATATCCTTGTTAGTAGATAACAGGTTTTTTGTTTTCGAAGTTACGTAGGTTAAACATAATTTATATAATAATAGGTTCGATTTCATCTAGTGTGCCATTCTGTGCAGCACATTTTGTTCAAAATTGCGGTAGTGCACGCACCAAGCTGGTGTCGCGTTCAACCTCCGTTTCCATCTGCTAGTGCGTAACTTTTGTATGTGCACAGTGCAGCACATTTTCGATGATGATGCCGAGTTCACTGCTTGCATGTGTGTGTTCGCGCGCCATACACACACACACACCAGAGTAAAACATTTGTGTCGCACACAGCGCATAACTGTGCCGCACAGTTCAGCACACAGGTGGACTTCTACCTCCCCTTATCATGTAGGTACTAAAAGCACTAAAATTGGATAATTTTAAACTACTGATTACTATTGAATTGTATTGCAGTTAATTGGAGTCTTAATTCTTTGCTGCTGAAATTTAAAAGTAGAATTATTACGGTGCTCAGGAATTCTATTACAATATTGATAATGATTAAATAAAATTATCTCTATTGTAACAAATACAACTAAAATCATTGATGTACAGAAACTCAAGGGTACATTTCGAATCTGAACTAAACAATTGAAAGTTTAGATTTTGTTATCGTTTTTTTTTTACTTAAACACTTTTTAGGGTTTCACACGTCGAAAAGAAAAAAAATTGAGACCTTATAACTCGTAAGTCTCCTTGTATTCTGTCACAACCAATTAGTTCCGAAAATAATGGGCCGAATGAGTAAAGATGTAAACCAGAAAACCAAACATGGACGTGTGACGTAATAATAATAAATAATAATGGCAACCCATTATACGTCCCACTGCTGGGCACGAGAATGCGGATTGGTGGAGACGTGTGACGTAAATAAACGAATTTCAATTATGGAGGAATTTTTTTGGCGTTATACTATAATGAAAAAAGGTTAGCAAATACTATGTGATATAGGTATCAAATAGGTCTTATAGGGAGAATAACAAGTTATTTATGAAAATTGACAAAAATTTATTATTCCCCATTATTAAAAAGCTGGGATCAAAATTTAAAAAAAAAATTTGCTTTTTACATAAAGATTGGAAGAAACCTAGTCTATGTGTACTTATCAAAATAAAGGAAAGAGCTCAATTGTACAGAACCTCATCACACACGACTACGACTCCCACTCGATCTATTTTCTAAGAAATTTGTAAGATTGTGAATGAAGGGGTTTTCTGTATATCAATGACCGAGAAAGCGTTCAAGTGTTACGTAACGCATGTCTTGAAGATTTTTGACCCTCCCTCACCCCCATGTAACGTGGCGTCACGTTGTCATGTACTCATAAGCATATTTACCTGCAAAAGCTGTACCTATATTTTTATTTAAATAAAAAACACTATTACCTAACACGTTCTTTCTTTCATTTCATTAGCAATTACCAACTTTGAGGGTAATTTGGCCAGAATCTGGTGATAGGAGAGGCAAAACGCCTGGTGGAGAAGAATTAACACGTTGTTCGGACCACCCTCCTGCCCCTGTCGCATCGTAACGTTTTACAAGCCCCCCCCCCCTCTCGCTTCCCCCAAAATGCGTTACGAAACACTTGAAGGGTCCCAAAGTTGTTTGAGACTTTCATAACTTCTACAGTAATTAGGGTGCTTTCAACTTATAAATAGTCTGCGGTAATTTCATCATATTCGGCTTATCTGCTGTCTCCAGTGCTTGTTTGAGGTTTTTCTCGAATACTTTCTTGGCGTCACAGAAGCCTTGCTTCGTTTTGCCGAAGGAATTAGGGCCCGCCGATGTTGGTGTCTCTCTGTGTATGAAAATCAAATGCAATTTCTTTAGAATTTTTTTAATGTAATGGAAGTGGCAAATAAGCATGCAGTTCACATTGATGTTAAGTGATGACTGCAGCCTATAAACACTTACACAAAGAGCAAGGTCAAAGTGCAGATGCGTTACCACTCCTGGGGCCTAAGGTGTTATACCTCTGTGCCGGAAATTACAGGGTCGTACATTACCACCTAACCGGAACACGATAGGGCTGAACACTAACATCTAGCGGCAAGTATCTTAGGTAATGCGGTGGTGCCTACGCCCGCGAGCTCCGTCACTGAAGCTCTACCAACAGAAGATAAAACTTGTTTATTTTTTTTATGTACCGTATGTTACATACAAGCATGCAGTTCACATGGGTGTTAAGTGATGACTGACATCTACATCGTTATCAATGGATGTCGTTCACCGACCCTAAATCGGTTAAAATAAAAAACGGAAAGCAAAATCTGACGCATCGGTGTGGGACTTCGGTAGCTTAGTGGTAAAGCAGCTGAGTTGGTTGTCCTGGGAGCGCGGCTCGATTCCTGCCCGAAGTGAAATTTTTCTTTCCGTTTTTTCTTTAAAGGAGATGTTGCGAGCTCGGCTCTGGGTCGTACACGTCCTCAAAAAATTGGGTAAATTAAAGAAGAATCCGAAAAAAATACAATCAATTTATTCAAGAATATATTTTAGAGTTACAACCACATTTAATTCAAACGATTTTATCATTTTCAACTATATTCAACATGGCGGCAATACAGCCGACACTTGGGATCAATCGATTTCGATAGTATTTAAAAAAAAATACTTTTTTCTCCATGTACTATGTAATCAAAATACAATTTCAAAAATAAAAATGTCAAAATGACATTGCCCGCCATATTCACATGTTGGTTTTGAGTTGCAATTCTAACAGCAAAAAAGGTTTTGTAACTGCAAACAAAGCTAAATAAGTGAAAATATGCAGTGTAAAAAACGTTTATAAATTGATTTTGTCTGTTTAATGATATTGTGTACAATACATGGCCGGAGGTCCATACATTTTTGCGAAACATCTCCTTTATTGAATGTAGCAAGTGTTCGATTTTTTGTTTACACTTTTCCTCAGTAATTTTTAAAAAAATACTGAGGATAACTAGCTATTAGATAAATTATTTGATACCTATTTTTATTATTATGTATTTTTGGACCATTATTTATTTTATTTTGTTTACTTTGACATATTAATCAACGTATCAATTGTAATTTGCTTTAATTTTATATTTGTAATTTGACCTATCACAAGCAAATTCTATTATTTCCAAGTGATAAAATGAATTTTTGAGTTTGGGTTTATTAAAGCCATACTTACATTTTACATTTGATAAAAATTCATTGAATGTAGCAAAAAAGTGTTTTTATTTTTTGTTTACACTTTTCATCAGTTATTTTTTTTTTTTGTAAATTACTGAGGAAATACCTTATCTTAGTGAGTCCATAAATGTACCAAAACCTCTCTAGCGAAATGATTTGTGGGAAAATATAGTATCTCCTATGATAATCCATTTAATTTTTCCTAATCCCAATTACACAATATTGAAAACTGGTTTGATGAATACCTCACCTGCCGATATTTCTCATCCTCATTCGAGCTTCTGCCGGCATCTCTTCGGGCTCATCATCCTCATCAGGGTTGAACACAGATGCTAGGGTAGGTTTTGGTGCCATCGCTGGCTTTGGTTGGCTTCCAATCGTCATTTTAATTGGTGCTTTCGGCTTTGAGAAGCCCATGGTTATTTTGCTAATGCGAGGAGGAGGTGGCGGTGCAGGTACTTCCTCATCCTCCCAGTTTTCAGGGGAAGGCTTTCTCTTGTCTGGAACAAATTGTTTTAAGATGTGGAAAGACTTGTTTACGTAAATGATCTTGCACCTTCTTTTGAGTCATTAGTCACGTTGATGGTAAATGAATACAACAGAATGAATCATTATTAACTCTTCAATTCCCAGTGTCACCTATAGGTGACAGAAGTTTAATAGTGGTTTTGTACCACTTGTTAATATTTATTTGACATTGTACCATTATAGTAGTGATGCTAGGGATTACTACTTCTATGTTTTTTTATCTGGAAACACGTATCAATTGTCACTTGTCAACGTCAGTAAGATTACTAAGATTATTCGCGCGTAATTGGAACAAACTGAGTTTGTGTGATTGATTGCGGAAAAAAGTTATAAAAAAATGTCGAGACTGTAAGTATTACATTTATTCTTTTTACATGTTATAAATAAATATGTAATCAATGTTATACGTATATGTATAGACAAAAACAAAAAAAAAGTATATTTGCTGCAACGCCTAAAATGTGCGGTGTCACTGGTGACACTGGGCATTATGTTATGTACTTTTATTACTATTTTTACTGAGCTTTGTTGTTTATAGTTGGTCTTGTCGGTCTGCTGAAATGGCAATTTACGAGTTCTTTTTTTATAGGCTGATCTTAGATGAGATTGCTGAGGTGTTGCATAACGGAGGAGATCCAGGTGACATAATTTTATTGCCTCCCGACGATGGTGAAGTAACTGATGAAGACAGTGGAGATGAAAACGATGCTAACATTCTTCATCTATCTGGTTGTATGCTCAGGTCTCAAGTTGAGTACACAATCGACCTTGCATGTATAACAAGTACATGGGTGGAGTGGACCGTTTTGATGAAAACGTCGTTACATTTCACCGGTTATTTTGGCCCATGTAACAGGTGGTGGGTCTGTTGACACCTCCGAGCACATTACCAAACTTCGAGGTACAGGAAAATTTTCAGAAAAATTGAAAAATCCCAATAAAACCAGAGATAAAAGACTTTACACCATTATCCCTATTCGGGAGTCGAACCCAGGACCCTAGCGTAGTAGGAGTGGCCTGCTACTACTAGGCTACTGAGGCATTGATTGTTAAAATGTTGGTTTATATTTTACAATAACCATTAGATTTAGTAACGTGCTTCTTTTTACAGTTTTATAAAACATAATATACTACTGAATAAATAAAATCCGAACTTCTATTTCTACCGAAATAAACTTAGAACCTCATAAGTCGTCTATCAAAATGCCCAGTGTCACCTGTAGGTGACGCCGTCGTAAAACCGGAGGGGGTGGGGGCAACCCTACTTATTTTTTGTTTACTTCTTCAATAAACGACAATTAACTAGGAAATCAAAGTAAAAATGAAAAATATCCATTCGATTAGACATGGGAATTGAAGAGTTAATTAACCATTAAGACTAGTTTTTATGTGTATAACATCCACATAAAAACCTACATAACTAACATGATGACTGAATGTTGGAAATTATGGAGAAGAATATAGCCACCAAACTAGAATAAGTTAGTAAGTTATTATTATTATACATATAGGGCAACAATGAATTCAATTTCCATTAAATATGATTTTTTTTACTGGTGGTAGAGCTCTAGTGACGGAGCTCCGGGCGTAGGCACCACCGTATTACCTAATATACTTGCCGCTTAATGGTAGTGTTCAGCACTATCGTGTTCCAGTCAGGTGGTAATGTATGGCCCTGTAATTTCCGGCACAGAGGCATAACACCTTCAGCCTCAGGAGTGATAACACATCTGCATTTTGACCTTGGTCTTTGTGTGGGTGTCTATAGGCTGCAGTCATCACTTAACATCAATGTGAACAGCATGCTTGTTTGCTGCTTCCATTACATAAAAAAATATATATTTAAGAAAGTGATTCTTGTATTTGCTTTGTAGGAACTATCAAGAAATGTAACCTACCTACACATTCACTTCACAAATACTACAATAAGTTCATTGAGACTAGTTTATAGCACTTACTATTATGGAAAGAATGTTGCATGTTCTATGAGAACGATTGGCATAGATTTTTTTGGTGACACAATTTCCTTATTCTTATTGCAGAAATCAGTTCTCCCACATTATTGTATCTTACATTACACCCAGTCGTAAATAAATAATTTGAGTTCCATAGTGTAGGAGCTCGAGAGTATATGCATCACAGTATACCTGATCTCTCTGCCGCAAAAGGTAGTGTTCAGCACTATTGTATTCTGGTTAGATGGTAATGTATGGCCCCATAATAATATCATAGAGACATAACTTCTTTCTGTAAATGTCTATAGGCTGCAGTCATCACTTAACATCAATGTGACTGCATGTTCGTTTGCCACATTCCTTACATTAAAAATACACACTTCTCCAACATAATTGTACCTTACATAACAACCAGAGCCGTAAACAAATAAACTTACGGTAATCATCTTTGTCTCGAGTTTTACTGAATTTGGGAGGCGAGGGCGTCCGCACCAACGACGTCCTTCGTGGTGACCGCGACCGTGTCCGTGTCCTCTGCCGCTCCTTGTGCCATCTAGAATCATCACGCGTGGATCGAGACGACCCTGCCAATGCGAAAACACTGGCAAAGATAAATAAAAATATACATTTCAATAAAGAATCTCAACGATTAGCCTTTAGAGTTTTACTTTCGTCCACTAGTTTAAACTATTTCATGTTATTCCAATACCTTTGCCGTGGTCCCGGTCACTCATCGTGTTGTAGTTTTGATCTTTCAATAATGAATATTACTGAAAATCTTCTTTTAGTTCTTTTACGCACATTTCCCCTTTTCAGTACAAATAATGTCAAGTTGTCAAGCTGTCATATTGTCAATTGATGTCATTGATGTCAATCGACAATCGACCTGCGCGCGGCCATTTTGGATGTTCATTTCATTGGTCTGTGATTCGTTTCACAGACGGTCACAGACCAATAACCAAAGTTCGTTTATCACGTGCGTTTCGTTTTACTATATCGCTCATTCGGTGCAACATTGGCGTAATTGTACATTTTGTGATTTATCAGGAGAGGGAAATAAAGATTGGATTTATTTTGGTTTTCAAATGGTATTAAGAAGCACTGAAATATATAGGAATTAATTATCGTAAAATATTAGTACACTTGTGTATTTTTCGTATATAATTACAGCATTAAGATATTATTAATAATATTTACGAAATTAATATTTTTTTATTATGATACCTGCATTTGTGTCATTGTTTCATCAGAATTTGTGATTTAATACTATATTAGAGAAATCTCACCTGGACATGATAAAATCTAAAGTTAATTCTCTCACAGGAGCACTGCGTGGCATAGTTAGGTGTCTTCCGCGGCAAGTACGATACACTATATACAATACACTTGTTAAGCCCCATATTGATTATCTCATAGAAGTTTGGGGAACCGCTGCAAGAATTAATAGAATTAATTTACAAAGAGCCCAAAATAAATTAATCAAAAGATTATTTAACTACAACTTTTTCACCCCTACAGATAAGATACATAAAGAAACAAAATTAATGAATATTAACCAATTATATACTTATAATACTTGCATATTAATACGAAAGATTTTAAATAAAAAATTACACACCCAAATTAACTTCACAAAAAAATACCAAGTTCAAAAAATCCTACTGAGAAATGCAAATAATCTTATTTTACGTCATCCCCGAACAAATTATGGAAAACAAAATATTTTATATGAGGGTGCCAAATTATATAATAGATTGCCAAAAGATATTAAAGAGGAAAAATTTACGTCAACCTTTAAGAGACTTCTTAAACACTATCTAATGCTATAAAATGAATAAAGTAAATAAAATAGTAATTTATAATCAAGCGGCAAAAACAAGAAAAAAAAAAAAAAAACGGTTAAATGTATACGTTTTTATGTTAATGTTTATATATGTCTATATGTACTTATAATTATATTATGTGTGTATGTAATGTGTCAGTATAATAACATAAAAATAAAAGTTTCAATGTTAACAAAATTATTGTAAACATCTAGCATATCCAGGAGCGCGTTATGTCGGTGTAATTAGTGAGTTCGTTACGTAACTAACGACGTTAAGTGCAAGCCGAGTTCAGTCTTATCTAGAACTACCTACATCAGTTCATAATTGTTCACAAATATAATTGTTACTTTACGTTCTGTGGTGTGATGTGATGTGACTTGTGATTGTAATACGATAATTTTAAATAGCCCAACAAAACGTTTATACTGTACAACTGTTTCTCATGTAAGTGATTGTAAATCTTTATGAGGAAATAAATGTCTTTAAACCTTTAAACCTATATTGACCATACAAAATTAACTACTTTATGCCAAAATGAAACCAATTATGTTTAAATCAACTTCTGTATTTATTTGGGTATCTTTAACATTTTGTGTTAATAACAGCCTCAGAAAATATTAAAACTTAGTTTTAAAAAAAGGTACTTATACATAATTAATAGTAAATTTCAGTCTCATAAAATTAAACAATTACTTAAGTTATACGGCATGGCACAAATAATCGCAATAAGTTTCGTCTAATAATTATCAGGTAAGTAAGTACTTAAATAACTGAGTTGCTTAATTGCTCATACGACTAAGTTGAAAAAATAGAATCATAGAAACTTATAATAAGACGGAATAATATTGTTTCTAAATAATTCTTTTATACCATTCTGCTTGGTTTGCGAAATAGAAATTTTGTTGTTATAAGATAAACCCCAATACATTTCAAAAATTTGAGGCCGGCTCTGTTATGAAAATTTTTTGGAGCAAGAATATCTGCACTTATCTGAACAAGGAGGTTTCATTGATTTTGCAAGACAAGTTTTACCAGTGCGAGATATATATTGCTTTCCTGAGTTTTTAAGTAGCTTTGCTTTGTTTTTCTTCCAGTCTCCATAATTCCTTGTTCTTTTCTTTCGATTTATATTAGACGACAAGTTACTATTTTCTATGATAGATGGAGTATTATTTGTTGGTGCATCTCTGCTAGACATTATTGCTGGTGAAAAAGCGTCTCGTATCGTAACATTACATTGTTCTATTGTAAGGTTATTTGGTACCAAAATTTACTGACTAACTATTGTAGCATTCGAATTAGCATCATTGAAAGCCAATGAATTAGAGGAACTGGATGAAGTAGAACTCGAAGAAGAACATCTACGATAACGCTTTTGTTTTTCAGGGCGATACTCATAACCACTGTCATCAGGTGAGAAGTCCTGCCGCCTTATCCGAATGTTCTTGATTAATATTGTTATTGCGTACGTGAGATCCGGTTTTAATATAACAGTTGAAGAGACAGTTTTTTCGGGATCAAATTGTCTCGTTCTTAAACCTTAAACTCGAATCGGACGTTGCTATAGCAGTTGCGTAGCAATTTACCGCTCACCCTCTCACAAAGATATAACTTCATTTATCGAATCACTTGAATCTGTTTTAATGAACTTGAAATCTTTCAAATACGTATGTTTATTGGAGATATCAACATTGACACCAGCACAGATAGCTGTGATTCGCGATCATATGATTATTTAAGCTTATGTGCTAGTCATGGGTTACTACCGGCACACAATTTTCCAACTCGACTAAATAAATCTTGTCTTGATCATGTAATTTTGAAAGCAAATGTCAGTGCCACAGCTATAGTTACTACATCTACTCTCATTGATCATCAAGCGGTAATATTAAACATAAAAAGAGTAATATGACAAAGTTTAAAACTGTTATAAATTATGAAGGTCTTAAAAAAGATATGGATCAAATTAACCTTACAGCTATTTTCGATTCTAATGACCCAAATTTTTGTGTACATTATCTTATTACGTCTATAAAAAATGCTATACAAACTAATTCTGTTGTGAAAAAAATATCTCGAAGATCTATGCCAATAAGACCTTGGATTACGCCTGGGCTATTACGTTGTATTCGTAATAGAGATAAATTACATAAATAAACTAGACGTTCACCTAATGACGTCATACTGAAACTGACCTAAAAAAGTAAAAAGAGAATATGAGAAAAATGAACTACGTTTAAATAAAAACAACAATAAAAAACTATGGCAAACGATAAAAACAGTTACAAATTGCAATAAGCCCAGAGCAACCGCTACAGAGCTCATATGTTTAAGTAATACCGAACTATCATTACAGAGGGTAAACGAATACTTCACGAGCATTGGCCAAACACTTGTTAGTAATTTATTACAACAATGTAACAAGCAAAATAACGTAACTTCACGCCTGTAATCCCCGAAGGGGTAGGCAGAGGTAAATGCATGCATTCAAGCATACATGCAAACACCCACGATTCGCCGGTTACGTTTTGGCCCATGTAACAGGTGGCGAGCCTGTTGACATCTCCGGGCACATTACCAAACTTTGAGGTACTGGGAAATTTCCAGAAAATGGAAAAATCCCAATAGAACCAGAGACAAAGGCTTTTTCACCATTATCTCTGATAACCCCCTACCCGGGAATCGAACCCAGGACCTCAGCGTAGTAGTAGTGGCCTGCTACCACTAGGCTACCGAGGCAGTTCACAAGCAAAATAATTGTCACAATATGCCACAATCTTTTACTAAATCTTTTGTTTTACTTAAATGTGACGAAAAAGAGATTGAATGCATTATTGGCGGTCTTAAAGCAGAATGTGCAATGGGTTGGGATAATATTTCAAACAAATTTGTCAAGGATTTTAAGACAATTTTAGTTCCACCATTAACTTATACTTTTAAACTTTGCTTAGATATAGGCATTTTTCCCGATTGTTTCAAAAAGTCAATTGTACACCCTATCCACAAATCGGGACCTTAACATCTTGTTAGTAACTATCGACCGATATCAATTCTTCCCGCACTCTCCAAAATTTTAGAACGGATTATATATAATAGTTACAAAAATCGCAACAACAATGTCTTAATTGTACAAATGTGACGTTGTTCCACCAGAGCTCAACAGAAATATTAAAAAATATGTCTTACCGTTACGACGATGTAGCACTCAAACACGTTCACACTCAGCGGGGCTTCCCGCGCAACTGACCAATGTGACGATGTGTCGTCAGTAAGTTTACCATTTACTGTCATTGGAATAACGACATTAATGCCATCTAGCTAAAAATATCCCAAAATACAATTCTGTCGATATTTCTCTGAGTGTAAATAGTCTTTACGCGAGTTGAGGCATACTTATCTTGTTTTTGGAAAAAAGTGTAATTACGCCAATGTTGCACCGAATAATCGATATATATTTGTATATTTTTTTAGAATGCCTTTGACCTTTTTCCTAGGCTGGATCAACCCAATATTATTTTCTGGACGAAGTGGGCGATTCGGTCGCGAACAGTGACGGTGAACGATCGCTCGCGACGACCATGACAACGGGCTGGATGTGGAACGATACAACGTTTTACAAAAAATGTTACAATCGTTGCGGCCGTTTAGTGAAACGCGCCCATTGGTACCCACCAAAATGTAGGGGGAATTTGAAAAAAGAACGACGTGTCTTTCTTGGTTATTGGTCTGTGGTGCCTTCCACCTGTGAGATTAGCATAGAAAGCCCGCTGCCTTTTTACATTAGTAGAATGACTCGTGGTGGCGGTCGTTGAAGTCGATTTGTGGAACGCAACCTTCCCATCTTATCGTAACGTCAAAACCAGCTGATCAGACGCAATCAGACGATTCGGTGTTGAGGTTATGCGGATTTTATAACGTCGAATAAATATCATATTTATCATAATTCATAAGTATTCAAATAATAATAGTGAAAATGTTATTCCTTCGCACTAGGCGCCTTTTGAAACTAATCAACAGGTCCACCTACAAGTGTTGTTGTTCCACGGACTCTACAAGTGTTCTCAAAGAAAAACTCAGAAATGGTCCAGGGCTTAAGGATTTTATTACTGGATCGTCATTTGAGATCATAACGAGCCCGCCTCACATACCTTACTTGCCAGACAACCTTCAGAATACCGCTAAAAGGAAAGTTTATTTCGATGTTTACGGTTGCCAAATGAATTTGAATGATACTGAGATTGTGTGGTCTATTTTGAAAAACGAGGGTTTTGAGAAGACAGATGTAGAAGATGAAGCTGATATATTTTTAGTAATGACATGTGCAATAAGGGAAGGCGCGGAGAACAAAATATGGCATCGCCTGGATCACTTGCGCGGTTACAAACGAAGACGAACCCTTTCGAAGAGAAACAAGCCTGTTAAAATTGGTATATTGGGTTGCATGGCCGAACGGTTAAAAGAAAAGTTGATTGAGAAAGAAAAAGCTGTGGATGTGGGTATGTGTTTATAAAATAGTAGATGTTTTAGTTTGGTTTTTACTATTCACATTTTATTACTTTTATTTTGTTTTAACTACCTTGGAAGTTTTATAAAGTATGGGCTACTTGGTACCCCTCCGTCCCTCGCGTCGTACGCCCCGCACGATAGCTCTGACAGTTAGATGACCGTAGGTAATTAACATGTTTGTTTTCTTTAGACTGTGTTAATATTAAGATTTCTTTAATCATGCTGTTTATTTTTATACAGTTGCAGGACCAGATAGTTATAGAGACCTCCCACGGCTGTTAGCAGTGACAGAGAGCGGGCAGACTGCTGTGAATGTTCTGCTTTCACTCGACGAAACATATGCTGATGTTGTTCCTGTGAGATTGAATCAGGATAGCGTTTCTGCTTTTATGTGAGTATGAGTTATAAAAGCCTACGCTGTTTTATACCATTTCAAATCTTGAAAATCTAGGAGGTGGAGAGGAGATTAGTAAATATATGCCAGATTTCAGTTAAATTTGATATAAATTGCCCTATATTTTAATCTGCAGCAGCTGCACTTGCCATCCTTCCTATGTCATCATTATCATCGTCAATTCAGCCTGAAAGATGACTGCTGGCCTTCTACAAAGGTGCCCACAACATGCAGCATGCTTGACAAGAGGATTTTAAAGACCTCTCAAAAGCATTTGACTGCATGGACCATTACATCAATATGGAAACTAGATCACTATGGGCTTAGAAATAATGAAATAAAAACTTATTAAATCTTATTTAGAAGCCAGGGAACAGAAAATACAAGTTAATAGAGTAAAATCACCAGGCTCTAGAGTAGAAATGCGTGTCCCACAGGGCTCGATTTTAGGTCCATTTATGTTGTTAGTATACATAAATGATCTGCTTCGATGTCAATCACTGAGCCCAAAACAGTTTTATTTGCAGATGATACCTCGCTAATCTTTAAAGGGAATAGAAAAGTACCAAGTTATGCTACTTATAAATAAAGTCCTAGTAGAAGTACATAATTGTACAAATTGATTAACAATAAATAATCTTGCATTATATAGAAAAAAAAAACAAATATATTTGTTTCACTTTTCCAAATGTCAAAAGTAGGGGAAATATTTTTAAACATTGCTAAGACACAATTAATGAGGCTGTCTTCTTGGGAATAACGCTTGATTCAAAATTGCAATGGGGTCCACATATTAAACTGCTAGGAAAAGCAGTTATAGAAAGCCGCTGAGGCTGTAAGGAATGCTGAAACCTTTCGGGATACCTAGCATTACTTTTACACACGTGATAAATGAAATCACATGTCTGTATTTCACATTGCTACAGCTCAATAATGCGCGGCTGCGACAACATGTGTACATACTGCATAGTGCCGTTCACGCGCGGCCGCGAACGTTCCAGACCCGTCGACTCCATCGTCGACGAGGTCAGACATCTGGCGGAGCAGGGCGTGAAGGAGGTGACTCTTCTGGGGCAGAACGTTAACAGCTACAGAGATGTGTCACAGATTGCAGAGAAGTTTGATACACAGTTGGCCGAAGGTGAGTAAAGCTGCAAACAAATGATAGGACGCGACTATCAGCCGCGGCAGACAGAGTAGCATTAAGTCCGCCTTTTGTACAACATTTCTGTGTTTGCAATAAAGTTAAATAAATAAATAAATATGTCCACCATGTATGCACAGTCGTGAAACATTCAGAGAGCCTGCTCTCAGATGCCCTATACCTCAAGGACGTGTTCGCAACTTACGTCTGATAGTGTGCATAGTATAGCCGTGCCATGACAGAACAGTGTTTCCCAAACATTGTTCTGTCATGGCCTGGTAATTTTCACACAGCCCTTTCGTGACCCACTTAATATTATTAAACCTAAGCTGATTCAATTAGATAAAGTAATATTCACATTTATTAATCTTCGGTTGCACCAAAATATTTGTTAAAGTTAATGTTAAATTTTACATCCTTCTCTAACTTTAACAAATGGAGAAAGAAGAAGTTGGAGAAGGATGTAAAATCTTAGATTAACTTTAAGAAACGTCTTGATGCAACCGAACCTAAGAATATATACGATGCGTCGATGTAGGTAATAATTTTAAACAAAAAGGCATTTATTCTATTTTTTTTAAGCCCGGTACCGGGTCCCTGCAATGGCAAACGCTGGTCGTCGCTAGCATAGAGAATATGTATTATGTAGCTAGTTCATGATCTTCAGCTCCGGCAGCTTAATAGTCATGCAGCCGTTACACACTGCTGGACTTTACTTAACTTTTTGTAAATAAATCAATATGCATGTTATATATAGGTTTCAAAACAGTGTACAAAAGCAAGAAAGGTGGGCTGAGGTTCGCGGACCTTCTGGACAAGGTGTCTGCCGTCGACCCCGGCATGAGGATCCGGTTCACCGCCGCGCACCCTAAGGACTTCCCTGATGAGGTAGTATCTTGCAATACACAACTGTTAATTAAAAAAAACATGCAGGTCAAATTGAGAATCTCCTCCTTTTTGAAGTCGGTTAATAATCAATTGTACTGATCGGAGTGGAAAATAGGTGCTATGGTCTATCTACCTGTGTGCGTAGCACGTACAAAATACCAACCTTCGCCCATAAGAGGGGAAGGGGTTGAGTGATGCGGGCAAATCGGCCGGGAAGTCGAAGTGTCGATTCTATACGTAGTATTATAACATATTCTCTGGTAGCACGTAGGGTTATGACCTTAAACAATCATGAAATAAGTTCTCGCACTGACTACGTGACGAAGTTAACTAAAAATAGACAGCTGGCTCGCCCGCTCGCAACCTTACTGTCGAAGAATATTCAACTGCCTCTGGAGGGGGGGAGACGGGTAAGGCGGGGAAACAGGGCGGAACGTCGAAGTGTCCATTCTATACGTAGTATTATTATATATTCTCTGCTTAGGTTTCAGGGGCGGTAACGCATCTGCATTTGACCTCTGATTTCTGAGTAAATGTCTATGGGCACCAGTGTACGTGTGTACACTGGAGTGTAACAGTGTAATTACAACACAGTTAGTAACAGTGAATATTCATAAATGTTTTGATCTAAATAAGCTCACCTCAGCGAAGCGTAGGCAGGCCTCCCACAAGATGGACCGACGACCTGGTGAAGGTCGCGGGCAATCGCTGGATGAGGGCGGCCCAGGACCGTTCGTTGTGGCATTCTTTGGGGGAGGCCTTTGTTCAGCAGTGGACGTATTTTGGCTGAAATGATGATGATGATGATGATGAAGCTCACCTGCTTTGTGATACCTAATAAAAGTGATACTCGTATTATAGAGAGATGTACCAACTACTACCTAGACAAAATTATTTTGTTGCGTAAAATAAAACAACAATTAAATATGCGTCAAATTAAATAAATTATTTTTATTGGTGAGGAATTCGAATAGGCGATCCGCAAATGGTCAATAACGCTGTTTCATAAATAAAAATCTAATTTTTAAAATCTAGATTTTACTGTGGGAATTTATTGTTGCTTGTCAGGCAAAACAATAATAAACTGAAAAGTTTGTTGTATCGGTTGTCTAACTAGAGAACCCAGCGGTAGCGGCACACTGCGGATTCTCGGCTCAAATTCCATCACACACACACGCACGCACACACACACACACACACACACACACACACACACACACACACACACACACACACACACACACACACACACACTTAATTGTGAAAAATAAAAAAAAAACAATTATTATTGGTCTCCAAAAACAGGTGTTGCAAGTAGTATCGGAGCGGCCCAACATCTGCAAGATGCTTCACCTGCCCGCGCAGTCCGGCTCCAGTGCGGTGCTGGAGAGGATGCGGCGCGGGTACACCGGGGGGGCTTACCTGAGGCTGGTCGAGCACGTGCGGGATAGGATACCGGGAGGTATGTGCCCCATTGAAGTCATAGGTTTCACCGACCTTGTTTATTCAACATTTTTTTTTATGTTATTGAAGAGGTAAACAAGCTTGCCGTTCACATTGATGTTAAGTGATGACTGCAGCCTATTGACACCCACACGACGACCGAGGTCAAAATACAGATGCGTCACCACTCCTGAGGCCTAAGCTGTTATGCCTCTGTGCCGGAAATTACAGGGTCGTACATTACCACCTGACCGGAACACGATAGTGCTGAACACTACCATTTAGCGGCAAGTAAATCAGGTAATGCGGTGGTGCCTACGCCCGCGAGCTTCGTCACTGGAGCTCTACCACCAGTAAAAATAGTTATTCACTAGGTATATTGATTCTGAAAAAGTCAATGACTTTTTGAAAGTGGTTGCAAAGTCTTACTCGAATTAAAAAATATTTTCTTTCTTTCTTTGTGTGCCATGAAAACGTTTGGCCCGTTGCGGGGATCTAACCCTCGACCCTCGGATCAAGCGGTTGTCACCACTGGACCAACTTGATTTCTTGTCAAAAACCTTGAAGACCACTTCCAGTTCTACCTTCTGGGTTTAAGACCTGTAAAGTAAACCAATCGTTTGATCTCCAGTCGGCCTGTCGACGGACATGATCTGCGGCTTCTGTGGGGAGACGGAGGCGGAGTTCGAAGAAACCATGACCTTGATGGAAGCGGTCAGATACAATGTCGCCTTTCTCTTCACCTACAGCATGCGCGAGGTATGATGCAAATTTAAGTTTTTCTATTCAGTCTTGAGTCTAGTAACAACTGCCAACTTAAGGGTGATTTTGGTTGACCGAAGACACACAATCTATATATATATATAAAAATCAATTGCTGTTCATTGGTCTCGCTAACACTCGAGAACGGCTGGACCGATTTGGCTGATTTTGGTTTTGAATAATTTTTGGAAGTCCAGGCAAGGTTTAAAAGGTAAGAAAATATTAAGAAATTGAAGGGAAATAGTAAAAACCACAATTTTATTTTCCCATACAAATAGTCTTATATATCAAACCTTTGACACATTATTTCATTGTGAGGCAATACGAAGTTTGCCAGAACAGCTAGTGATAAATAAAAAATGCCCATTGTTAGATGTGATTACTTACAGTACTCAGCAAAAAATATTGCACTTCGAGCCTACGAAAGAGACAATCGGCTAGTTATGACTTTGTAGAGCGTTATCTCTACTGCACACTACCTACATAAACATTGATAGTCCGGTATTGGTCAAAACAAAGATGTTATAAGAATAGATTGACAATACACACGCTTTTTTATGAAAACTGCTTCAACCATTGTAAGTGGGAGGAGCTTATCTTGGCGCGCAAATAAACACCAATTAGGCGCGAGGCCAACACACCTGACTTCACCTGATTAGTGTTTGGTCGCGCCACAAAACGTCACAAATATGGCGTATTATCAGTTCGTACAAGAGTATAAAGACGTGATTATACTACAAAATCGAGATGTCCGTTGTTTTCCGTGTAAATGAGTTAGCTGGCAGTACTCCCTGTTTTGACACGATATATTTGATACAGACGATGTGATATCGTGTTTAACTTAATAAAATAACAAAATTAAGACTCACCGGTGATAAGTAATGCTATTGAATGGTTTAGTTTGCTTTACTGTTCGGTTTTTACACCAAAAAACTGAACAATTTGGCATTTTCATCGGTTTTTTTCTCACTAAGTTTGCGATCGGCGGTAGAATGCACAATGAATGGATGATTCTTGACGCGTGAGCGGGAACGGTCACCTGACCGTCCGCGAGTCTAAGCGAACGCTCAGCGGCCGGTGCGTATTGGCAATCTAATTCCTCTAATATCTTTGGGTCAAAACTTGATCATTTTGATCAGCTTCAAGGTGGACAAACGTCACATAGGTAAAATAAAAAGAGATCACGCTCTACAGACCCGAAATAAGCCGAAGTCTCCTTCGTAAGCTCGATACGCAATATTCTTGTTTGTATATTATACTTTTAGTTTTGAACAAAAGGCAAAGACGCTCGCACTCACAAAGTGTTGTATTGCCACTGCCCACGCCTTAATCCGTAATTTTATTTTTCATTCTTCAATCGTGAGTGGTTTGTCCAGAAACTAAGTATACCCCACGTATAGCATTATATAATAGCGGTTGCAATCGATAAATAACAGTCGGTAAGCATTGTCGGAGGTTATCCGACCATCAGCACTGGAGTAACCAGGCCATCACTCCAGGCCTGCCCGAAAAAGGGGGAGAGACTCGTGCCCAGCAGTTGGACGTAAAAAAGGGTTGTTGCCATGCTAGCATTACTAATGTTCAGACGGAACTTTTAGTATGCTTCACGTATAGCTTTAATTAACTGTCATATATTTATCTTTCTAGAAAACAACAGCATACCGCCGATACAAAGACGACGTGCCGGACGCCGTGAAAAAGGACCGGCACAACCGAATGATCGAACTATACCGACGCCATTGTCAACTTCTGAATGACGCAGAGATTGGCAACATCCATTTAGTACTGGTCGAGGGGACTGTGACCAAAACTGGCCAGTTACTGGGCCGAAACGAATTGTACCTCAAAGTTGTGTTCGATCAGAAGGACTTGCTTGAAGAAAATGGTACCAGGGCGATTAGGCCTGGTGATTTTGTGGCGGTTAGAATTACAGCGGCAAGATCTTCTGTGTTAAGTGGTATACCGTTGTATCATACTAGTATTGCAGAGTTTTACCGAGAGACGGGATGGGCAGATAGGCAAGTGTTGAGGTTGTGATTTTGTTGAATCAGTTTTAAATTCCTGTATTCTTTGGATACTGCCTCAGTAGCGTAGTGGTAGCAGGCCACTACTATTACGCTGGAGGTCCTGGGTTCGATTCCCGGGTCGGGGACTATCAGAGATAACGGTTTAAAATCCTTTATCTCTGCTTCTATTGGGATTTTTCCATTTTCTGGAAGTTTCCCAGTACCCCGGAGTTTGGTAATGTGCCCGGAGATGGCAACAGGTTCGCCACCTGTTACATGGGCCAAAACGTAACCGGCGAGTCGTGGGTGTTTGCATGTATGATTGAATGCATGCATTTACCTCTGCCTACCCCTTCGGGGATTACAGGCGTGAAGTTACGTTTACGTTATTCTTTGGAAAAGTAGAAATTATTGACCCGAATTGAACATACCTCAAAGTTGTGTTTGATCACACGGAATTGAAGAAAATGGCACCAGTAAGATTGTACCGAGTGATTTTGTGGCAGTGACGCTATTGCCAACATCTGAATGACGCAGATCTTGGCAACATCCGTCTAGTACTGATCGAGGGGAATTTACCTAATATTGTTTTATATTATTTCGCATTAACACATGCTTGTGAAATATATTTTATTTTTAAAGAAAAATGGAAAGAAAAATTTGACTTCAGGCGAGGCTCGAACTCGCGACCTACTGGGAATCTAGTCCAGCCGCTCTTCCAATTGAGCTACTGAAGCCCTGCCCGATTTGTACCTAATATTGGCCAGTTACTGGGCCGAAGTGACGGGTATCTCAAAGTTGTGTTCGACCACACGGACTGGCCTGAAGAAAATGATACCAGGAAGATTAGACCTGGTGATTTTGTAGCAATTAGAATTACAGCAGCAAGATTTTCTGTGCTAAATGGGATACCATTATATCATACTTGTATTGCAGAGAGTCTGGCTATGTAGAAAGTTATTTAATAATTAGTGAACATTTTGGCATACCTTTTAAAAATCATGGTATTTTTGGTCTTCAATATGAAGTTTAGGTATGTTTGTAAATAAATGTTTCAATCTTTATGGACGTTTTAATTTTTCGACAGTTTTATCTGCACCATCTGCATGCAAAACACTCATTGCTGGACAAAAGCCTTCCCCAGAGGTCACAGCAATGTTAATAATGAATCATCACTTCACTATCACTACATATTATAAACTTTATAAAGTCCCTCTATTCTCTCTGTCTGTATGTATGCGCTAATCTCGGAAAGTTGAGAACGGATTTTGTTCCTGTTTAGAATGTTGGAAAAAGGGTTTTCTGAGGAAGGATTATATCTATAATTTATCAATAATAATAATAATGACAACCCATTATACGTCCCACTGCTGGGCACGAGTCTCTCCCCTTTTTGGGGGGAGGTCTGGAGCTTACTCCAACCACGCTGCTCCAGTGCGGATTTGTGGAGGTGGGTGGGTTAGAGGCCAACTCGCAGTCGGATGTTTTCAAACCATAAGGCCTCCGACAAGGTTTAACGACTGCTATCCATCGATAGCAACCGGGACCGACGGCTTAACGTGACCTCCGAAGCACGGAAACGCTCTTACGATCTGCACCAGCCGCTGGGCCATGCGCGCTTCAATTTATCAATATCGTACTTATGTTAACCGAGATATCACGGTTTTTGTCAAAGAAGTCGGGCGCGTCCCCACAATAAATATAATAAATGCTACCCGTGCGAAGCCGGGGCGGGTCGCTAGTAAATAATTCGCGGAAGTCAAGTTATCCACCGATATTTAATAAAAAAAAACCTTTATTAACTTTAAAACAACGTTTATTTAGATATATATGTGGTATCGTTACCGGCTAGATACAGAATGATCTCTTTTATTATCAAATCCTAGTTCATGATTTTATACAATAAACTTATATTAAATTACTTCCCATGTTATACGCTGCATCAGCCCGCTCAGCGTGTGATTCAACCTGTTAGCACTTACTTTGGGCTGATGAAGCGTATTTCGCTAGGGGAACTATCCTTAACTCGGGCGACACCACCGCATTACATAATAGACTTGCCGCTAAATGGTAGTGTTCAGCACTATCGTGTTCCGGACAGGTGTTACTGTACGGCCCTGTAATTTCCGGCACAGAGGCATAACACTAGGTCTCAGGCGTGATAACGCATCTGCATTTTGACCTTGGTCTTTGTGTGGGTGTCTATAGGCTGCAGTCATCACTTAACATCACTGTGAACTACATGCTTGTTTGCCACTTGCATTATGTAAAATAAAAATAGTTTTGTGTAACGGGTATGAGCCGCGCTCCAGTACTTTTGACAGATGGACTTTATACAGGTGGTAGTACCAGAATAGGGACCCGAGGGCGTAGACCACCGCATTACCAAATCTATCTCTGCCTCCAAATGGTAGTGTTTAGCACTATCGTGTTCCGGTTAGTTAGATGGTAATGTATGGCCCCGTTATAACTACCTATCACAGAGACGTAACACCCTAAGGTCTCGCGGTTGGCAACACATCTCTATTTTGACATCTGAGATGTCTTTAGGCTGCATTCATCTTGGGTAACATCCATTTGACATGCATTGTATGTCACGTTCGTTGCATTAAAAAAATTAAAAGGCATTTTAGGTGTCACTTTAAGTGCAATTTATTTAATTCAAATCAGTAAAATACAGGTCGACAAACAATAAATATATTACATTAAAACAAAATATTAGAACTATGTTACAATTACGAACTGATTTACAAAATTAATGAACATTATATTATATTATTAAATACACAATTACAAATTATTATTATACACAAAAATATTAATAATCAGCCCGGCACTTAATTATTACATTTTTTTTTAATACTAAAAAGTTGTGATACATGGCAACAATTTTTAATTACAAATTTGTACTTTAAAATAAGAATAGTTTTATTACATATACCTTAATTATAATTATGTGACAGTGTCTGTGCATGTGTTTTTTTGCAAAATGTAAAAAAAAATAATTGTGTATTAAGATTCAATAATTTAGTTCTTAACTTTACACATTAAAGTTCATTATGTAATGAGTATGATATTTTATAGGCACACGATGTCTTCAACAACTAGCTAGGAAGGATATTTTATCTTCTCTTTCTCTTCTTTCTTAAAAAATAAATGAGTATTGAAACCAGAATATCATTGATTTATTTTACTTTGCACACATCGAATATTATCAAATTTATCAACATTCAGGCAATTTGTGTATTATCAATCAAAATACAAACTAACATGAGAACATTAAATAAAGCGGCGTGAAAGACAAGACTTTCTTCAAGCTTTATATTTGGATTCTACCGATCTTTTTATTTTTCTATGTAACAAAAGTGGCAATCAAGCATGCAGTTCACATTGATGTTAAGTGATGACTGCAGCCTATAGACACCCACACAATGACCAGAGGTCAAAATGCAGATGCGCTGCCACTCCTGAGGCATTAGGTGTTATGCCTCTGTGCCGGAAATTACAGGGCCATACATTACCACCTGACCGGAACACGTTAGTGCTGAACACTACCATTTAGCGGCAAGTATATTAGGTAATGCGGTGGTGCTGCCGCTCGCGAGCTCCGTCAGTGGAGCTCTACCACCAGTAAAATTCGCTGGCGTTGGGACGTGACGACCCCATTAGCGGAATAATTTCTTTTACTAGAAGAGAATTCTTACACTAATGCAGTCAGCCAATCGAACAATGGCGGTCAAACCATTCCAATGGGATAATAAGTGCTATAACGCAAGATGACATGAAAGAAACTAACGCCACTGCGATCGCCAATCCGCATGCCAACCGTGGCGATTATGACATATTCCCCTTCTTGGGAGGCTTTGGTCCATCAGTGGACATCTTTCGGTTGATATAATGATCTTTTTATTGTATTATCTCATACTAAACTGGAGGAACCAATCTGCGTTCCAAGTGGTTTCCCATTTGGCAAGATGTTAACTCGCTGCCCAGACAAGTTATCTGATCCATCAACGTGACCTGATAAACTCGGAGACGGTCCTTGTGAACTGCCATAGACCTTCGTGCTATACCCCGAATCATTATGGGATTCCCTGTCAGTCTGGCTCTGGGTTTCCGTCAAATGCGTGTTTATAGCCAAAGACTGAAGCCTGCTGTGGAGTAAGTTGTGGTCCGGCGCCGGTTTCCTTACTCCATGTGGGTTCCCTCTAAAATTCGGGTACATTGGTGGACGGTTATCGTAGTAACCACCGCGAAAGTGATCGTTTTGGTTCGCTATCTCTATCTCCGTGTTTTGATCTAAATGGTCGCTGTAGCACTGCGGTATTCTTTCCATCTCCCTCATTATGTGGTCTTGCATCATCGCGTCGAACACTCCGGTCTGATGGTGATACAACGGGTTCCTGTTTCGAGGCTGGACTTGTGTTTGTGGCAGCCCAGTCTCGTTGAAATCGTACTGGTTTTGACACCCGTATTGGGGTACGGGCAGACCGTTGTCTATCATATCTCTGTAAGGCATCTGGTGATGGATCTGCCTGTTCGGTATTTCATGGAAGAAAGCGTCTTTTGGGATCATTCTAATGTCGTGAGGATAGTTCTGGGTCTGCACTTGAGGAGCGGGCGACTGGGATTTCATAGACATCGTCTCGTAGTTAGGCATTGGCAGAGTTTGTAGTAGGTTAGCATTTCTCATTGGTCCCGGTTGGTTCGTTGTTCGTATAGGATTGTCTTCCTCGTCGCTGCTCTCGGAGTTGTTCCCGTTGTCTTTTGGTGGAGTTTGGAAAGACTTTCTCGTCGGAAAAGGAATAAGATTGTGTAAACTGAATCGCTTGGTTTTTAAAGGTTTTTCTTTCAGAACAGGCGCCGGTCTCTGTGGTTGTTGTGGCATTTTGAGGACGGGCTGAAGTTTTGCTGGGATTACTAGCGTTTCATTAGTTTCCATTGCAGGCTTTCTAAGTACAGGCATTCTTTCCGGTGAACTGCATCTCTGCTGATGTTCAACTTGAGCGACGAGCTCTTGTACGGATCTTCTAGGTTCTCTCTCGACATTGATTTCCTCTCTTTTTTGATAGTTTCCTTGTTTTAGAAGCTTGACATAGCCATCCTGAGATATGTCCAACGATTTGGTGTTTTTTGTTATGACGTCACTCATTTCTTTCTCCATCTGAGCGCGTTTTCTGATGTCATCAGCTGTCCTTTGTAGAACTTGACTCTTCCACGTTGGCACACTCTGAGTGTTTTCTTTCTGGTGACATCTGTTCATAGCGTCACCTTCGCTGTCGCTAGCTTTGAAATCTGATTGCCTATGACTACTGCTAGGTGACTTTGTGGTGGATTGACGACTAGGTGATGTGTATCTATCGTGAATATTTTGAACTTCCATCGACACTGGTGACTGTGAAACAGAAATTCTGTTAGATTTTACGTGTATTTCAGCAGTAACATTTTGATTTTGAGAATGAATTTGATCCTGATGATATGTGTGAGGTATAAGGTGTGGAGATCTTGAACTTCTATTCGGTCCGGCGTCGAGTTGGTCACTGCTCTTCGAGTTCTTTAGAATATACTTTCGTCTCGGTGTTAGAGGTGATCTGGTGTCTAGAACTTCAGTGCTCTTCGATGTGACCTTGCTATCATTCAAGTCTTTGGCATTGCTCTCATATTGTTCCGTGTTCCGGTTAAAGGTTTTTATAATTTTGTTTACTTTACTCCATTCGTCGTTATGTGCGTCGAGGAGCTCCAAGCTTCTCGTTCTCTTTATTGGTGGTATGTCGAGTGAACCTTTTGGACTAAAGTCCAATTTTCTCACTCGTTCCGACGCCCTGAATACCATACCTCGAGTTAACCATTGTTCTAAATGCTTATGCCTTTCTTTGCACATAGCCCTCTCCGCTGCGACGAACCTTGTAAGTTCAGAGATCTGTCCCTGAGTCTTCATTTCTAAGTCCGTAACCTTCTGATCGAGTTTCTCGTGGGCTCTGTCTATATGCCGCTTCAAATCTTTCTTGTCTTCATTCAGTTTCTCCTCCATGTGTTTAAAGAATGGTGCGCAGTAGCACGTGTACCCAGCGCCGATCGGACCCTTTTTTATATTACCAGCCAAGTCCAAGTAATACTGTTCGCCTTTCTTTAACGGTTCGGTGGGAAGCGAGCTCAGTCTTGGCTTGGGGAAGTATTTAGGATCGGGATAGTAGTGACACCCATACGGTGACCACTGAACATCGGGTGGTGTTTCGAAATGAACGTTTTTCTTCTTCTTATCTTTTTTATCTTTCTTTTTTCCGTCATCGGGCTCATCGATCGTCCGTTCTTTGCTTTTGTCCCGGTGCTTATCCTTCTTTTTGGCTTGTTTTGATACGGGTGTATTTAGAATGTTGATTATTTCATCTAGGCCCTTTCTTGTAGCAATATCTCTGGCTGTTTCTCCTTGTTGATTCTTGAGAGACTTGTCGCATCCAGCTTCGAGGAGGATACGCGTTAGCTTCCTTCTTCCCATTGCCGCGGCGATGTGTAAGGCAGTGTCTCCATTTTTGTTTTGTTCAGAGACCCTGCATTGGGCTGAGATCAGGATGCGTGTGACCCCCGCGTGGCCGTATCGAGCTGCCGTGTGAAGGGACGTGTCACCATACTGAAAATGAGAATAGAAGAATACGTCAAATTAAAAATATAAATACAATGTTTTAATAATTTTAAGTGTACCTGCTCCTATTGATGGAACTGAAAATGATACGAGATTAATTTATTTTCAGGTAAGGCCTATAGCCAGCAATTAATCATTGCTCCTGCTTTTTTCTCGGTTTCTTAACAGTTACAATAGTAGGTACCTAATAAGAACAGTCAGTGGCTTTTACTTTTATTGCTTTTATCTCCGTGGAAAAACTGGTTTTGATTGATCTAGCACAGTGATTCCCAAAGTGGTCTATATCGACCCCTGGGGGGCTATGACAACCTGAAAGGGGTCTGCGTCAGCGAAAAAAAAATTAGGGGTCCATGAAATGAAAATGGGGGTCCACGATAATGGATCTCAACACTGTATGTCTTGAGATCCATGATAGTACCAATTTACTTACATCATACCAGTGATTCCCAAAGTGGTCCATGGGAGACTAGATAGGGGTCTACGTAGACGTGAATTAAAATTGGAAATATGGGAATGAGATATAAATGTAGCAAGGGCGGAGGTCCACAGAAACCAGAAAAAATTGTAAAGGGTCTATAAGAAAAAATAGTTTGGGAACCTCTGATCTAGCAGATCAAATACACAATTTACGTGATAAATTTGAAAGTTGTCGTATGTTGACACGATTATAATTAAGCATACCTAATCATATTTCCAAGTGCAGATTTGCAAAACAAATTCTGACTTACTTTGTTCTGCAAATCTGCAAATCTGCTAGCAGACGAGGTGAAGGGCGAGAGGGAAGTCAGTGGCTTTGTGCACACGCATGTCGATACCTAGTACCTACCTCTACGATCGAGTAGGTAGGTAGGTACGTAAAATACCTTTTCTAGGCCATCCGAGTATCCAAGGAAATGGAACATTTTCTAATTAAACAACTTACATTGTTCTGCAAGTCTGGTGACCCTCCAGCCAGCAGGATCTCCCTAGCGGACTGGTTGTGACCGTTCTGGCAAGCCAGGTGCAGCGGGGCGAAGCCGCCGGCGTTCCGCGCGCGCGTGTCCGCGGCGCGCGCCAGCAGACACGCGCAGCGCGAGTAGCCCTTCCACGCCGCCTCGTGCGCCGCTGTGTTGCCGTGCTGCAGTATTAGAACACAGATTGATAAACAGAATGAACCGGTGACGGAGCATAACGTCTAGGCAATAATCTAACCTGCTAACTCCATTTAAGACTGTCTTCGATTACCATTCGTTAGTCTCGCAGCAACTCAAAAATGCCTCGACTGATTTCGATGAAATTTGTGTGCGTCACGGTGGATTCGAGGATGCCAGCTTCAAAATTAGACTTAACTCAATAGGTGGCGCTGAATCAGGCAGGATATGGTCAAACAGGTCCACTGGTCTATTTCCTTAAATTGGAGTTAGCAGCGGGTTCGATTATTTCTCCGATAAATATCGCCGAAGTCTCCCTGCATTCTCTAATATTTATCAACTTAATCTGCCACTTATGGTAGTGTACGGACCTTCAAAATAAATAAACAAGGTTGATTGACTAGCAGGGCAGTCTTTCCTCAACAGAAACATTAGCTATAAAGGGACCTACCACATGGTCCTGCTTGTTGGGGTCGGCACCGTGCTGCAGCAACAGCCGCACCGCCTCCACGTGCCCGTCCGCCGCCGCGCGCTGCAACGCGCTGCATCCATTCTACAACAACACGAGTATCTACTGTTAATTAAATTGTTTAGTTTACGAAGTTTTCAATATGTAGATTGCATGTTGCATCATTCGAGCAAATCTCACTCTTACCTATAAATACTTAAAGGCGGTTCCGTAGGACCAGGAATTAGTCATGAAAGATATGATGTGTATGCGAATAGACTGTCATTATCTGGTTCTAAAATAATAGACGAAGGGTGTATTAATTATTTCATAATCTGCCTTAATGCCTATTTAATGATAGCATAATAAAAACCGGCCAAGTGCAGGACGGACTCGCACACGAAGGGCTCCGTACCATTATCTATAGAAAACGGCAAAATATCACGGTCGTTGTAAATCTATAGTCCTACTCACTTACTTAGGTAAGTATGTATCTTCACGCCAGGTCCCTAACGGGGTAGGCAGAGAGTGTAGAGCGCCAGACATCCCGGTTCTGACAAACCTCTCGTGCCTCGTCTACCTTCATCATTCTCTTCATACATGCACGCCGATTCCTAAGACTTTTGACCCCACCATCAGACAGAACTCGACCTATTTGGTCATGGTAGGTCAGCCTTGGTCTTCCTGGGCCTCTGCAACCATCCACATTCGCATTGTATATCTGTTTAGTCATTCGCTCATTCGACATTCTTTCTATATGCCCGAACCATCGGAGCAAGCCTTTTTTCATTTTTACACCGATACTATCATTCACACAAAGTCTCTTTCTTACATATTCATTACGAACGCGATCGGTGAGTGATACACCGCAGATCTTGCGCAAAGATCTCATCTCGACCGCGTTCAACTTACTTTCATGCTCTTTCCTGCATACCCAGCTCTCGCTTCCATATAAAAGCGTTGGAGTAAGTACAGCATTATGTACGGCTAGTCGAGCCCGCTGGCTGAGATGTTTAGATTCTAGCAGCTTACCCAACGCTCCATTCACGCAATTCCCAGCAAGCACTCTTCTTTCTATGTCAGTGTTTAGGTAAGTACTACTTATGTAAATTGACTGCGTACTTTTTTGCTATTTTCATTAGGTAAGATACTTATATTATCTTCACTTATATTCATTCACTTCATCTGTTACGGGCACAAAACATTTAGTCCTCAATAATTTATTACTTTGAATAAAAGTAAATTAAAGCCAATTAAGTATTACATCGACATTAATCGACAACACTGTCTACTTAGCAAAAAATAAGGTAGTATGTTATTAGCTAATACCTATATAGGCATTCACCACTCGCCAGCTCGCCACATCAGGATAATAAGTAGGCACGTTCTATTATTACCAAACAAAAATGTGTATGGCTCGCAACATACAATCATATACGGCAAAACGGTGAATAGAAGTAGTAAAAGTGTATATAATTAATGCCATTTTAGAACTGGTATCCGCACCTTGTGATACGAACATAACTTTGTGTACGTTACAAAATGTCACTCGAAAACCGGGTAAGTGCGGGCCACGCGCAATGGAGGGTTCCGTCGGTCGACTTTAATAATAATAATAATAATGGCAACCCATTATACGTCCCACTGCTGGGCACGAGTCTCTCCCCTTTTTTTTGGGGGGAGGCCTGGAGCTAACTCCACCACGCTGCTCCAATGCGGATTGGTGGAGGTGGGTGGGTTAGTGGCCAACCTACTGTCGGATGTTTTCAAACCGCCCATAAGGCCTCCGATAAGGTTTAACGACTGCTATCCATCGATAGCAACCGGGACCGACGGCTTAACGTGCCCTCCGAAGCACGGAAACGCGCATTTAATTTGCCACTAGCGGTCACCCATCACACTACCCGACCGTGCCCGTAGTGCTTAACCGAGCAGATCGCTTACGATCTACACCAGCCGCTGGGCCATGCGCGCTTCGGCCATGCGCGCTTCAATATTCAATGACTTTAATAGTCGAGTATTACTTATATTACTCGTAAACTTGTAAAGCCTGACTAACATAGCTGTGATAGTTTTCTTTACATGCAATACATTACATATCTACGTACATTCCCCTTGGTAGCAAGGTTCCAGATTTTTTGCATACAATTAACAAATAACGAATAAGCCCCGTAATAACTATCACAAACACATAACAACTTAGGTCTCAGGGGTGGCAACGCATCTGCATTTTGACCTCTGGTTTTGATATAGATGTCTATAGGCTGCAGTCATCACTTAACATCACGTGAGCTGCATGCTTGTTTGCCACCAACTACACCTTTCCATAATAACATTTACTGGTGGTAGAGCTCCAGTGATGGAGCTCGCGGGCGTAGGCACCACCGCATTACCTAATATACTTGCCGTTAAATGGTAGTGTTCAGCACTATCATGTTTCGGTCAGGTGGTAATGTACGGCTCTGTAATTTCTGGCACAGAGGCATAACACCTAATGCCTCAGGAGTGGCAGCGCATTTGCATTTTGACCTCTGGTCATTGTGTGGGTGTCTATAGGCTGCAGTCATCACTTAACATCAATGTGAACTGCACGCTTGTTTGCCACTTTTATTACATAAAAAAAAAAACCTGACAACTGACGTGAAAACGTCTTACTCATAGAGCAACACCGGAGGGGAGTAGCCATATCGCCTCTTTACAAGAATAATGTGACATTTCATATAGAACGATTTAGATGAAATGTCACGTTATTCTTGTAAGAATAATGTTGCATTTCATAAAGAACGATTTAGATGAAATGTCACATTATTCTTGTAAAGAAGCGATATGCAGCACGCTATGGCTACTCTCCTCCGGTCCGCCGCGACCGGTGGGCCGCGTTGCTCTATGCGTCTTACTAAATATCTATCAAATCAATTTAAAAACGGAATCGGCTGTTTGTTCCCGGTTTCTACTCTATATCCCTATTGACCTCATTGCATACGTAGGCAGTGAATATGTAATAATAATAATACTACGTATAGAATGGACACTTCGACGTCCCGCCCGATTTCTCCGCCTCACCCAACCTCCTCCCCTCTTATAGGCGACGTTTGGTATGTGTTACGCACACAGGTGCACGTGTAACTGTACACTTGTGTGTACACTTTACTGATTGATGTCTGTGTAATAGAGACCAAATTAAGCGTTTGTATGGAATTTTGGCGGAGTGTCCGCGGTGTGACGTAGGTACCTGTAGGTACTAGAGGCTCGCAGATTTAGTTTTTGGAATTGGTTTATAAAATTTCTCGAAGTCTCAAGTTCTCTAAATAATCAGATATTGAAAAAAAAACTCTAAAACTCTACTGGCAGGTAGTATTTAGGTATTTCGACCAACTTAGAAGCTTTCCACTGACATTTTAAAGATAGATGTAACCGCGATATAGGTAGGTAACTGATGTAAATAGTTACCTGATTGTAATAGACGACCCGGTTAGTCCAGCGGTGCGAAACCACCGTTTGATTCGAAGGGTCGCGGGTTCGATCCCCGCACTGGAACAAATATTTGTATGGCCTACAGATATTTGTTTCGGGTCTGGGTGTTTGTGTATGTGTTGTATGTGTACAACGGCACCCACGACACAGGTTTATACCTACTGTGGGGCTGTGAGTGTAAGCGTATTTTATTTTTTTTACTTTTTATTATAGTTCTCCTTAAATTTCACCCTCCATAGAATCAAACGATATCTACCTATTATTAAATAGGTAGGTACCATGTTACGTTACAAGTTAACAAAAACAAAATGGCGGGTTGGCGGGAAAATGTGGTAGGCACGCAGGCAGCAGGTGGCAGATTATAATTCACAATGACAAAGGAATTTAATCTTTATGCCTAACATTTTACGTAGCAATGGAATAGGTTCTATCAAAATAAGAGTTACGTATTACGCGAATTAAAATTTATATGTTCCTATTGACAAGATATGCAACCGCTATAATTGGGTAGTAAATCGGTCAGTACACAGCATTTCTCGGCTCCCGCTGCCTTGATGTCTTCATTTTGCAACTGGAATTGAATTATATCACTGACAGGTCGTTTAAATATTTCAGTAAATGTATCCGATTTAAATTGTAACCTACCTATCTATGACTTGCTTTTTGCAAGCGATTTCGTATTTCGTTGAGATTTTATATTCCCAGTATATTCAATATTCTTTATACAAACTTCAACCCCCGTTGTAGATAAGTTACCTTAACCTACCTTTTTTATATCGCTATTCGACATAGATGAGGAGTGCTTTAAAATTATAATCGCGATAAATTTAGTAAAACAGCAATGTACTGCAGTTTCTTTGAAATTGACGGCCACTTAATTCTAGAATGCAGAATGAGAGAATGGAGAGAAGCATGTTAAATATCAAGAAAAGCGACAGGATAAGAAATAGTAAATACATAAATACATCTATGTATTTATGTATTTACTGATTTCATCCCCTATTTATTTAGTACCTATATCAATAGATATATTATTTATAATTTTTTTATTGTTTCGTTTTTTTTTGATATCATACTTAAATAATAATTTTCTGTTTTTTTTTCTCCCGCACCCTACACAATTTGTCCCATAACCCCATGGTTGACTGTCAGAGAATGCCTAGTGGCATTAAGTCCGCCATATGTACAATGTGCATAAAAGTATAAATAAATAAATAGCACAAATACAAAGCGCACGAAAGTTGACGATGTAACATATTTTATAGAATCCAAAAGTGGACAGTTCAAGTAATAAGAGGCACCAAAAAATAAATCAAACTGATTAACTAGTAACCCAGGCAGGCTAATAGAAAAGGAAGTCGCCTAAGGCCTGAAGACGGGCAGACGACTTCCAATTAACACCGGATAAAACAAGGACAGCCTTAGATAGAACGAATTGGAAGCTAATGCTTTCGACTATGACGTCATTCTGTTAGATGACAGCGTTAGATAGAACGAAATAGTAGCTATTGAAGGAGGCCTTTGCCAAAAGATGGAAAACATACCAAGTTGACGATGTCGAGTCACCTAAGTCACAATAGATCACCATTTAACAACATGTCACCTACGTAACATGTTGTTAAATGTAATGTATGTATCTTCACGCCAGGTCCCTAACGAGGTAGGCAGAGAGTGTAGAGCGCCAGATATCCCGGTTCTGACAAACCTCTCGTGCCTCGTCTACCTTCGTCATTCTCTTCATACATGCACGCCGATTCCTAATACTTTTGACCCCACCATCAGACAGAACTCGACCTATTTGGTAATGGTAGGTCAGTCTTGGTCTTCCTGGGCCTCTGCAACCATCCACATTCGCATTGTATATCTGTTTAGTCATTCGCTCATTCGACATTCTTTCTATATGCCCGAACCATCGGAGCATGCCTTTTTTCATTTTTACACCGATACTATCATTCACACAAAGTCTCTTTCTTACATCTTCATTAAATGTAACATACCAATATGTAACATTGTAACAAAACAAAAAAATATGTCTGAATAAAGGCTTGAATATTTGCAGAATACGGTGCAGGACTTCTAATTTTATTACTTTGTTCACGATATTTTAATAATTTGGTATGTTTTAGATTCAAATCACATATAACGGAGGAAAGGTGAGGATTCTTAGTAAATAAAACAAAACAAGCTTACTTTCTGTTAGCTATAGAAATGTCATGTTATGTTTAACTTGTTCTTCACAATAAATTTTTTCACGTCATCGTTCGAATATAGAAAGTGAAAGATATCGCTGGTCACATAAACTTAGCAAACCTTTCTATAAACATTGCTTGGTGGTCATCGATTACAGAAGTGGAATTTTTCCAATTAAATTTCTTTCTTGATACAGGCATAGAATTTACGAGTTGTGTTATTATGTGTTTGCAATAACAAATTTCAAAATAAGATAGATGGAGAGCTTATAAGACAGGCATACCAATGACACTGCAAATTAAAAATTTAACAGAAATATGTTCCGAAGTAGTATCACAGTCTATAGAAAACGAACGTGTTACTAATTTTTTTTTTTTTTGTTTTTATGGCATCGCTATTACGCATATTGCCAGTGTCAAGTAAAACGATATTTCATATTTATTTAAGCAGCGTAAAAGTTAGTATAATATAGTCATCAAGTATAATATGTAAGTATCAAGTATAAAAGTTATCAAGTATAATATGTCAGTCAAGTGAGTTACAATCAAGTTATTCGAGTAAAGCGATGGCTACTTTACCAGAACATTTACAATGAAGTTTTGGAGGCAACCTGAAAGGTCGTGTTTTCGCACTGTTATTCTATTTCACTTTACACGGGGACTGTAATAAACCTATATCAAACAAAATGCCACCAACTTTATTTAATATAACTCAAAAATACACCAAGAAAATGAAATAAAATAAGAGCACCACACGCATTTTTCAAGGTTCCCGCCAAAACTCCGAACGTTTTAATAGAGACGATGATGTATCACAATAGTAAAGATCTGATTACTAAAGATAAATAGTAAGAGAAGAGACACAAGATTTCCTAGAAACAAAACTAGGAATGTTAGACCTAAAAAACTGAACTGCCTCGGTGGCCTAGTGGTAGCAGGCCACTACTACTACGCTGAGGTCCTGGGTTCGATTCCCGGGTAGGAGGTTATCAGAGATGACGGTGTAAAGTCCATTATCTCTGGTTCTATTGGGATTTTTCTATTTTCTGGAAATTTCCCAGTACCTTGAAGTTTGGTAATGTGCCCGGAAATGTCAACAGGCTCGCCACCTGTTACATGGGACAAAAACGTAACCGGCGAATCGTGGGTGTTTGCATGTATGCTTGAATGCATGCATTTACCTCTGCCTACCCCTTCGGGGATTACAGGCGTGAAGTTACGTAAAAAACTCAGTAGTGTGTTGTACTCACACGATTATGTGAGTTATTACATAATATACTTTGCTTTATGACTTGCAATAGGTTAAAATCCAGCGAGCGATCGAATCACGCATCAGTGGGTGCTAGCGCGAGCTGGTAATGATGTTTTGCATGCCAACAAACTCATCAACCACCGTTACAAAGCCGCCGACAAGCAATCACATCACTATAGAACCCCGGAGACAAATTACCATGTACGGGAATACAGGCCTTATAACTACTAAATCATCATACTGCACGCCCCTAAACTCGCACGAACAAAGATTTTTAACATGGAAATTTCTGGATGTCCAAGACAGTTAAGCCAACAATTCGAGCCCGCGGCAATGTATCAGTGATGTGAGAGTATCGATAAAATTGCTGGCGGACATTACACGTCTGCGCCTGAATTTATAGTTATTGTTTCGTATCCAGCGGACTTTCGTTTGAATTCCTATTGTTTGAGAAAATGAGATGCGTTCAGACGATAAAGGCTTGTGTGTTTGTTGGGTATCTCTGAAGACGTTTAAAGCTATCTGTGTACCTATATCTATTACATTTACCATGTAAACTCATCTCAGTTGAAGCCTTTAGCGCTATCTTAAAATGGATCCATCCGTCTAATAGCTTTTAGTTGACTGTTAATTGGCAATTGTAACCGGTCCTGTGCCCTTTGCATCCCGCCATTTCCCTAAGGTCATCCGTCCGCCTGGTCAAGGGGCGACCAATGCCCCTATCCGCCATTATCTTGTTACGTAATATTGTTTTAAAGCCATCGATGTATATTAATAGAAGTATAGTTAAGTTGGGACATAATACCTTTGGTAGTCGTTGCTTTCAAGTAGAATTTAAATGCGTTTATTTTCTCTTCCTTTTCAAGGACAAGACATAGACAAAGACATATTTAATCGATGATTTTGTTGTCCCAATTTTCGACATCCTAGATGGAATTGCAAAAATTAAAGAATATTAGGAATATTTTTTTCTTTTACAACAAGAAATCTTGAATTATTTCTTGATTTGACTGCTTAGTTGCTGCTTGACAGTTTTAGTTAGTTTGGCTGAAATATTAGGTACGATAAATGTTGGAGGTGTCGGACTTTTTTTAAAAACATTTTTTTATGGCGGAACGATTTTGGCCGGGTCAGATAGTAAAAAAAAAGTTTATAAATCTGTTTCGAATATTGCCAAAAAGATGATCGCGTCTCATTATAATAATCGTAGCTCTAAGTATAGGTAAATAGCGATGACAATTAACAAAGTGGAGCTAATTGTAGGTATAAAAAGTCTCGAGCGTTAAATTAAGCCATAAATTTAAGAGTCGATTGCGTTCCGCACAAATTATGGCGATCAACACCGTAACGTCGATTAAAGGTCCGTTCACACGGAAACAGTTTCTCGACTGAAATATATACAAGTACCTTTACGCCAGTTGTTCGAAGGCATAAGATAAAAAATAAAATAAAATGCATTTATTTTAGATAAAAAACTAAAACTAAAACTAAAGCATTAGTATTTGAACGAGATGAACAGTGAACAAATGCAAGGGTAGTAGTAGATGATGCAGTGTTAGAACAGGTTGATGAAATTGTATATCTTGGATGTGCTTTTAGCAAGGATGGTAGGTACACCACTGACATAGAAAGAAGAGTGCTATCTGGGAATTGCGTGAATGGAGCGTTGGGTAAGCTGCTAGAATCTAAACATCTCAGCCAGCGGGTTCGACTAGCCGTACATAATGCTGTACTTACTCCAACGCTTTTATATGGAAGCGAGAGCTGGGTATGCAGGAAAGAGCATGAAAGTAAGTTGAACGCGGTCGAGATGAGATCTTTGCGCAAGATCTGCGGTGTATCACTCACCGATCGCGTTCGTGATGAAGATGTAAGAAAGAGACTTTGTGTGAATGATAGTATCGGTGTAAAAATGAAAAAAGGCATGCTCCGATGGTTCGGGCATATAGAAAGAATGTCGAATGAGCGAATGACTAAACAGATATACAATGCGAATGTGGATGGTTGCAGAGGCCCAGGAAGACCAAGACTGACCTACCATAACCAAATAGGTCGAGTTCTGTCTGATGGTGGGTCAAAAGTCTTAGGAATCGGCGTGCATGTATGAAGAGAATGATGAAGGTAGACGAGGCACGAGAGGTTTGTCAGAACCGGGATATCTGGCGCTCTACACTCTCTGCCTACCCCGTTAGGGACCTGGCGTGAAGATACAATTATTTTAGATAATTTCACCCATAATAAAATACAACATCATAACTACAATAGATAATGACGCATTTGTTAAATCAATTAAAATTCAATAGGGAGGCATAGGCATAGGGAGTTCCTTCATCGCATTTTGTTAGTCCGCAAATCATTATCCATTTTTAGGGTTCCGTGCCTAAAAGGTAAAAACTGGACTCAATTACTAAGCCTCCGCTGTCTGTCTGTCTGCCGTCGAGTCCGACTCGCATTTGATCGGCTTTTTTATTTCATGAACGGGGGATTATATATTATGGGCCATACATAATCTATACTAATATTACACAGAGGAAACATTTGTGTTTTGTATGTGTGTTTGTAACACAAAAACTGCTGGAATGATTTCAAAACTTAAACCGTTAAAGCTGTATGTATCTTAACGTTTTCGTAGGTTGTATGTATCTTCACTGGGTGACATAGGCTATGCATTTATTACATTCACTTATATTACATTCATTGCACCTTTGCGAAACAGGAAGACCCGCTAATTATATTCGACCCAACCTTATTTAGGCGAGAATGTTTTGGAAACAATGCGATACGGTAATCATTGCGATGGTTACTTTTGATTATTATTTATTTATATAGGGTATGATTTCTCGTCTCGACACGCGCGCGAATATCGCTTAGTCTAAACGGACCTTTAGGTATAAGTGACAAAATAAACGAAAGCGATTAACGGCGCCGCGTTTTATTGGGTTTTAAGCTTTTTTAACTTATGTTGTAAAACGTATTCATCGACGATTAGCCGGCTACATATTTGAATAAACAAGATATTAATAATGACGGTTAATATTTTTTATTTTATGCACTTTGCTAATAACCCAATCGATGTAGTAGTATTATTAGATGTGAGTGATTTTGAAGGTTGTAAACTGATATTAACGATTTAGTCAAAATGAATGACTTAATTTAGCATTTTAATTAGCAACTAGCTAACTAGCTTATTTTTATATGTAATGAAGGTGGCAAACAACTGCAGCTCACATTGATGTTAGTGATGACTGCAGCCTAGAGACATCTTACAAATACCAGATGTCAAAATGCAGATGCGTTGCCACCCTTGAGACCTTAGTTATTATGTCTCTGTGTATAGTTATTACGGAGTCATACATTACCATCTAACCGGAACACGATAGTGCTGAAGACTACCATTTAGCAGCAGATAGAGTCGGTAATGCGGTGGTGCCTACGCCTTCGAGCTTCTACCACCAGAAATTTGCTAATGGCTCAAACGATGGAAGTTTCATTTTCACTGATGTAAGTCTCTTTATGCTACTTAGTTTATGCTTTGCAGTTGCAGTGACCAATATGTAAAATAGACTGCAGGTTCTTCTACTTGCTAAGTGATAAATGATATTGTTTGGAGTTCCTATCTTGTAATTCCTGTTATCACCCAATAGTTAGGGATCCGGTTGAAAACCAGCGCCAGTTTTAGTCTGGCAAATGCTGAACCGGATACCCTTTTAGGGCTGCCGTGAGACACCCTTATAAAAAGAATTCATTATTATATACGTATGTTTTTTTTGGATTATGTTCTCAAGGAAATTCCTTTTTGTTATGTTAAATATTACTTACTGAGTATTTTTAAATCTTTTTATGCAAATCTTTTTTCCTTTTTTTTTATTTGTCTCAGGCGCATCAAATAAACATATTTTCTTTCTTTCTTTTCATCTTGGAGGAACTCGCACTACGCACTCGTACAAGCAATCATGACGATCAAAAAACTTTACCACTCGACCAGTTTCTCTCGTCAGTTTTACTAGATCCGTTGGGCGGTAGTGAATGTTTACTTATCATCAGAATTAATTGTATGTACCTACCTACGTTTGATTTCATTGTAATAAACTAGCGACCCGCTCTGGCTTCGCACGGGTACCTATCATTTATTATATTGTGGGGACGACCGACTTCTTTGACAAAAACCGTGATATCTCGGTAAATATAAGTACGATATTGATAAATTATCGATATAAACCTTCCTCAGAAAATCCTCTTTACAACATTTTAAACAAGAACAAAATACGTTCACAACTCTCCGAGATTAACGCATACATACAGACACAGAAAATAGGGGGACTTAATAATATGTAGTGATAGTGATAAAACAAACAAATAAAAGTATAAGTATCAGATCAGAGAGCATAAATAAAAAAGTTTAAGGTAGATAATAATAATTCAATTCCATCAAATAAAGTAAGTAATAATTCAATTTAGAAGTAGTTTCACGACGATACCGATGTAGGTAATTGTAGTAGCTAGAACACAGATGGATGTTATAATGCAGAACGGATCCAATCTCAATTATTGAAATAAAACTAGTTTTCGGATTTATCTCGCGTAGGTATATTAAACTAAAATGATTATTTAAAATCGAACCCGACGTTTCGGTCGCTTTTCAGCTTCCGTGGTCTCGGGCAGACTGAGGTAACATTTGTCTGTCAGTTTGAAAAATTATTATGTGCAGCTACCTCCATCTATTTCGCAAACGTCTTGCGTAGCGTTCAGGATTAACACAAAAGTTACTGATTGTATCTTGAGGTCTTACAAATTGTTGCGGTTGGGCATAAATTCTACTGAGTATTGGTGTGGTCCCATGTTGGTGACAATCGCCAACCATCTTCTCTATTGAAATTTGGATGTTCATTAAACTCAATAGCCTCGCGAACCATTCTTGGAATTGGTCTGTGTTCTGTAGCGAGTATTCGAGTTTTGTCAAACCGAATATAATGAGTTGGTTTGGTTAGTTTTATTTCAATGAGTGTAGCTCGCGAAAACCTAAGAACAGACAATCTTAATGAATAATATTGGGGACGGTGTTAAAATCGTCCTAGCTTTGAATTCTTTTTTTTTGTTTTTATACCTTTAATTAAGCTGATGGTGTTCCACGCTTCAAGATGAAATCGCATGTAAGTCCGACTTAAAAAATAAATAAGTCAATTTCTGAGCATAGCAGAAATTAACGTCTGATATGCACATTATGCACGTCGCAATTTTTATAATAGTCTCCAGTGGCTAAGCTATAGAGAGACTGTGGGGCGGCTTGCACCGGGTGCCACTCATTTGGGGGTGTTAAATATTAAAATTAAATATAATATTAAAGTCTCACGTCGTCACGGCGCCAAAGATAGAGAATTTGCTCAAATAGGGGGTAAAACGTTGGAGAATGGAGAAATAAGATACAAAATAATGGGGACAATTTCTTTTTAAGGGTTCCGTTGTAAACAAGGAACCCTTATAGTTTCGCCATATCCGTCTGTCTGTCTGTATGTCCATCCGCGGTTTAGCGCAAAAACTATTGGTCCTAGATACTTGAAATTTAACACAAATATACATCTTAATCACGCCGACAAGGTGGTGGAACAAAACCATGAAAAATAAAATTATTTAGGGTACCTCCCCTGTAACGCGCGTTTTTTTTTATTTTCCTTTCTATATAGTGTGGGATATTGTTGGATAGGTCTTTCAAAAATGTTAGGGGTGTGTTAAGATAATTTTTTGATTTTTGATTTAGTTAACTGTTCGTGACTTATTAAACTTTAAAGTGCCAATTTTCGTTAGAGTCAAGTGTCTCGCCACTCTACCAACTAAACGGTTGTTGTTAAAAATTCAAACGTTACGGCAGTAGTAGCATCATATAAAGAAATTAAAAGGAAAACGATCACTCTTAAGTTGGCTTTACTAGTTTGCAAGTAATAGTCGACCAAATGTAATTCTCGAAATTTTTGAACAACTCAATCAATAAAATCTAAAAACGACGGAACCATACACTGCTTGTGGCCCGACATGCACTTGACCAGTTTTTTTAGCTCATCCACCCAGGGTGCCATCCATGTCAGCTACGCCACTGATAGTTTCTTAGCTTTAATAAAACATGATAGGTAAGGGTTATAGTAAAAAAGTAACAGAATATTTATAACTGGGTTAGTTTTGCATAAGAGTATCCATATATCAATGAGATAGACATTACAGAATATAAAAGTTAACGGGGACCTGTAGTACATATTTACGGCTTATTCTGATTTCGGATCACAAGTATCGTAAAAGTTTGACGTTACTACTGTAACTCGAATTTCGTAACAAAACTTTAAGTTCGAATTCGAGTACGTTTTTTACGTCATGAAGTGGGCAACAGGCGTACAGTTCATATTGATGGTAAGAAATACTGCAGTCAATAAACATCTACATGAGACAAAAGATTTAAATGTCGATGCGTTGCCACTCCTTAGGCCTAAGGTATAAGTGCCGGAAATTACAGCGTAAAGCGTTCATCGTCACCTGACCGGAACACCATAGTACTGAACACTTCTACTTAGCGGCAAGTTTATTAGGTAGTGGAGTGGCCTACGTTCGTCGCAAGATTCGTCACTGGAGCTTTACTACCAGTTTTAACTTAACAATAATATATTATGATCTTAGGTTTTCGCGAGCTACAGGCATCAGGAAATAAATCTATATTTATGGGTTTATAACGAGTAAACTTGATGAGTATTCTTATATTTATATAAACAAGTAAAACATTCTTTCGATCAGAAATTTCTTATTCGTATATATAATTTTAACTACCTGTCGTTTTTTAAATAACTTTAACCGTCCCACTGCTGAGAAAAATCCTCCCCTAATTTTCTACATCTATCGAGGTCATTTGCGAACCCAAGCTAGTTTAGTTCAAAGCAATAAAAATCGCGAGTTTAATAAATGTATCTTTCAATAATAAGTGAAACTTCTTTTTTTAGCTAAATCAACTTCGTTTAAATTAAAAGCACAATAATCACAAGTTTTCTTTCTTATCCATAACTTTAATAGACTTGTATAACCAAGAACTGAGTTATCGCGTAATCAATATCATAGTGCATAGCTTTTTTTATAAAGAAAAAAAGACGTGTGGCTCTCGGGGACTGCCGCGGTAAAGCTATTGCATTTACATAATTATCTAAAATTATGCGAAACAAAATAAAATGCAAATAAACGAAAAAAAAAATAGAAAAATGAAACAATAATTTTCTATTAATACTTACCACTTTTTAAATATTGAATGGAAAAACAAACAATAAAAAAAAATGAACAAAAACAATCTTGGCAGCGGTGGGATTCGAACCCACGCCTCCGAAAAAACGCCCTTAAACCAGCGCCTAGACCGCTCGGCCACGCTACCCACGAGGTCAGACGGCGAAATTATACATGACTTTCTTTAAATGAGTTTAGAATTTGTAATCCGGAGCGTCCGGTTTTTTCGTTACGGAATTTCTGAATTCGGTCCCCGCGCTCAAGGTCCGCGATAGAAGCTATGCAATAGCTTAAAATATAATTGTAGATGTTGTCGCCACTGCGGGGGATTGTCATATCAAGAGTCATAGATTATGTGCACACTTTATGACAGGTAGCGTTATTATAGCTTCAATCTTATCTAATGGAAAAAACCATGTCATATAGACACGTCTTTTGTGGCCAATATCTCTATCTACTTTCATAGTGAGGCGTTTGAGATACGATCCTGTTTATAAAAACCTAACACGAGAATCTTGGAGTACTAATACTGGTTCCGTTGGTTGGATATTGAAAATTGTATTGTGTGTATTTATAAAGCTTAGTTTATATTTTTATGACTCAAATATATGCGTGTGAAAAAGGTTAACCTTAAAACACATAATGGTGGTAGCGTTTCAGTGTCGGAGCTTGAGGGCGAAAGAACTACATTAACTAATATTAACTAACGATATGATCCAGTAATAACGATCACAGAGACATGACAACTAAGGTCTCATGCAACGTATCTGCATTTTGTGTAGATGTCTATAGGCTACAGTCATAACTTAACAGCCATGTGAACTTCATGCTTGTTTGCCGCCTCTGTTACATAAATATGGACAACCATGAACAGACCTGACAATTTAGATACGTTATATTATTACATATTATTATTACATATTCACTGGTTATGGTTTACAGATTGTAAGAATAAAAAAAAGTAACTTCACGCCTATAATCCCCGAAGGGGTGGGCAGAGGTAAATGCATGCATTCAAGCATACATGCAAACACCCACGATTCGCCGGTTACGTTTTTGACCCATGTAACAGGTGGCGAGCCTGTTGCCATCTCACACACCTGGCACATCACCAGACTCCGAGGTACTGGGAAACTTCCAGAAAATGGAAAAATTCCAATAGAACCAGAGATAAAGGATTTAAAACCGTTATCTCTGATAGCCCCCGAGCCGGGCATCGGACCCAGGACCTCCAGCGAAGTAGTAGTGGCTTGCTACCACTAGGCTACTGAGGTAGTTATTGTGGTGTGGTTGTGGTAGTTTTCCTGACTGAAAATCAGACTCTGACAGATCTTACATTGTTATAATAAAGATTAATTTGAAACGAATTCGTTTCGAGTTCCTGTAGTAACAATCGTAAAGATTTACATTAAGGCTGGGATGTGTATAAAAAATAATTGTATTGTATTAAAATGTAATGTTCTTTTTTACTATGAATCTGATTGTCTTTATTATCTGTGGCATTGTGGGTTTTTTGTCGTATAACCTGTGATTTCTGAGAGTGAGCAGGTTGTACAATTGGGTACTTTACGACGCGGTAATAACAGTTATATTTGATTGTATCTGTATAAGCGAATGTTTGTTCCGTTGTAGGCCAATTCGGTTGTTGCTGCTAAATTGATATATTTCTATGCTCAAATTAAGAAATGTCTACATAATTTTTATACGTCTTAGTAAAGTAAATATTTGAAGGCGTTGGAGCAGCTTTGGTAGTAAATTATGCCTTTTTACGGTGCTTAGAAGCTATAAACGTAAAATTTGTAATGTTAAATAAATATACATTTTAATTACCTCAGTAATTTAAAGATAAAAGATTTCTACGCCTAACGCGTTAGAAATTATGGGATATTTCTAAGCTGCCCTTTGTTTACGCCATCCTGCGTTATTGTAGGTTTTTACTGCCACCTATGACTGCCGCCTATTGTAAGTACTAGATAGGACTCATAGGACACTCCCTTTGGTAGCACGGTTCCAGTTTTTTGCATTCAATTTATCACATTTTCCCATAGTAACATGATAGCTGACGTGAAAACTTCTTACTTAAATCAATTTAAAAACGAAACCGGCTTTTTGTTCCTGTGTCTTTTCTGTATACTAACCTCATTGTCACATTACATACATACTTGTCAGGTCAAAAAAAAAGATGCGGACTATTTGAGAACCTCCTTCTTTTTTCGAAGTCGGTTAAAACGACATCCTTGCGGGCAATTTGCGGGACAAGCCGCGGGCAATAGCTAGTAGTATATATTTACACATTAATCTTACTACGATGAAATCTAGGTATAAAAGTTAAACACAAATAAATTATTATACAACATTAGACATAATTTAGCTTTTTTAAGCTTTAACTTTTTTGCACCGTTTATAGCAAGAATGTCGAATATATTTATTCAGACATGATTTCTTTAGTCTTTGTTAAATAAATGTTTTCGCGTGTGTATTGTGAGACATAATTTATGTGTTTCTAAATTAATACAACGAGAGACATTCGTTGGAGATTTGTTTAAATTAATAACTAATTTATTTTAATTAAAATCAACTCAATCACAACAAGGCCTTAACAGGCCGAAACTTGTAATTTAATTGAATATATTTTATTAAAAAAAACTAGGTGCTCCGATGAACTTCGTATCGCCTAAGGGATATAAAAAATAAATATCGTAATATAATAGAACAAAAAAATATGTTTGATGTGCATCACCCTTAACGTTTAAGATATAAATAATAGACTGCAACCAATGATTTAAATATAATAAGTCTATGACTCAACCGATTCTCATACCTAGTAAATATACAAACAAAATTTCATAGGAGGAGTATAGTTACAAACACTGTGATACGAGATTTTTTTACGAAAATTTAACGAGCAAACAACCTCTTCAGCTTTATAATATTGTATAGATTGAATAAACAAATCGGAGATCTAGTGAATGTTTAAAAAGCCGATACACGACACATTGTAGAGTGGTAAACATACTAGAACCTTTTAATGTACCTAATAACTGTCACAGAGATGTTACGGTAACGCATCTGCCCATCCACAAAACCATCCCCTGGTTTTGTTACATATCTATAGACTGCAGTCATCACTATACGTGAAATTCATCCTTGTTTGCCATCTTCACTACATAAAAAAAGTACACAGTGGTCAAGCTAGAGTGGTCAGCAATTAATTATTCGTTATCGGCGTCTATAGCATGTCATCTAGCCAACGCCATATCGGGTGGTTCGTTAAAAAACTTGTCTGCGACGTGTCCGCGACCAACCGGTCCGATTCTTTTACTCGTTCCACGGCAATCGAATCGGGCACTGAATCGATTCTGAGTACGACACACGGATACCGAGTCAAACGGATTAATGTGGAAAAAATGTCTTGGGTATTGGTGCACATCTTCTTTAATGTTTTCATAATGTGATTATTATTGACTAGCGGCCCGCCCCGGCTTCGCCCGCGCTGCTCCGCTCCTTTTAGTCATAGCTTGATGATACATAGCCTATAGCCTTCCTCGATAAATGGGCTATCTAACACTGAAATAACTTTTCAAATCGGACCAGTAGTTCCTGAGACAAACAAACAAACAAACAAACTCTTCAGTTTTATAATATTAGTATAGAAGTATAGATTTAATAAAATCCTATTAACCTTTAAAAATAAACGATCTATATGTTTAAACATATTTTAACTCAGGACATAATTACTCACTGATGATAAAGTTTCAGTCACTTCCAGTGTAGGAGCTCTAAGGTGTAGGCATCACCGCATTAATTAATTTATCTGCCGCCAAATGGTAGTGTTCAGCACTATCGTGTTCCGGTTAGGTGGTAATGTACGGCTCTGTAATTGCCGGCACAGAGGCATAACACCTTAGGCCTTAGGAGTGGCAATGCATCTGCATTTACCTTGGTCTTTGTGTGGGTATAGTATAGGCTGCAGTCATCACTTAACATCAATGTGAACTGCATGCTTGTTTTCCATTTCCATTACATAAATAAATGTCGTGTTCCGGTTAGAAGGTAATAAACCTAACTAGCATAGTTGGCAATAGATGGCGCTACTGCTACCATAAAGCAAGGCAATAAATGTGAAGGAAAGATTTGACAAATCGGGCAGGACTTCAGTAGCTCAATTAGAAGAGCGGCTGGACTAGATTCCCAGTAGGCCGCGAGTTCGAGTCTCGTCTGAAGTCAAATTTTTCTTTCCATTTTTCTTTAAATAAAATATATTTCACAAGCATGTGTTAATGCGAAATAATATAATACAATTAGAAGGTAATTAATTTGAATTTTTGAAAATTATTTATTGACGTCATTGTATTCAAAATCATAAGTAGGTACTAATACCAGATTTTCTTTCGGAAGCGTTCCCTTGACCCCATGTATAGTATACTTATGTACAATACTTATAATAGACATTGACTCTGATTTCCTGCGTCCTGAGTTCGATCCCGGGTCGAAGTCTATCATTAATAAAGTTTATTATTCTTTGTCTAGGGTGGGATTTTCCATTTCTGGACGTTTCCCAGCCACGCTTAGATTTTGGTAATATGCCCATGTAAATTTCACATACTATATTATGCCTGCTTTATATAGTAAAGTTTTATAAACAATTTGTTATAATTATTTAGTTTTGTACGAGTATACGATATACGATATTGGTTAGGCCTTATATGTGTTGCTTATTTAATCTAAAACCTGTAAGACGTCGGAGGAAGGAGTCGTCTCCTTAAGGGGGCGTTGAACGACATCAAGGGGGCGAACCATGCTTTCAATTTCTAAATAAATATAATGGAAATGCTCTGGCAGATAAGCTCCAGTCCCGGAACTCGAGGGCGTATGTACCACCTTTTTACCATTAGCATAGAATAAAATAATACTACCTATCATTACCTAATCCAACAGTATTACTCACAATTTTTTTTTTATGTATTGGAATTGATAAACAACCATGCAGTTCACATTGATGTTAAGTGATGACTGCAGCCTATAGACACCCACACAAAGACCAAGGTCAAAATGCAGATGCGTTACCACTCCTGAGGCCTAAAGTGTTATGCCTCTGTGCCGGAAATTACAGGGCCGTACATTACCACCTGACCGGAACACGATACTGCTGAACACTACCATTTAGCGGCAAGTAAATTAGGTAATGCGGTGGTGCCTACGCCCGCGAGCTCCGTCACTGGAGCTCTACCACCAGTAAATCTGTTATAAGATTTACGATAGAAAATGTTGCAGTTTACAAGTTCCTTACTGGATATAGAGTGAAAGCCTTGCAGATGAAGTCTGAATTGAATTTCGAACGATTATTTGTCAAGTAGGTAACGGCCATAGTCTTTAGCAGCTGACAAAACTTCTTTTCAAGGCAGCGAAATGTTCAGCGATTGGGTCCTAGTTTTTAGCAGCTGAAAAAACTTATTTTCAAGGCAGCGAAATGTTCACCGATAAGGTAGGTACCCTAATATGGTTGTACCTACTCATTAGAAGGAAATGATCTAGCATCATAATATATCACATTATTTATAGTCTTTGCAATTTACCAGTGTGAACATACGTTGGTTGAAAATATTTATTTATTTATTTCTTTTATGCACAGTGATGGTACACAAAGACGGACTTAATGCCACTAGGCATTTTCACCCAGTCAACCTTTGGGTTATGAAGAGAGCGACAATGTAGGTGATATACAGGTCGAAATGCCGAAATCATGAGTGGAAAAAATTTACGATTGTAGAAATATATAAATAGTATAATATGTAATAACATACAAATATGTGTCGACAGGCCTGCACCATAGGCCAATGACACACGAGTCCGTGATTAATGATTACCAGATTTGGAAAATACTGTGTATCCCCAATTTAGGGGTTTGTCGTAGAATTAGAAAGACAGAAGTTTTAAGCAAAGTTCCAAAGAAAATATAGGTACAATGGCAAAAAAAAACAATCTTTCAGTTGCAAAAAAAAAAAATTTTTTTGGAATATGTAACCCCATAAATATATTTGAAAAATAAAAATTATGTTGCATACATGCACGATACCTACAGCTAGCAGAGAAATTTAGCATAGTTTGAGGCATCGCGATGTCAAACTCAGTACCTATTGATTTGTAGGGCTCAGGTTCCTTTCTACTTATTTTTTTTATTAAACAAACGAGTATTTTTTTTGTAATGAAAGTGGCAAACATGCTTGCAGTTCACATTGGTGTTAAGTGATGACTTTACCCTATAGACAGGCACACAAAGACCAAGGTCAAAATGCAGATGCGTTACCATTCCTGAGGCCTTAGGTGTTATGCCTCTATGCCGTGAATTACAGGGCCGTACATTACCACCTGGGGTGCTACCCCTATCTGTATTGCTGCTGACATTGTCATTGCTGTCAAATTTTGAAGTCGAATTTTACTTTAACTAAATAACATAAATCGAAATAATCTACCATTATCGCTTGTTTATCACCTACGGAAGCGAGAACAGATTATCACTACTACTTTTAAAGGACATCAAATCGACATGAAAATTTGACAGCAATGTCGATGCCAACAGCAATTTCGATAGGCGGTAGCACCCCCTGACCGGAACATGATAGTGCTGAACACTACCATTTAGCGGCAAGTATATTAGGTACTGCGGTGGTGCCTACGCCCGCGAGATCCGTCACTTGAGCTCTACTACCAGTGAAAAATTTCTTTAAATCATCTTATAATTGGCTAAGTTGTTAACAGATGTGTTGTCCCTTCCAGATATACTTAATTAATAAATAATACTCGTATATTAATGTTTATCTATTTTTCATTTAGATGACTTGTGTATGATGCAACATAATATATAATGAAAATTCATGGATCCACTATCGAAATATATTCAAAACAAACCGGAAAAAATAACTTGATTCTCAGAATTCCGTTACAAAAATAAGCTACATGCCTACAGCTTAAATATATATTTATCTAGATAGATGTTAAGTGAAACCTATATCTACGTAAAAACTACATAAGTATCAACGCCCTTTTCAGTCCTGACAGCGTTTTTATTTGTGCTAAAACATAGAGCTGATGATGGTGGCCCTAGTAACATAGAGCAACGCTGGAGGGGAGTAGCCATATGCAGGCTTTCCCCTCTGTCAAAGTACAAGCCCAAATGGGCCTATACCCCTCGCCTAGATGTTTAAACGTGTCCGTGAAATTGTTTCTGTATTTTGTTAAAGTCAAGGTGTAAGGTTCGTATAATAGTAATAGACGATTTTTGTAGTGTGCGTGTGTGTCGCACGCATTTCCCCCCGCAAAAAATGACAGACTGTTTTGCATCGGTAATAAACGCTATGGCTACTCCCCCCCTCCAGTCCGCCGCGACCGGTGGCCCGTGTTGCTCTATGCCTAGTAAGGGCTCTGGCTCTACCATAGACTTCTGGACCTACTGTACTTTTTTACCTATAACTTAAGGCATTTAGGCGGCGTCAAGTTGATAACAGGCACAGTTCCTGTTGTATATACTCGTAAGTATTTCCTCAAAAAAATAAGTCTCAATAATAAGTGATTTAGGACTTATTTGGTTGAGCTGATTAGTATGTATCTTCACGCCAGGTCCCTAACGGGGTAGGCAGAGAGTGTAGAGCGCCAGACATCCCGGTTCTGACAAACCTCTCGTGCTTCGTCTACCTTCTGAGTTGGTTGAGCTGATTATTTGCAAAATATATTTGCTTCTATGGCTGCTATTACAGGACGGCACAAATACCTTCTAGTTCTACTAATTACACACAAATGTACCATGTTAAAACCCTATGTCAAGGCCATGGGAACGTTTGAACAGACCAAAGCAAAATATAACCCTACGAGCCGTTAAGTTCGCGTTAAATGCATAAAAATTAAGTAGGCGGGCACACTACAAGCGTTTTAAAAAAGCCTTAATGACTTGATCGTTATCTCATAGCCAACAGAATGTACTACTCGTAAATTCCCAGGTGAAAGTCTACGTTGTTTTGATATCGAGGCGTTCCGAATATCGAAAGAAATGCACGTTGCCCGCCATTAATACAGTGGTTATGTCAGTTTGACAGTTTAGAGTTGTGTCTATCGATTCGGTCGATATCGATAAGCAGTGGTTTTATTCAGTGGTAGCTTCTAAGTGAAAATAGTGACTGTCGTGTCTATACTCATCATCATTTCTGCCAAAAGACGTTTACTACTGAACCCTCAAAGATGGCTACAACGAACGGTCCTATGCCGCTCTCATTCAGCGTTTGCCCGCGACCTTCACTAGGTTCGTCGGTCCATCTTGTGTGGGCCATACCTACGCTTCATCTTCCGGTACGCGGTCGCCATTCGAGAACTCTTCTGCCCCAATGGTCATTGTGTCTTTGTCTACACAAATAAAAATATATTTTATAATGCGGTCTCACCTACTCGTATTTTCGGTGGTACCTCGATCGATAAATTCTTGTGATAAGGGTTAGCATCATCGTTTTGCCTATTTAGCGTTAAATGACAGTTCTTAATGCCAAAGTGTTCCGATTAACGTAAAGTACCATCTTGCGTTTACTAACACAGTCGTAATACCTCTTAGGCTATGCAGATGAAGTGAAAAGACTGATTCTGAAGGGTAAGGTTACTTATTTTGAGACTCAGTTTCTAAAGTCTCGATGTTTTCATTATTAACAAATGTTACATAGATCCTAGATCTCCAAACAATACTCTCTGGGCAATTAATTACATTTTCTCAATATTCTTGACTTTTTCAAGATATTGAGTGCGAATCCACATCACCATATATAAATACAATTTGAATCATTTTTTAGAAGTCGATTTCTTATTGCGCATTCCTAACAATTAATTTCATTTTAAGGTATTCGGCTCGCCCAGTATTTGAATAATTTTATTGTCATATTATGTAAATTATAACAAATTTCAGATATATATTCTGCGTTGTTGGTGTCTCTAAATTATATAAGTATAGTAATCTTAAAATATGTAGGTACAGTAAGAAGTCGTTTACTAAGTAAGCAAGGTCTCGGCCCTGGTTCGAATCCTGGCCGAAGTAGATTGTTTGTTTCTGTTTTTCTTTCCATCACACATATTAGGTACTTACTACAATATATAAGTAAATAATTAATTAGAAAAATAACACATATTAATAATACTAGTGGTAGAGCTCCATTGACGGAGCTCGCGGGTGTAGGCACCGCCGCATTGCCTAATCTAATTCTACCTTTAAAAGATAGCGTTCATCGCTATCGTGTTCTGGTCAGGTAATGTACGGCTCTATCATTTCCGGCACAGCATAAAGGCATTACAGATAAGGCCTCAGGAGTGGCAGCGCATCTACATTGAAATCTCTGTTTATTATGTAGGCATTTATAGATTCCAATATTCACTTACCATCAATGTGAACTTTATCTTATGGCACTTCATGGCACAAAAATAAAAAATATTTTTTATGGCAGTGTTCTCGATATCGATAATTAAACCCCATCCCTAACACTAAATCTGTCTACGGCAGCGCGCCAATTCATTTCAAAAATAAGAAACGGTCGACATGTCCAAATCTCGTTCAGAAATGATTGATTACCTTCTTAACACAGATTGTGCCACAGTTTTAATTAGGTATGTAATTAAAATTAAGTAGCATTTATCGCTTAAAATAAAGAGACGTGTGACCGCTACTTTATAGCTATGGGTCGTGCTTGTCACTTAAACTAACGACCTTTCGATAAGTTTTTTTTTAGTTTTTTTCTATAGAAAGTACTTTAGATTAGGAAACTACTGATCGACTTAGTGTGGACATCATTTTGATTAAATTTTGTGAGATTGGAATAATTTAGTCGAATATTTTAATAGTAAAACATATAAATGACATATTTATACCGCTACTGCAGACGCAGATGATGTAGAGTTATTTAACATTCATTTAAGAGAGCTCTATATTAACTGCGTCAGTAGCGTAGTGGTAGCAGGCCACTACTATTACGCTGGAGGTCCTGGGTTCGATTCCCGGGTCGGGGGATATTAGAGATAACGGTTTGAAATCCTTTATCTCTGCTTCTATTGGGATATTTCCATTTTCTGGAAGTTTCCCAGTACCCCGGAGTTTGGTAATGTGCCCGGAGATGGCAACAAGTTCGCCACCTGTTACACGGGGATCACAGGCGTGAAGTTACGTTACGTTTCTATATTAATAAAAATTGTAAAAATATTCATTGCAATTATTAGTCTATAATAAATTAATTTAAGTGAAGTAGGTAATACAGGTTTTTTTTTATATTATGGATGTGGCAAACAAGCATGCAGTTCATATTGATGTTAAGTGATGACTGCGCCCTAAAGACACTCACAAGAAGATCAAGGTCACAATGCAGATGCGTCACCACTCCTGAGGCCTAAGGTGTTATGCCTCTGTGCCGGAAATAACAGGGCCGTAAATTGCTACTTGACCCGAACACGATAGTGCTGAACACTACCATTTAGCGGCAAGTATATTAGGTAATGCGGTGGTGCCTACGCCCGCGAGTTCCGTCACTGGAGCTCTACCACCAGTATATCCGTAGGGTGTTCATATGGGCTCGTACAGTTTGGCGTTATGGTCCGTATCTTTTTAAAGTTTAGACCAATACCGGACTGCTGCGGATGCTTACGTAGACAGTGTGCAGCAGAGATAACGCTCTACAAAGCCGAAACTAGCCGATTGTCACTTTCATAGGCTCGATGTGCATTATTTCTTGATGAGCACTGTTATTGTGTATTCTTCTCTAATGACGTCATGAGTGATGATGATGAATATCCATATGAGCTTGCTTATGAGGAACATATAAATGTCCTATGTTTTCAATTTTGTTGTGAGTGTTCCATGTTGTTATACAGGGTTAAATATATCTAACACATAAATCGTCAAAGGTGAGTTAGGTACGTTAAGACTAACAACTTTTGATCTATGACTTTTGCCAATACGCAGTACATGATAAGAAATAAAATCGTTTCAAATGGGACTTCTATCAATTGTTAGCACTACGTTTCATAGGTATATTTTACATAGGTATAGACGTCAGTTGTTAACGTAACGTGAAGTTAAGAAGTATTAGAACTCCAATTCTATATATTATTTTTTGTACGGTAAAAAAAAATTGAATTAGAAAAAGTTGTACAATTAAAGTTTTAGTCTTGATGAGCCAAAGCCTCCCTTTTTAGAATTATGCGCTGGTTACAAATAACCCTGTATATACGTGGATACCTTTTACACGCCAAAACTAACAAATGTAGATTACCTTAACTATCTAGTTATCGCAAACCTACCGTACCTCAGTCAGTGTCTAGAAAAAAACTTAATACATACATACATACAAAACCACAATAAAAAACACCACGAATATTTTCAGCCTCAAATCTAAGTCCGATAAATTGAACCACAAAAAACGGGCTAATACAACGCAACAACATACGAAAATGCGCTGTTTTTTTTTTAGTTTGGTAAATAAAATGGTTCTCCAACATGTTTCCGATTCCACTTTGCATAATGAGGAACCGTTTTCCAATAAAACCTTAAATAATTTATTTCTCTTTGTCTTTAATGTGAGTGTTAACATTATTTTCTACTTAGAATCATCCAGTAACATAAAACTTGGACCAATTTCGAGAGGAATAAACTTGGACACCGCTCGAAAGCGTTTACTTTGATTGATGGTCTAGTCCCACGACTGACGAGTCGTGGGATCAAACTAGGGATGGGATCTTGTAAATTCGATTTTTTGCATCGTTACGAATAATCGATGAATCATAAAGTGATCTCAATCAGATTCATCGTAATAGATCTGCCATGGATCGAAAAGACCAATATGTGGTTACCGTATAGACCATGACAAAACAAATTATTTGCATATACTTACATTACACAAATGAACTATTAGCTGCCACATTTTTTGGTTAAAAAATAATAATAATACATCTTGTAGTTACTACTAGGTACTAACAAAAATATGATGTTATTGGCCAAAGTCGATAAATAACGAAGATCGTATAATAAAATACCGATTTTCATAAAGTTCGATTAAGTTTGGGCATCCCTAAATCAAATGAACTTGCTGTAAATTATGACGAGCAACAATTATGTTTGTTTACTTTTTATCAAAGTTATTACATACTGGCGACTAGTTGAGTATTTTAATTGCTGATGGTTAGTTGAGATTTTATTTAACATTAGCGGATTAACTTGCGGCCTTTTTAATGTCTTATTTAGCTGACGCTCGTTATGTGGTGCAAATTAATGGTAAGTAGTATTTATTTTTTTCACAGTTATAAATCCACATTGAGATAAGACTGCAGAGTTATCATGCTTAACATAACATAGTTACGACATTTCTCTATTTTATCACCTGAATTTTTATTCAGAACCTAAAATGTCATAACGTTTTTTGTCCTAATCTTCATTTGTCCGAATGATAACCAGTTGGAACTGAATATAGCACATAATATCAAATGCCTCAAAATGTATATCTCTAAGTACAATTTGTCCTTTTGTTTGTGAGTAATAAATATTATAATCAAAAATATTAAAAACCGTTTTCGATAAATTTATAATTTACTGCAATTATTGATTTACTGACATAAAATGAAACCTAACACTGAACAGTTAAATAACCACACAATTTTATGTAAAATATGTAAGACTCCCTGCGACACATTTATTTTTGTATTAAATTAGTTTCACCGCCCTTCCAATAGATTTGTTTTTATTTAAATTCTTTTTTTTTTTTTTAAATAAGGGATGTATACAATTTTTGTTATTGGGTCTCAAAAGTAGAACACAAAGTATGTATTGGGGGTTTTGGCGGGAACCTTGAAAGAGGCGTATGGTGCTCTTATTTTATTTAGTTTTCTTGGTGTATTTTTAAGTTATATTGAATAAAGTTGATGGCATTTTGTTTGATATAGGTTTATTACAGTGCCCGTGTATAGTGAAATAGAATAACAGTGCGAAAACACGACCTTTCAGGTTGTTGCCAAAACTTCATTGTAAATGTTCTGGTAAAGTAGCCATCGCTTTGCTCGTCGAGTGGCTTGATTGTGACTCACTTGACTAACATATTATACTTGATAACTTATATACTTGATACTTACATATTATACTTGATGACTATAATATATTATACTTACTTTTACGCTGCTTAAATGAATGCGAAATATCGTTTTACTTGACGCTGGCAATGTGCGTAATAGCGATGCCATAATAACAAAAAAAAAAAGTATGTGTTCACAAAAGAGTACATAATACGTTTTATTTCAAAATTATTATTTTGTATTTATTATTTTGATATTCAGGATTTCGGAAAAATGAAGGTACCTTTTCGAAGTAGTAAGGGGACGATGGTCATGTAAAATCAGTTTAAACCATAATTTAAGCAGTTACGACATCCAAATAACCAACAATATTTTTATGAGCTATCTAGTTTCAATATTTTAAAGCAAGGCCGTTCATCATAGGACTGATGACCGGCGGCGACATCACATCGATATCGAAGCGGCGAAATATCCATGCATATTAATCGATGTATCGATAACGAACATAACTGCGCATAAGGTTAACTTAAAACCTATACTTGCAAATAAAAACAGACTTTAACTTTTGAGCATAAAGTTAAAATTCCTTTGATATTTATGATATATAAAATGCTAATTTTAACGCACCAGGACACACGATCAAGAGACATCGCTACTGTAACAGCTTATATGGACAATGTGTTGTGAAATGATATGTCTAGCATGATTTAAATGACCATACGTCCCGTTTTGAACGGGACAGTCCCGTTTTCATGAAGCCCGTCCCGGTGTCCTATGAAAACATTTGGGAAGCGAAAATGTCCCGTTAGCGGTAGTCTCAGCAAAAAGAAAAGTGTGAAAACTTGTGTACCCGCTTGAAGTTGTCCTGTTAGCGTCAATCTGATATTTTTTGAATAATTAATAATAATCTCAAAAGCAATCGAAAGCGATGCCTGAGATACCTACTTAAAGAAGGGTGTTATAGCTGGGCATTCGTTAGTAAGCCTCTTCCGCCTTGGTTCCTTGAAGGTTAATTTTGAGAATGTCCCGTTTTGTGTGACGATAAAAATGGTCACGTTATTCATGATACTCCTCATTCATTAATCATGTGTGAACATTTTTATCTTGCAGGTGTTTCAAAGTATACGTTGAATAATTGCATGTTGTTTTTACTGCCAAGTAATAAATATGTAACAATTTTAGTCTTATAATTGAGAAAGATATAGAAAGTAATAGGTACCTTATTTCAAACTAGCTGTGCCCGCGACATCGCCCGCGTGAGAATATATGATTGTTCAGTATCTACCCGGATGAAGTCGTGGGCGTAGCTAGTATAAAAGTAGCCTAAGTTACTCCTTATTAGGTACATTAGCTATCTGCTAGTAAAAGTCCCGTCAAAATCGGTCCAGCCGTTCTCAAGATTAGCCCCGCCAAACAGAAAAGAAGACAGACAAAAATTGTAAAGTGTTGTTCTGGTATACCTATATAGGTACCGTGTATACATACATAAGCATTTAGTAAAAAGCCGTTATTTTTATATTACAAACAGACACTCCAATTTTATTTATTTGTATAGATGTATAGATGAGATAATTACTACCATACCTCCATTACTGTACCATCTTGACCAACAAAATAGGACTAAATAATCAGATGATTTCGTAGTAGGTAGGTATTCGTATCAGTATTCGCGTACCACTGGAAAAAAAACGGGAGAGACTGGGCGGGCTATTTTATGATTATTTTTTATAAGCGCTCATGACAAATAACTCAATGAGGACCAGGGGACCATAGTCCACAATGAGTGGACAAAACAAATTGTTCCGTCAGTTTCGTGGATAATATTCAATTCAATTCAATTCATTTATTCAATAACAATTTTACATTGTGTTTGAAATTACAATCTCAATAGTTAATATAAATACAAGTTAATCTCCTCGGTACAAAATAATATCTCTATATAATATAATAATAAAATAATAATAAAATACGCTTACACTCACAGCCCCACAGTAGGTATAAACCTGTGTCGCGGGTGCCGTTGTGCACATACAACACATACACAAACACCCAGACCCGAAACAAATTTCTGTAGGCCATACAAATATTTGATCCGGTGCGGGGATCGAACCCGCGACCCTTCGAATCAAACGGTGGTTTCGCACCGCTGGACTAACCGGGTCGTCAAATAATAAGATCAATTTCAAATTAACAATATTAAACGTAACTTCACGCCTGTAATCCCCGAAGGGGTAGGCAGAGGCAAATGCATGCATTCAATCATACATGCAAACACCCACGACTCGCCGGTTACGTTTTGACAATATTAAAATTAAATGGCATAAAAGATATTACAGCAATTTTTAAATCCAGTCAACCTACATATAACGTCTATATTTTCCTACACCTATTTTACAATGTCAAAGATAAAATTGTTTATAATTAATATGTCATTAGAAATTAGATTCTGAATCTGTGAAATATCCAAGAAGTATCATAATTTATTCAATCAAATTAATTCAATATTTGTTTTAAATAAGCTCGAATCTACCTAATATACTTGCCGTTAAATGGTAGTGTTCAGCACTATCATGTTTCGGTCAGGTGGTAATGTACGGCTCTGTAATTTCCGGCACAGAGGCATAACACCTAATGCCTCAGGAGTGGCAGCGCATTTGCATTTTCACCTCTGGTCATTGTGTGAGTGTCTATAGGCTGCAGTCATCACTTAACATCAATGTGAACTGCACGCTTGTTTGCCACTTTTATTACATAAAAAAAAAAAAAAAATCACTTACATCATAAATTACACTTTTCAGTTCCGTTGGCAAGATATTGAATATTTTTACTGCCTGATAGCCAGAACAATGCTTAGTTACATTCAATTTAGGCTTCATTTTATTTTTTAATACCTTTCTCCTCTTATTTTCCCTAAGCCTTAAATAATATGTGTTCCGACTACTTCCGACGCACTATGCTGGCGAGTCGCACCACGTCGTCATCAATATATTTTTTTATGTAAGTAGGTATGTTTACGATAATAAGTTATCTCAAAATAATACTTATATACTTTAAAATGTATTTGAAGGAAGAATCTTCTAATTTAATAGAAGATTCTTCCTTCAAATACATTTTAAAGTCTGATGACCCCCTTCATCAAATTGGAGGGGCATTTGATGAAAAAAAAAAACAGTTTATTATGTGCGTGCTTAATTTATGATCGTTATTATGTAAAATCGTTTTATTTATTCAAATACAATATTCGGGAAATTCTTCCTTTAATACAATATTCGGACATGACTTTAATGACACCTTCTTGCAATTGGATTGGAGTTCCATTTGTTATTAAGGCAACAAATTATTCTAATCAAGAGATAAGCATCTTGGCATTCCTAGCTGCATTCGAGAAGCGCACGAAAATTTGGCTGGAATGTCGGTTTAAGCACGATAATTTTAAATATGACACCTACCTAAAGTCATAAGAAAACATTTTATGCGTCACAAACCCAACGCTTACGCCAATTAAATAAATGATTATGCTATGATTATGGTCGTGCCTCTCTATCGCTTGTCCCGCGCTCTCTCTTGTACGGTCGGCTCAGTCAAACGTGACATTTTTTCGTGCAGTCGGCGGTTTTTAAGACATCAAAAAAGCGGAAAGCATGTTTTTTGTAATTTCCCAAAAAACACTCACGGCGAGTACCAGGGTAGCATAATTCATAGGGAGCAAAGCTTACCTCGTCAGCAACGTCAATGTGTGTCGCGTCAGCGCGCAGGATGCTGGCGAGGCGCGCCGCGTCGCCGCGCGCCGCAGCCTCGAGCAGCGCGCCGCCACCACCCATGCGCTCACACCATCACTGAAACAAACCAATACACTTTTATGAATAATTCTTGAAATGTATGATGCCTTTGTGGTTCACTGGTAAACTGCTCTTTATATTTCATAATTATAAATCCCACTACTACTACGCTGAGATCCCGGGTTCGATTCCCGGGTCAGGGGATATTAGAGATAACGGTTTAAAATCCATTATCTCTGGTTCTATCGGAATTTTACCATTTTCTGGAAGTTTCCCAGTTCCTCGAAGTTTGGTAATGTGCCCGGAGATGTCAATAGGCTCGTCACCTGTTACATGGGCCAAAACGTAAACGGCGAATCGTGGGTGTTTGCATGTATGATTGAATGCATGCCCCTCATTACCTCTGCCTACCCCTTCGGGAATTAAAGGCGTGAAGTAACGCTAATAATGACAACCCTTGACACGTCCCACTGCTGGGGAAGAATCTCTCCCCTTTTTGGGAGGAAGCCTTAAATGTATCATTAAATATAATAAATAATCTTAATATATATAAATCTCGTGTCACAATGTTTGTCCTCAATGGACTCCTGAACCACTTAACCGATTATAATAAAATTCGCACACCATGTGCAGTTCGATTCAACTTGAGAGATAGGATAGTTTAAATCTCAAATTATAGTCGCAATTTTAATTTATTGCTAATTATTTGTCTGTTAATATTTGACAGTCACAATTATCTGTTAACTCCAAATGATTCTAACAGATGTCGATACCTTTCGACTGGGTTGAGTAAGTAATCAATAGATGGCGCTGTTATGGTAAATCTACAAACGTGACATATAAGCTACATTTTAACAGCATAATTACCACGTGTTGTTGACGCTATAAAATTAATTAAATTAATTTTGTAGTGAATGAAATATAATTCAATCATTTCCACTTTTTAATTTTTTGGTGTTAGCATAGCCGGCCACGTCTATATATATAAAAATGCAACCCGTTTTCCTTGGTCACGGCATCACGCGTGAATGGCTTCACCGATTTGGCTAATTTTGGTTTTGAATGATTTTTGGAAGTCTAGGGAAGGTTTAAAAGGTAAGAAAATATGAAGAAATTGAAGGGAAACAGTAAAAACCACAATTTTATTTTTCCATACAAATAGTCCGTATCTATGAAACCTTTGACACCTTATTTCATTCTGAGGCAATACGAAGTTTGCCGGGTCAGCTAGTACTCATATATATCTACGTTATGGTTACATTCGTAATTAAACTAACGACAAGATATCATATCATGTAATACCCAGGAATATCATGTACCTACATGTTACAGAGTTACAATATTTACTTATTCAATTTAACTTATCAGTAATATGATTCATTTTTTCGACAATCAATTGCCCAGTACGTGTGATTGAATCACCGTTAAAACGCACAAAAAATCTCAACACAATAACAATTTGATCATGTTAGTAATGAAAAAAATACGCTAGTGTATCTGGAATCATGTAGCATATTATTTTTACCTATCATGTTTTTTATAAGCTTTATAAGTACGCACGACTGCGTACTGGGATATGATATTACAAGAGATCAGTGATTCGAGTTGTACGCAGTATTTTTTTATGTAGGTAATGAAGGTGGCAAACAAGCTTGCAGAGGTAAAAATGCAGATACGTTGCCAGGTTGCCATCCCTGAGTCCGTAGTTGTTATATATCTCTGTGATAGTTTTATTTTTAAAGAAAAATGGAAAGAAAAATTTGACTTCAGGCGAGACTCGAACTCGCGACCTACTGGGAATCTAGTCCAGCCGCTCTTCCAATTGAGCTACTGAAGTCCTGCCCGATTTGTCAAATCTTTCCTTCACATCTATTGCATTGCTTTATGGTAGCAGCAGCGCCATCTATTACCAACTATGCTAGTTAGGCAACCGATATAATAGACTTTTCAGTTTATTGAATATCGTAAAGAAGTCGCTTTTACCCTTAATAATTGTTTTATATTATTTCGCATTAACACATGCTTGTGAAATATATTTTATTTTTAAAGAAAAATGGAAAGAAAAATTTGACTTCAGGCGAGACTCGAACTCGCGACCTACTGGGAATCTAGTCCAGCCGCTCTGTGATAGTTATTACGGGGCCATGTATTATTGTAAGTTATTTGTGTATTAGGTATGGAAGAATCATGGCAAGTTATTTGTTGCGTACATTGATTAAACAGAAAAAAAATTCAACGGGTACAAGGTAAAACAGCTTTGAAATGTTGTCTAGGGAACCTAAACAATATTTTCTGGTATATGAAATATTTTAACATTCCGGAATAAAGGTGCTCATGTCAGAGAATATGTAATAATACTACGTATAGAATGGACACTTCGACGTTCCGCCCGATTTCCCCGCATCACCCAATCTCCTCCCCGTCTTATGGGCGACGGTTGGAATTTTCTACGTGCTACGTGCACGTGTAAATACACATCACTGATTGATGTCTGTGTAATAGAGACCAAATCAAGCGTTTGTATGGAATTTTGGCGGAGTGTCCGCGGTGTGCTCCTGTGGTCAAGCGGCTATTTCCCTGATAGTACGATTTAAATCTACAAATTTTAATACTTATAAGGCCTCAGTTGCAGAGCCCGTACCATGACGTCTTATTGTGATTAAGTTCAGGCACTACCTATATCTTGTTTCATTTGACTTATGTGACCGCGTGTATGATGAAACGAGACAAAATTAATAGCGTTTCAGTTTACGTTAACAATAAAAGGTGGAGTCGACATCAAAAGGTTTTTCGAAGTTATAAAAGGTATGTAACAAAATAAATCTATTCTCGTTTTAAAATCGAATCAAGAATTCACTTTTGTTTTAATCGTAACAAAAAAAAGGTTGGCCAAGATTAACGATAGCCGGCCATCATAACAGATTACAGTATGGTGTACTGAATAGTACTGATACTATTAGGGTTGCCAACATTTTGTACAACATGAACATTATTTTGAAAAATGCACTTGCGGGAAAAAGGACAAGTTCCAAGTTGGGCCAAGAAAAATACGTAGAATCATGGATAAATACTCAAAAAATAATTATAATCGTTGTTTTTTTGTCGGCAATATTATTATTTTATTTTATCTCATTTTTGTATGACAACAACATTCTTGTTTTTGAAATATACTAACGACAATTAATTGAAGGTATAAGCAACGATTTGAACAGCTGCAAATGATTTAGTATTTTATGCTTCTTCTCTCAACATAGCGTACTAGGTGCAGGCCCAAGCTCCATACATCTTGGAACGTCTCCATAAATGTTCTATAAAAATCCTATATACTTCATAGATTCGTTTGCGCAGTGCGTCTCTTACAGGAAGGAAAATAATTTTAGGAAAATATAGTTAACTTTACTAACATTTTTAACAGTATTTGTTAATGTCATGGTGGCGACAAACAAGCATGCAGTTCCCATATAGGTGAGTGAATACTGCAGCCTATAGACATGATTGAGAGATAGAGTTCGGTATGATGGGTTGCCACTCTTAAGGCATATGTTTGCCTCTACGATAGTAATTAAATAATTGTTGGCAACCCTATCCACGATACATTTACGTCGGCTATCTCTGTGGTCTCATAAATAAAGTTATGATTAATGTTGACCGGTAATTAATCTTCTGTGAAGACTTATTGCGGCCCAAATGTGTTTTGATGTGAATTTGGGTTGAAGTTTTGAAGCCTTAAGGTTTTTTTAAATAACAATGTTCGTAGGTGGGGTCAGGTACTCGGTAATGGTGTGCACGTATGAAGAGAGTGCCTAATGATTATAAGAATTAAGATGATGGAGAAAGGGATGTAAGATTTCTGTATGACCCCGTTATATTTCTTACTATATATATTTTGACGACCCAGTTGGTCCAGCGGTGTGAGACGACCGCTTGATTCGAAGGGTCGCGGGTTCGATCCCCGCACCGGGACAAATATTTGTATGGCCTACAGATATTTGTTTCGGGTCTGGGTGTTTGTGTGTGTGTTGTATGTGTACAACGGCACCCACGACACAGGTTCATACCTAATGTGGGGCTGTGAGTGTGAGCGTATTTTATTTATTATTTATTATTATTATAACTATCACAGAGACATATTAACAAAGGTCTCAGGGGTGGCAACGCATCTGTATTTCAACTAAGGTCTAAGATGATTCGCCTCTGTGATAGAAATTATGGGGCTATACGAGTACATTACCAGAACATAATAGTGCTGAACACTATTCGGCGGTCGATAGATAAGATAATGCGGTGGTGCTCCCGCCTACAACCTCTGGAGCTCTACCACCAGTAACACCGTCATCATTTAACTACAGGCGTGAAGTTCTATTTAATGAGTACCACCTCAAAAGAGCTATAATCTTATTATTAAATTTAATCTCAGCCAGTTAAGGGCACGCCCAAATACGGCATTAGGATAACAATCATACTGATTTGGGTTCACCCTCAAATGGGATCCAGCCTTTTATGTATGTACGTTATACCAGTATAAATGCTACTTACAAGACACTAACTCCGTTTTGAGGCTCAGGTTTCCGTTGTATACATTGTAGTCACTTATAACTGGGGTATTTGCTCGTTACCCTTTTGAGCATCTTATTAGAAGTTATTTTAGTAAGAACGTCTATAAAAGCTTATAGAAAAGGTAGAATAATAATTATATGGTTACAGATGTACATAAAAGATAATGAAAATCCTCAAAAGCTGCTTACTCAGTTTAGAGAAAAGATAGGCTTTTCGGACTCGCGCACTGAATAGACTACGAAATAAAGGCATTGTTCTAACGAAAAAAAATATTTTTTTAGGTTTTATTTTGATCCCTTGGTAAAGAAGTATAATTGACAAAAATAAAAGTAAACATCAAATCAAAAAGCGAAAACATCTTTAATGCAACTACGAATCCCATATTTAAATCTTTGTTTAATTTAGTATTTTTTTAAAGGTTTGTTGCCTACTTTCAAATTTGAACGATCGTCAACGAAATATGATGCTCATTTTCTACTTTTTGGTAAAAGAATTTTCGTAAAGTTTTTACGTTTGAACTTAATGTTTTAGAATTTATCAACAACCAAAAACAGTTTTATCACCTTTGAGATAACGAACAATACGACGCTACCAATAAGAGTAGCCGCGTGTATTCCGTATTACCCACTGACGATGATCCGATATGCTGTACTTACTTATCACTATTGTTTCTGTAATATTGGGCCATGATCACGCTGTCATAAGCGATAGCTGTTAGCCTGAGAGCTCAATTCACAAACCGCACTACGACTTTACTTTGACTTGAAGTCGAACTTACAACGTTTATTTAGTTTCAAAGACGAGTTAAACTCTTGTTTTACTTTGCTCTTCTTATTCTTTACTAAGTAAAGATGTGCTTCCCAAAGTAAAGCAAGGTTTTTGAAGATTGTTAAAGAAAATAAGCGTTGAAAGTTGGGCTCTAAGTGAAAGTAAAGTCGTCTGTGCATCTCGCCCTAAGAATCACTTGCGCTCGCCACTTCAGGCGTACTTCGCGATGGTAAGATTGACTCGAGATAGAAAAATTACTCGTGACCTGGATTAATTGTGGAACAAAGTCAATCCAAGTAACAAATGATAGTGTTTAATCCTGTTTTAATCGAAAAAGTATTATAAATTTAATCAGAAGTGAATCAAATAGCGCGTGTCTGACTTATTTCAGAATAAGAATTTGTGACAAAAACCTCAAATTTATGTTAATTTTAGCGTCTCTTAAAACATTACCGCAGCCTAAGAATCTAGAGGTCTTAGAACTTGTAATAAACAGCCCTAAGCGACAATTGACTAGAGCTGCAATTGTTTCGTTTTCTACGTCGTTAACTTTCAAGCTAGCTGAGGAGGCTAAGTTTATTAAATATCTATTCTACTTATGTATTTATATACGAGTATTCAACAACTTGTGTATGAATATTTTTGTACCCATCTACTAAAACTATTGAACCGTTAATTCTTGTGCTTATACAGTTGGTTTATATTTATATCAGTTTTTTTTTTTATGTAACGGAAGTGGCAAACAAGCATGCAGATCACATTGATGTTAAGTGATGACTGCAGCCTATAGACACCCACACAAAGACTAAGGTCAAGATGCAGATGCGTTACCACTCCTGAGGCCTAAGGTATTACGCCTCTGTGCCGGAAATTACTGGGCCGTACATTACCACCTGACCGGAACACGACAGTGCTAAACACTACCATTTAGCGGCAAGTATATTAGGTAATGCGGTGGTGCCTACGCCCGCGAGCTCCGTCACTGGAGCTCTACCACCAGTAAAATTAGTTGTTATTCATTTATATTAGTAGTTGTTAGTTTCTATTAGTTTATTTCTATGACGTTACAACTGTATCTATGGAATCTAAAGATACAAAATAACACAGCAGACGGATGCATAACAAAATTTCACTTGCCAGGTTAAGTGCTCTCCTAAAAATTCAAAACAGCATCACCAAAGCGAGAGTTTTACTTAAACCGCTAACCGCTCCGCACGTGACCAAGCCATGAAACCCAACAATAAGGAATTATGCACGCTTCAGTGACTAACTGCGCCCTTCCGGGCCGTGTCACATCTTGAGTGACTGCCCAATGAGCTGAACGATTTATAAGACCCTTAATGCCCTAAATACGAACTCATATCTTAGTACATTTAATGGACCTTTTATAATGCTTTGTTTGTGTGCATCGAAGCAAGAGATATAACACAACAACAGACAAACGTTTCGTCACACGTTTTATGAGATCTACTAGTGGTATAGTTGTAGTGCAGGAGCTCGAGGGTAAGTCCGCATTACCTAATTTATCTGCCACCAAATGGTAGTGTTCAGCACTATCGTGTTCCGGTTAGATGGTAATATATGGTTCCATAAAAACTACCACAGAGACAGAACAACTTAGGGCTCAGGGCTGGTGACGCATCTACATTTTGACCTCTGGTTTTTGTGTAGGTGATAGAGCCCTAGTGATGGAGCTCGCGGGCGTAGGCACCACCGCATTACCTAATATACTTGCCGCTAAATGGCAGTGTTCAGCACTATCGTGTTCCGGTCAGGTGATAATGCACGGCCCTGTAATTTCCGGCACAGAGGCATAACACCTTAGGCCTCAGGAGTGGTAACGCATCTGCATTTCGACCTTGGTCTTTGTGTGGGTGTCTGTCTATAGACTGCAGTCATCACTTAACATCAATGTGAACGGCATGCTTGTTTACATAAAAAAAAAGTGATCATGAGCCTATGAGCTGCATGCTTGTTTGCGATCATAGTTGCATAAAAAAAAGAGAGTTACTGTAGCTCCCAAAAATCTTTTAACGGTTTTAAAGCTTTTTCAAGACAGAATAAAAGAAAAGTAATTTTTATTCTGACAAATGATTTGATTTGATGCAAAAACTGATGAATTGAAAAATTTTTTTTTTTTAATTATTTCTACAGTTAGGTGCTGCCTTTAGTAACGTTGATTCTCAGTAACACAGAATATATTAGATACACAAAACAAATTAAAAACATAAAGCCAACTAAACAGACCGTATAATTATTTTCATTTTGAATGCAGAACACAGATTTTTTTTAATAGACTGTCAATTACATCATTATACCTAATGGATTCACGCGATCCTATTATGATAACATCAGAAAACTTTATATTACATTGCCAGGTAGTCGGGGACCGCTCATTTTAGTCCAAGATCCGGCTGCCAAATCGCTACGTATATCGGGAGGTTTATCAAAATTGTTTTTATGCATTATTACAAACTATAAATAATGTGGAATATAGTTTATAGAGTAGAATAAAGTATACTAAATATGAAAGTCAGTATATTTTACTGGACGGAAAGTTTTTTTTATTTTCAGACATTAAAATAATACCATCCCAATGATTTTAAAGCTTATTGGAGCCGGTAATCGTAATTGAAATCGTGTGAATGATCATTAAAAATTATAGCGGCCCTTTTGTGGACACCTTGGCCAAATCATATTCATATTAACTGCATAAAAATAGTGTTTTTTTACTAAATATTCGTTGAATGTATCGATCTTGCAGCCGGCTCTCGTACTATTTGGTATCATCTAAACAACCAGTACAAATTACACCGACAGACAGGTCTAACAAGCTATTCATACTCAGTCCATTTCATTAGTCCGTCTCTACACTTGTGTCATGTTCCATTTCTTAATCAATAGTTAAGTATTGATCAAAGTGAATCGTGTAAAATAAAGACCGATCGTCCGTAGGCGTTTAAGAAGTATATAACTTCATAAACGCCTACGGCCTTAGTAGCCTAGTGGTAGCAAGCACCTACTAGGAACTACGCTGGGATCCCGGGTCGGGAGCTATCAGAGATAACGGTGCAAAATCCTTTATAGTATCTAGTTCTATTGGGATTTTTCCATTTTCTGGAAGTTACTCAGTACCTCGAAGTTTAGTAATGTCAGAGAATATGTAATAATACTACGTATAGAATGGACACTTCGACGTCCCGCCCGATTTGCCCGCATCACTCAACCCCTTCCCCTCTTATGGGCGACGGTTGGTATTTTGTACGTGCTACGCACACAGGTGCGCGTGTAAATGCACGTCACTGATTGATGTCTGTGTAATAGAAACCAAATTAAGCGTTTGTATGGAATTTTGGCGGAGTGTCCGCGGTGTGGTAATGATGTCAACCCGGAGATGTCAATAGGCTCGCCACCTGTTATATAGGCCGAATGCATGCATTTACCTCTGCCTACCCCTCCGGGAGCGTGGATTCGGAAAAGCGTTCTGCAAAGATTGTATATTATTATTGTATATCGTTCTTCCCGCCGAAGAGAGAAGTTCTACCCTCACCGACTAGACACCTGGCAGTGATCAACGGTGCGGTTCTCACGTTCGTTTTTGCCCAGAACATGTAAATTGTGGAATAAACTTCTCTCTGAGGTGTTCCCTCGGTGCTACAATATGAGGTTCTTCAAAAATGGGGTCAAAAGAGTCCTTCAGGACTGGCAGCGCCTTGGTGACTCCCCTGGTGCAAATGTTCATAGGCGACGAGGACTACTTTCCATCAGGCGACCCGTCTGCTTGTCTGTCAATCATTTAATGTAAAAAAAAATAAAGATATTACGATTATGACTATGCGAATGTGGATGGCTGCAGAGGCCCAGGAAGACCAAGGCTGACCTACCATGACCAAATAGGTCGAGTTCTGTCTGATGGTGGGGTCAAAAGTCTTAGGAATCTGCGTGCATGTATGAAGAGAATGATGAAGGTAGACGAGGCACGAGAGGTTTGTCAGAACCGGGATGTCTGGCGCTCTACACTCTCTGCCTACCCCGTTAGGGACCTGGCGTGAAGATACATACATACATACATTATATTTTTTACGTAACGTCACTTCAAATAAAGCCAAGTTTGGCATCACCCTAAATTACCTAGCCAAGTATCAAACAAAGATAAAATCTAGACATATTCTAAATAGTCAGGTCTCAATTTAAGCTATCGATTGAATAGATGTTTTTGCGACTAAATTACATCTACAATGTAGTTGGCCAATTATACCTAACACAGATTACATTTGTAATTGTATTAATGCAAGTCATATTTAAACGTGTTCGAAATACCGGTTCAAGTTTGCTAAAGAAGTTGAACGTAACTTCACGCCTGTCATCCCCAAAGGGGTAGGCAGAGGTAAATGCACGCATTCATGCAAACACCCACGATTCGCCGGTTACGTTTTTGGCCCATGTAACAGGTGGCGAGCCTGTTGACATCTCCGGGCACATTACCAAACTTCGAGGTACTGGGAAATTTCCAGAAAATTGAAAAATCCCAATAGAACCAGAAAAAGGTCTTTACACCATTATCTCTGATAACCCAGGACCTCAGCGTAGTAGTAGTGGCCTGCTACCACTAGACTACCGAGGCAGTTAAAAAAGTAAAAAAGAAGTTGAGGAATGGATGGATGGATGGATGGATGGAAAGTGACCATACAGCCTATTTTGAATGAAACAGTCCAGTTTTCAAGTGGAAAAACCGGACTTCGAAAGTTCGAGATCCGAGTTATCATTGGGACATGGAATTGTCCCATTTTCAGATAAAATAACGAAAAATCTACAAAAATTGGGATTTTTTATGTCATGAATTTGCAAACAAGCAGACAGTTTACATTGATGGAAAGTGATAACTGCAGCCTATAGTACACATCTACACAAAAACCAGAGGTCAAAATGCACATGTGTTGGCACCCCTGAGACCAAAGTTATCATGTCTCTGTGATAGTTATTACGGGGCCATACATTACCATCTAAACGGGACACGATAGTACTGAACACAATCATTTAGCGGCAGATAAATTTGATAATGGCACCTTGCCGCTAAATGGCCTTCGCCCTCAAGCTCCCGCACTGGAACTCTACCAGCAGTAAAAACATCTCCAAACATTGATTTCAATGATGTAAAAAGGCTTACTATAAACTCGAGGAATATCTCAAGGATAGAAATGTTTGGCTAAATGCTGATCTAGCTCCACAAAGGTGTTAAATGTAATAATCAAAGTGTAATGTTAATATTATATTGTTAATTTTAAGCTTGTTTAAATTATGGAAAATTGTAAAAATATGCCTAAGAGATATTTTTAAAAGAGCCGACTGAGTTTTTTCCGGCAAGTTTTTCTCAGATCATATTGGCCTTTGGAACTTTGCCGGTGAATGACAAAGAATGACTCTTTTTCTTTTCTTTTTACTTTTTGTTATCAGTTTGTAAAGGGGAAAAGAGATATTCTACTGATATACTTTTTACATTAGTTTATGACATTTAGTTTTATCTTAGTGATATTCTTGACATATATTTTTTATCTTGTTTGACATGTATATCAATTGTTATTCGCTTTAATTTATTTTGTTTGTTTTTGACGTGTCATAAGAGGTGCCTGTCACCCTAAATGAATAAATGAGTTTCTGATTCTGATTCTGAAAAAAAATGTAGGTGCGTTGCCACTCCTGAGGTCTGAGTTGTTGTGCCTCTATGCCAAATAACATATTATCACCTGACCGGAACACGATATCGCCAACTACTACCTAACGGCAAGTAGATTAGTAAATAAGTCGAGTTCTGTCTGATGGTGGGGTCAAAAGTCTTAGGAATCGGCGTGCATGTTTGAAGAGAATAATGAAGGTAGACGAGGCACGAGAGGTGTGTCAGGAGCGGGATATCTGGCGCTCCACGCTCTCTGCCTACCTCGTTAGGGACCAGTGCTGAATACTACCATTTAGCGGCAGATAAATTAGGTAAAGCAATGATGCAGACGCCCACGAGCTCCGTCAATGTCATTAAGTTTATTTACAGGGTCACAACGACATTAAATTTAAAATGGGTTTGATGTCCCTGATTGCATCAAAGGTTTTATAATCAAATCGAAACGTTTTCGTCTAGTAAAAGGGATCAGATACGCTGTTATTGGAAATGAGAGATCTCGATTTCGATTACCACGTTTGAAAAGAATTGACGGACTTTTATTTCTACAAGATGACGTTTGTTTTTTTAATCACGCTGTCTTCGTTGTGTGGGAGTGAGAGATTCTTTAATTGTTTAGGTTATAAATCTTGCAAATAACTACTAACATTCTGTTCTAGTTAACTAAAGTGCTCATTAGTTCAATAAGTTGTGTTGAAAAGAAAAAAAAGAGATAACGAGACATATAAAGACATTTTTATGTTTTTTTTTTTATATTCATTAATGTATTTAATTCAATTAGATTCCACCCACTTCATTATTTGTGTTTCAATTCATGAGAAACTCTTTTAATTTTAATCAACTATGCGCGGGAATGTTCTATATTCGTATGTACGTACGTATTGAATACGTATAAGGAAACGGTGTTGCCAACCATTAAAAAACCACAATATTTAACGGCATTTAATGCACCACCACACAAACTGACTAATCTCTCAATCCTCAAACAAACCTCTTAAAAACCTAACCCATTTATATAAGTTATAATTTTATATTTTTCAATAATATTTTAAAAAATGTACGTAAAGCGCTCGGCTTACTGCTAAAAAGCATCCCTATTAAGACTTTTAATAATATATTCGAGAGTTCTATTCATATTCGAATTTTTATCTAGCTAAGTATAATTTCAGTAAATGGACGTGCGAAGTGCTGATTATTTTTTGAAAAGTGACTATGTTAAACATCCCTAGGTAAAGGAAAACTTAAAATATAAGAATATTGTACCCCAGAACTATGGTACAATTATCCTAGAACTCTCTTAATAAATGTAACTTGAATTTAGGTAAAAATCCCCGCAGTTGGCCACACTGTTATTTTATTGTAAAACAGGATTCCAGTTTTAATTTATATGCAGAACACGTCTTAGTTGATATATTTTTAAAAATATGATGTCTTAATTAGCGAAAGGTCATCTACACCGTTATGCCCATAATCTTTTAATAAAACTAATAAAACTTTGTTCCACGCTGCATATATTTGAAATTTTAAATTATACTAATAACATGTGCAATAATATAAATAGGTGTAGTAATTATTTATCAGTTAGTCTGTCTAGACTCTAGACATGTTTTAATAATCCATAACCAATTTGATTCATGTTACCTAATGTACCTTTACGAATATTTTTCTGTTATCCTCACGTCTTGTGTTCAAATTAAAGTTAGTCGTTAGTTTCAAAGTCACCTGGTGATGTAAAATAGTAAAAAAATAAGTGAATAAGTAAATATGAAGTTGTTTTTCGATTATTGATAATACCGAGGTTGGTTGGTTACCTTTGGTTAGTCATTATAATATAGGATTACATACATTTATAGTTTTTTGTATATCAATGATTAGGTACATAGGATTAACACAATGCGTAATGTAACTCTCACTACTAATTTAGACAAAACCTAGTTGTTATTTAAGTACAAGGGTAGTATTGAAGCTGTTATTAAAATTAATTGAAATAAAACTATTTTTATGGATTTATCTCGCGTATATTCACCTTAAATAGTTTTTTTGTATCGTGGGTGCCGTTGTACACACAACACATAATACACAAACACCCAGACCCGAAACAAACATCTGTAGGCTAAACAAATATATGTCCCGGTGCGGGGATCGAACCCTTCGAATCAAACGGTCATCTCACACCGCTGGACTAACTCGTCGGGCTTAAATTAAGTAAAAAAGTGTATAATAATAAAACAAGACCGTCAATATTTTTTTCCGACAGATGTTTTACGTTGTAACTCTATAATATATAGAATTTATAGCCATCTCGCGTGACATATTTAGATCGAGAATGGTGGGATAGATAGGTGTACAGTAAAAAACCTATCCCGATACAATCTGCGTTGTGTGAACGTTGAAAAACCTCATTAAAATTCCAGTGGACTAGCACGCGGAAGGCGTTTGAACACCTTTGGAATGATAGGAAAAACAATGGAATATTTAATACTATTGAAGTTCTATCGAGTTTTTTTCAATGTAACACATTAAATTAAATATTCACATTGATGGTAAGTGATGACTGCAGCCTATAGACACCCACATAATGATCAGAGGTTAAAATGCAGATGCGTTGCCACTCCTGAGGCCTAAGGTGTTATGCCTCTGTGCCGGAAATTACAGGGCCATACATTACCACCTGACCGGAACACGATAGTGCAGAACACTACCATTTAGCGGCAAGTATATTAGGTAATGAGGTGCCTACGCCCGCGAGCTTCGTCATTGGAGCTTTACCACGTTTCCAATAGGTTAACAGATTTAATGAAGACAAAAAATTGAATACTTTATGCGTTTGGTTTTTTTTTTAATTTATGGAGGTGGCAAATGAGTAAGCAGCTCACATGGATGTTAAGTGAAGACTGCAGTCTCTATACAAAAACCAGAAGTAAATCAGATGCGATAGGTAGGTAGGTCACCCTGAGACCATTGGTGTTATGTCTCTGTGATAGTAATTACGGGACTTTACATTACCATCTAACCGGAACACGATAATGCTGAACGCTATTATAATAATGGCTACCCACTGCCCACTGCTGGGCATGAGTCTCACCCCTTTTTGGGGGGAGGCCTGGAGCTTAATCTACCACGCTGCTCCATTGCGGATTGGTGGAGGTGGGTGGGTTAGTGGCCAACCCGCTGTCGGATGTTTTCAAACCGCCAATAAGGCCTCCGACAAAGTTTAACGACTGCTATCCATCGATAGCAACCGGGACCGACGGCTTAACGTGCCCTCCGAAGCACGGAAACGCGCATTTAATTTGCCACTAGCGGTCACCCATCACACTAGCCGACCGCGCCCGTAACCGACCGTAACCGAGTAGATCGCTTCCGATCTACACCAGCCGCTGGGCCATGCACGCTTCTTTGGCGGCAAATAGGTTGCCTTCGAGTCCCTACACTGTAACTCTACCAACAGCGAGTAAGTAAGTTTTCTACTAATTTGTTTTCTTCATCCGAATTGTCAATTCGAGAAGGCGTAAATAATAAAAAAAGAATATAAAATAGGTTTTGTTTTATTTTATTTTAAAGAAAAATGGAAAGAAAAATTTGACTTCAGGCGAGACTCGAACTCGCGGCCTACTGGGAATCTAGTCCAGCTGCTCTTCCAATTGAGCTACTGAAGTCCTGCCCGATTTGTTATTGCCTAACTAGCATAGTTGGCAATAGATGGCGCTGCTGCTACCATAAATCAATGCAATAAATGTGAAGGAAAGATTTGACAAATCGGGCAGGACTTCAGTAGCTCAATTGGAAGAGCGGCTGGACTAGATTCCCAGTAGGCCGCGAGTTCGAGTCTCGCCTGAAGTCAATTTTTTCTTTCCATTTTCTTTAAAATAAAATATATTTCACAAGCATGTGTTAATGCGAAATAAAATAAAATCAGGTTTTGTTTTAGTTAAAAAAAGTTTGGAGTACTTATTGATACCTAAAGATTTGTTATTTGTATTTGTATTGACGACCCGGTTAGTCCAGCGGTGTGAGATGACCGTTTGATTCGAAGGGTGGCGGGTTCGATCCGCGCACCGGGACAAATATTTGTATGGCCTACAGATATTTGTTTCGGGTCTGGGTGTTTGTGTATGTGTTGTATGTGAACAACGGCACCCACGACACAGGTTTATACCTACTGTGGGGCTGTGAGTGTTAGCGTATTTTATTTATTTATTTATTTGTATTTGACAACAACACGGTAGGTTACTTTGTGACCATGTAATGTGTTACAAACGTGGTCGTTCCAATAAATTATACGATTCTGCGTGAATGTGGGTGAGGCGTGGGCATCGCGCGTAACATTCGCTGTAGGGTTGTCGAAGGATATAAATAAGTATTTACATTAATAATAATTTTAGAGTTCGCTGACTTTTTCTAAATCGCCATATAGGACAATCTTTTTTACCGCTACCCTCCATAGTTTTGCAAAAACTTAGAAATTAATAATGGGACGTTACAAATCTATACTGGAGGAGAATTTTTCTGCTAGTGCAGTCAATCCACCGAATAAAGGCGATCAAACCATTTCAATACGACTACAGTAAATACAAAAACGCCAGGCGGAAGCGTCCTACGATAAAACTACCGTCTCTACGATCGCTTATCCGCATGCCAAGGGTGGCGATTATGGCATATTCTCCCCGATGACTTATAGCACTGCTATGGGCATGTTTTGGGTAAGCTTTTGTCCCAATTGCGAGGGTTAACCCTTAGGCAAAACAGTAAAGCCTAACAAATTGGCAGAAGATCTATCTTCAGTTTCTGTGTAGATTTCAATGAAATGATTATGTCAAAAAAATTGTAAGCAAACAAAATTAATAGCAATGATTTTCTATTGGAGTTTATTTTGTTGTTTATTATACGTAATAAATATAAAATATGATTGATGGCAACCCTGGAGGCACGGAAGTACCGGAATACAAACATAAGTTCCGTTCACTTGGTTTTGTGTAACCAACCAGTAACCAGTTGCGCAACCTCATTAGCAAATATAACATTTGGTGTTCTAACTACCTATAACCTCCTTAATAATGTAAATGTAAATAACTTATTGTAATTAACAATTTGTGAACAACATTATGAATATACGTAATATTCGGCAGGCCCACCGCCTAACTCAAATGCTTTCGATTGTGACGCCTTCCTTTCAGTTTCGTACCGCCTAACTTTTGCCTGGAGGTGTTTTCGTCCACAGCTACATGGCGATATAAGAGTCCTTAAAGGCTGGCGGCGCGTTGACAACTCCCCTGGTGTTGCAAATGTTCATAGGCGACGGTGACCACTTTCCATCAGTCAACTTAATGACAAAAAAAAACATACTTCAGAGCAAACTGTTTTAATATGCGGTACAAAACTGACAAAATAACGTCATAATCAAAGCATTAAAGTTAGGCGGTCGGCCCCCAGATGCAAAACGGTCGAGGTGTCGAGGGTGGGTGGTAACGCATATACAGCATTTCAAATTTAATCAGATGGTAAACGGACTTGTTATGTTTGTGGCCAGATGTTATCGCAGCCATATTTTTGAAGAAAACACACGTTGGCATTTCATAAATTTCTCATTAGCTTTACTGTTGATAACATCGATGTGATCATCGATTAAAATTAATTTAAAGACGTAAAAAATAAGTTGCCAATTTGGATTGGAACGTTAAAAGCGTATGATAGAAATCTTAAAAATCTACACGAATATTTGATATAAACAAAAACATTAAATGTGTAATAGATTACCAAGATTCATAAGCTCATTATACCTTTAGTTTCAAAATATAATAAATCTCTAGAGCTACACTTTTGACGCTAGAAGTCGTAACTCTACACACTTTTCAAAAAGTGGCATAGTCGTTTAAAGAGCCAATTAGATGGAGAGAGTTTCTCGTACGTTTTGGTTCGAGAAAATCGTACGCTACTATCACGAGCAATAATCGCCATAACATAATCGTGTCAAAATGTTTACACACAGGCAAGAACTAAAATCTCGCGTACGATTATGTCATACGAGATTCGCTAGGACATATCGCCAGGCAAACAAATAAGGAACAATTGCGAGAATCAAGCATGATTTACAAGTTTACCGAAATAACTTTTTTCACTGGTGGTGGAGTTCCAGTGCAAGAGCTCGAAGGCGTGGGCATCACCGCATTACCTAATCTATCTATTGTGTAAACCTGCTAAAACAGGAAACTACTGAGTTTTGTTTTGGCAGGTTTTTTCTCAGTAATGTGGGCCTTGGAACTCTGCCAGTGAATGACAAAGAATGTCCCATATTTTTTGGTTTAGTCTTGTCTTGCCGTTGTATGGAACATTCTGTTTATTGTATATGCGGCGCCCCGGGTGTAGGTTGTAATTAATTGATACAACGCAATTCGGAACACACTATTATTTATTGGTAATATCATAAACACACGGAGCACGTTTTCCTCTCAGAAGGTCCCACCGGAAGAGGGCCAGAGGGCGTCCCAGTCCCCGTGACACAGATTATGTATATCTAATCTGCACAGATTAAATATACCAAACTGCACAGATTAGATATACTACACTGTTGATACCTATTTTTATTATTAAGTATTTTTGGACCATTATTTATTTTATTTTGTTTACTTTGTCATATTAGTCAACGTATCAGTAGTTACTTTATTCGCTTTAATTTAGAATTTTGTAATTTGACCTATCACAAGCAAAATCTATTATTTCCAAGTGATTAAATACATTTTTGAGTTTGAGTTATCTGCCGCCAAATGGAAGTGTTCAGCACTATCGTGTTCCGGTTAGATGGTAATGTACAACATAATAACATAGTACAGAGACAATCAACTAAAGTATCAGGGGTGACACGCATCTGTATTATGACCTCTGGTCTTTATGGGGTGTCTACAGGCTACAGTCATCACTTATCAATGTGAACTGCATGCTTGTTTGCCACATTAATTACACACTTTAATCAATTTACTGGTGGTAGAGCTTCAGTGACGAAGCTCGCTGGCGTAGGCACCACCGCATTACCTAATATACTTTCCGCTAAATGGTAGTGTACAGCACTATCGTGTTCCGGTCAGGTGGTAATTGTACGGCCCTGTAATTTCCGGCACAGAGGCATAACACCTTAGGCCTCAGGAGTGGTAACGCATCTGCATTTTGACCTTGGTCTTTGTGTGGCTGTCTATAGGCTGCAGTCATCACTTAACATCAATGTGAACTGCATGCTTGTTTGCCACTTCCTTTACATAAATATATATATAACTGCGACAGCTAAACTCTTATTACTTTAAAGTTACTACTTCTTACAGTTATTACTAAGTCTATTATCAAGATCTGAATTCGTCACAATTACATCTTAAAAAAAGAGATTTTCACTCTGATCTCCATCACAATGTGGCGTAAAAAGTTCATAATTTACTGCATTCTAGACACGATGACTCGACACTATAATCTTATTGTTAGCGGTTTTTTGATCACCCTAATTAAGTCACTACTATCGATTTTTTTTGACCAAAGTCCGAATTGAATTAGTTGTCGGTAACAACTTTTGCACAGTTGTCATTAGATAATAAAAAAAAGGTTGTTAGAATCATAATTAGGTTGAATTTGAATAATACATTTCCGATGTCATCGGATGTTATGTTGAGAAATGAAATATAGAAAGGTAATAAGACAAATTGTTATAGTAATTGGAAGGCAACTGTCAAGCCTTGGCTCTAAAGTGCAAATTATGAAGATAGTGTCGAATTTAACTAATTGTTATTGTGTCTAAATAGGTGATATTGACTGAATGTACGGCCCTGTAATTTCCGGCACAGAGGCAAATCATCTTAGGCCTCAGGAGTGGTAACGCATCTGCATTTTGACGTTGGTCTTTGTGTGGGTGTTTATAGGCTGCAGTTATCACTTAACACCAACGTGAACTGCACGCTTGTTTGCCACTTCCATTACATAAAAAAAAAAAAAGGTAATTAATGAAATGAAATTGATTATAGAACTTTATAGAAGTGATTACGATTACTTATGGTGAGATTCACAGACCGCACGACTTTACTTTGAGCAAAGTATGCTAAGAAGTGTCAGAAATGTATGGGTTTTGACAGTTCGAAGCGTACTTTGCTAGAAAGTAAAGTCGTAGTGCGGTCTGTGAATCTCGTCCTTAGAGTTCATCATTATCATTATTTTACTTCTCTAAGGGTAGTTTTTATATGTAACAAAGGTGCCAAACAAGCATGCAGTTCACATGGATGTTAAGTGATGACTGCAGCCTAATTCTGCTGGAAAAACAATAAACATTTAATTTAATTCTTTCAATACGTGTTATTTATCTAGCTATTGAGCGTTTTCTTCGCGTTGTGTGGTACAGCTTTAACTCTCTCCATTGCACAACTACGGCGAACAATAGTCAAGGCAATTGACTTGGGTCTATTCAACTGGCTTTTACATTTACACTGTTCTATGTAATCTAGACCTGGGGATCGACCGCCTAGCGCTAATGTCTTAACTTTTTCCTGGAAGCGTTTTCGTCCGCAGGTTTATCTAATACCTTTAAACGAGCAATTCTTGTATATTATGTATATATAGAATCAAGATCTCGGAAACGGCTCGAACGATTTTCTTGAAACTTACAGATTAGGGGTTTTTCGGGTCAAAAAATCGATTTATTTAGGTTCCAGGTCCAAGAAAAGCTCGGTTTCAAGTTAATAATAAATTTTCTTCCTAACCAACGACTAACGCCATCTATTGATGAATAGAAGAACCATTAGTCTACTAACGTTAGTCGTATTTTTAGCAAAGAAGAAGTGTTTGATTTGAGGTTAGACCAAAAAAATCAATTGTTATTATTCATATTTCTTCAGTATGCAATTCATACTAAATATAATTTTCAAAAATCGCTACGGAGCGAAGCTCGGTCAACCAGGTACTGTATATTTAGGAGCAAAATGTTATAGTAGGCGGATCGAAACTGACAATATAACATCATAAACAAAAGCATTAGAGGCGGTCAGCCCCCTGGTGCGTAATCAAATAGAATTATTTATTTATTCTTTACGAATAAATAAATAAATAAATTTATATTTTATTTGACATTGGCTTGTTTATAATTGTAAAAGCTGGTGGCTTTCACTGGTTCCAGTATTGGAGCTCGAGTTCGTAGGCACCACCGCATTACCTCATCTATCTGCTTCTTACTGGTGGTAGAGCTCCAATGACGGAGCTCGAGGGCGTAGGCACCACCTCATTACTTAATTTACTTGCCGCTAAATGGTAGTGCTTAGCACTATCGTGTTCCGGTCAGGTGTTATAATGTACAGCCCTGTAATTTCCGGCACAGAGGCATAACACCTTAGGCCTCAGGAGTGGTAACGCATATGCATTTTGACCTTGGTCTTTGTGTAAGTGTCTATAGGCTGCAGTCATCACTTAACATCAATGTGAACTGCATGCTTGTTTGCCACTTCCATTACATAAAAAAAAATGCCTGTGTGAACTCACTGTAAGCTTGTTATGAGATAAAAGAAATATCGTTACAAACTGCCCTCTACGCACATAAACACAAGCAAAAACTGAACGCGTTTTAATATCTAGATTCTAGACCCACAGGAGAAAAGGTGATACCGACCATAGAGGGCCTTGGGGCCAGGTTCCCATAATAGGGCATCGAGTGAACTAGCTCGATCGTTGTGTGGAGAATTACTAGATGCATTTGCAGCTACTACCGTGACATTTCGTGAAGATACGAGTATACTGACAGACGAACTGAATTTACTTCTATTATATTATATGGAATAAGTCTTAGGAATCGGCGTGCATGTATGAAGAGAATGATGAAGGTAGACGAGGCACGAGAGGTTTGTCAGAACCGGGATATCTGGCGCTCTACACTCTCTGCCTACCCCGTTAGGGACCTGACGTGAAGATACATACATACATACATACTATATGGATGGGATGTAAAAACTTAAGCGTATTTTTTACGTTAAGATGGCGGCAAACAAGCATGCAATTCACATGGATGTTAAGTGATGGCTGCAGCCTATAGACATCTAGTCAAAAACTAGAACTCAGATGCAGATACGTTGTCACCCCTGAGATTTTAGTTGTTATGTCTGTGTGAGAGTTATTACAGAGCTCCCTAACCGGAACACGGTAATGCGGAAACTACAATTTGGCGGCAGATAGATAAGGTAATACGGTGGAGCCTAGGCCCTAAAAAATTAAAATTTAATTTCCTCGGTAGCCTAGTGGTAGCAGGCCACTACTACTACGCTGTGGTCATGGGTTCGATTCCAGGGTAGGGGGTTATCAGAGATAATGGTGTAAAGTCCTTTATCTCTGGTTCTTTTGGGATTTTTCCATTTTCTGGAAATTTCCCAGTAGGTACCTCGAAGTTTGGTAATGTGCCCAGATATGTCAACAGGCTCGCCACCTGTTACGTGGGCCAAAACGTCGCAATCGTGGGTGTTTGCATGCATTTACCTCTGCCTACCCCTTCGGGGATTACAGGCGTGAAGTTACGTTTTTAAATTTAGCACATAAGTCTCCACACCGGTACTCTATATGGCGCTTGTAGGTAACTACATGTTTGGATACTTACTATCACCGGCAAATAGAATCGTAAAAAAATGTGTCCATCTTGCTTGTCCTTTCCTTGTATATCCGGTAAAACTAATCTGATATTTATGTTACATATGTTCGTGTAGTAGTGTAATTGTTTGAAATAGTCACTATCGCCAAAAATATTAAAAAAGAAAATCTTTCTTCTTGGCTCGATCAAAACTTAAATTTAATAATATGCGGTCCGCGATCTTATTTCGACCACTAGCTGCTGACCGTTAGCTCGCAGAGTAATAAAAAAAGAATCGGTAATAAATACACATGATTCGTCTACGCCCTCATGTTTTTTTTATACTAGAACCCTATAATAAACAAGACAACGTACGTTTAAATTCAAAATGTAATCGCGGGTAACAATTACGAAAAGAGAGACCCACAGAGAGACCAATAAAAAACCGACCAAGTGCGAGTCGGATTCGCGCATGAAGGGTTCGGTACCATCATCTATAAAAGTGAAAATTTTAAGCCTACCTTTATTAATATTGAGGCTACCGTTATTAATATTGAGCAAAAATACGAAAAACCGTTTATTGTATAGGGAATTAATCTATATATACAGGGTTAAATATATCTAGCGCATAAATCGTCAAAGGTGTGTTAGGTACGTTAAGACTAACAACTTTTGTTCTATGACGTTTATTATTATTATTCTGGTGACGTTTATTTTTTCTCAGCTCGGGAGCTGGTATCACTGCAACTACGGGCTATCAGCCAAGTAGATTACAGATGGGGAACATGAGTTTAGATAATTTGGTTTTCTTCAAGCTGCAGGAACTATCTCACTATTCTACAGGTATTCAGGATAGCAGCTTTTTGCAGGATAATATATAAATTATCTTTCAGGTCTAGTAGTTTTAAGCTGTTGTGGATGTTGTTGGGAATTACGCCGGTGGTTGAGATGACTATGGGAACAATGTAAACTTTATCTTGCTTCCAAATTCGAATGATTTCTTCTTTTAATTATGAATACTTGCTTATTTTTTCTGTTATTGTCTTTTGGATATTATGGGTATTGGGGACAGCAACATCTATTAAGTATGTGGTTTTATTGTTTTTGTCTTGTAGGGTGATGTCCGGTCTGTTGTAGTAGATAGTTCTATCAGTGAGTATAGCACGGTCGTAGTAAAGTTTGTAGGAGGCATTTTCCAATATGGTTTGTGGTATATATTTATAATATGGCGTGTTTGTGTCTTCTATGAGTTTATATTTGAGTGCTAGGTTTTTTCAAGTTGGTTATGTCTATGCGTGTAATCCGTTTGTGTGAGGTTTGAGCATGCGCCGGTTATATGTTGTATAGTTTCTGATTGAGTGTTGCATTTTCGGCACCTGTCGTCTGTCATTGTGGGGTCCTTGATTATATGTTTCCTATAATTTTTCGTGTTTACAACTTGGTCTTGGATTGCTATTAAAAATCCTTCCGTTTCAGGGAAAAGGCTGCCAATTTTGAGCCACATATTTGAGGCTTTTGTGTCTATATGGGATTGGTTTAAGTTGTGTGGATGTCGGCCGTGTAATACTTTTTTCTTCCAATCTTCTTCCTTCTTCTTTTGGGGGTCTCTATTATTCGGGTTGTCAAAATCTATCTGTTCGTCGAGATTAAGTGGAGTATAATTTTTGTCGTTTAAGGCTATTGCTTTGTGTATTTCACTTGTTTGAGATTTTGCAATGAAGAATACTTTAAGTTTATTTATTTGCTTTTGCCATAAGTGTAGGATGTCTATCAGGCCTCTACCTCCGTTTTGCCTTTTGATGGTAAGTCTTTCTATAGCTGATTTAGGGTGCAAATTGTTGTGCTTTGTTAGTGTGGTGCGTGTCATTCGTTCTATTTGTTCTATGTCGGTTTTGCTCCATTTTATGATTCCAAATGAGTAGGTTAGGACTGGGATTGCATAGGTGTTTAGTGCTTTTATTAGATGTTTGCCTGACAACTGTGTTTTGCAAATTGCGTTAGTTCTCTTCTTGTATTCTTTTGTAAGTGTTTGTTTTATTGTAGTGTGATCTAAACCTTTGAGTTGTTGAAATCCTAGGTACTTATAGAGGTCAATCGGTTCCATGGCTGTTATTTTATCAGTATCATTGACTTCGTAATCACCGGGTTGAATTTTGCCTTTTATGATGTGAACAGTCTTACATTTATCTAGTCCAAATTGCATCTTTATATCTTTACTAAATTTTGCAGTTGTATCTATAAGTTTTTTCATTTCTTTCTCATTTCTCGCATATAATTTAATATCATCCATATAGATAAGGTGGGAGATTGTTGATTCAGTATTGTTATATTTCAATCGGTATCCTGCCCGATCGTTATGTAGTTGGTGTGATAGCGGATTCAGAGCAAGACAGAACCACAAAGGACTTAGAGAGTCACCTTGGTAGATCTCCTTTTTTAATATCTATTTGTCGTGTAGTGATGGACTTACTTTGGCAGTTTAATTGAAGCGTAGTTTTCCATTGAGACATAACGGTGCGCAAAAAGTTAACTATTGAGGGATTAATTTTGTATATTTTTAGTATGTGTATTAGCCAAGAGTGTGGTATGCTGTCAAATGCTTTTTTATAATCTATATATGTACAATGTAAATTTCGGTTTCTAGTAGTAGCATGTTTCATAATTGTAGAATCGATGATGAGCTATTCTTTTCATCTTCAGAAACTTCTGTGAATTCCATTTCCTCTATTGAGTTCCACCTTTGTTGTTCCTCGTTTATCCAGGAAGCTTCATCAATGTGCTGTTCTTGATCTTCCCATATGTTGGACCAAAATTCTTCTAACTGTTCGGTTGTTGGTATTTCTGTGTTGTCATTTTGTGTATCGATCTCAGGCTTCATTAAATTTCTGTAAAACTGTTTCTCATTCGTAGCAAAAATAGTATTTTCGTTCTTTCTCTGTTGTGATTTTTTGTACCTTTTAAGTCTATGAGCTTTCAATGCCAACTTTTGTTTGAGAGTGTCCAAGAATTCTTCTGGTTCCCTATTATTATTTTCATGTTGTGTATGTGTCTTTACATTTCTGAATATTTTTTCTACTCTGTTCACAACTTTTTTAGATCTGTTATTGTTCATGTATTGACTTAGTTTTCCTATATCTGCTCGAAGTTTTGTTATATTATCCTCTAATCTTCTTTGCCAAGGTGGTTTGAACTTTTCCTTATGTCTCCTATTCTCTACATTGTGTGTAATTTTGTAGTTTAGCTGTTCTGAGATAACTAAAGCTGTGCAGTATGTTATTGTGTGTAAGTCGGTGAGTTGCATATCTGGTGAAATATATTCTAAGTGAACGTCCTGGTTAAAGAAGTTAATAAGTTCAGCAAGTTTAGGGCTATATTTAAGTTTGGGTAGTGTTGGACGAGCTGCCGGGTCCATTCCTGAATACAACGTTAAAGCGGTTCTAAACTTGTTTTTAATTTCTTGTAATAGATTTAGAGTCACGAGTGATTCTGAGGTAGTAAAGTCTAGTATTTCAACATCGTTTTCTAGTAGTACAGTCATTGATTGTGTTTGAGTACCTACTTGAGAAGTTTGCATGCTTAAAATATCATGGTGTGGTGTTATCACGGTTGAAGGTGTTTGTGAGAATGGAGGTATATTTGGGATAATGTTATTAGTGTCTTGTACTGGGTCCCTATTAGCTTCTTCGTCTATCAGCTGTTTCCTTATTTCTTCCTTCAATTTGTTTAGTATGTTTTGTGATAGTAGTTTATTTCTCTCTATTGCTCTTTTTTGGTCTGAAATTCGTTGTTGTGATACACTGACACTTGGGTATTTTTCTGTAAAAAGTTCGTGCAGCTTCTTCCTCCAAATTGTGAAATCTGTTTCAAGCTTAGTAATTTGGTAATAAGTGCGCATGACAAATAGGTTTACTTCCTCACTCCATTTCATACGCACTCTTGCTTTACCGGCCTTGGTGGACGCAGGTAAGAAAGCATTCGCCTCCTGCGCAACATCCAGGGCTGGTGGTAGCGGACTCATATGTCCGGTTGATGATGGTGACGTCTGTAGTGATGGTACATACGACGCTGTGCTTGGACTGTATGGTTCAAAAGGGCTATTACTTCTACTGTCTGTCTGTCTGTGTGTGACTCGAGTAATGTCGGCTGTGGCATATTTGTCGGTGGGAGCCCGCCTGCTCAACTCCTCACCGCTGACGGTTCGTATGCTGGAACACCCAGCGTCAGCTCCAGGTGTGCCCCGGCGATCGCCCCCGGGTAGCGGCCCTCTCAGTTTTCTCATTTGTCGAGTCTCCATTTTCATGGGTTTACCTTTGCCTTGTTAGCCGCGTAAGTTTCAGTTGTGCGCGTTGTCCGCCCCCCACGTGATCAGATGGTCAACACGGACGTAAGGTAGGATTTTAGGGGGCTTATTATTATTATTAGACACATTATTTCATTCTGAGGCAATACGAAATTTGCCGGGTCAGTTAGTATTTAATATTTTTTTTAGTACTTGTATAGCGGCAACGGAAATACATAATTTGTAAAAATTACAGCCTTTTTGCTATCACGGTTTATGAGATACAGTCTGGTGACAGACAGACAGATAGCGGAGGATTAATAACAGGGTCCCGGTTTTCCTTTTTACGTACGGAACCCTTAAAAGGGGACCAAAATTCAAAGCATTAATTAATATGGTACTGTCCAATTACAGCGTGGTGCAACCTGTCTTTTTCATCGCATCGCAGTGATTATTGTTGGCCGGGTACCTTCGCTTAATTCACGACAATGTTCATAAATTACTAATGCGGACGTTACTTTAATTTGGTTCGTTTAAACGCATTGCATTCAACGCACCCCGCAGCGCGGTGCGGTACGAAAAACGCGCGTTCCGAATCCAAATAATAAAAAAAAATGTATTTATATATGTATATATTTTTTTTTATCACAGAATAGATAAATAAAGATGGAATGGTAATGTGAGCGTGGCAAGCGCGCGACAACTATGCGTGTACACACACAGTTCGGCAGAACCATTCGTTCGCCGCTCGTAGTGTCGTGTAGACTGCTTCGAACGACGCATCTCTTGGTAAAATACCATGTAGTGCCAATTTTAACATGTAATATGAAATGTCAGACCTCAAGTATAAAGCGAGGAGGTATATCTTTTGATCGGTAAGTCACAAATAACATTTATTGTTATAATACTTGTAAAAAAATATAAATATGCAAAGGAATATGAATATTCGAACTTAAACTGCATTATTTAAACGTTACTGCTAGCGAATACATTGTTCGTTAAGCACTCGCTCAATTAACGCTATTACTGTCTCCGCTGGCAATGTACAGCATATAATGCGTTCGCTACACTTCGACTAGTTTATTGGTGAGTATATTGTTGTGTGCGTGCGAATGTTTATTGTCTACGGGCGTTACATCTTAGTATGCAAACTTACGCAAACGAATAGTTGCTCTGAGATTAATGTGTGGGTGATTGTCGAGATGGTGTAACATTTGTGTAAGAAATTGCATGGTGGGAGAAAAGTGGCGACACTGGTTCTAATACTAAATTGAAGCAAAGGCCTTTCCATCCTTATTTATCTATTCCGTGTTTTTTATGTTATGGAAGTGGTAAGCAAGCATGCAGTTCACATTGATGTTAAGTGATGACTGCAGCCTATAGACACTCACACAATGACCAGAGGTCAAAATGCAGATGCGATGCCACTCCTAAGGCATTAGGTGTTATGCCTCTGTGCCGGAAATTACAGGGCCGTACATTACCACCTGACCGGAACACGATAGTGCTGAACACTACCATTTAGCGGCAAGTATATTAGATGTTGATCTTATTGTGTATTCACAAATTCCCGATTCCCGATACCCAAGCAGAACTGAAATGTTCCAACTGTCTTTGTTAATATCGTGATGCCAGCTCCATTTTGCATCGCATTACACATTTATATATTCGATTGTGTTGCCATTCATTCTGAGAATACTAGCGAGTCTCGTTTAGTTGCAAGTTTACTATATCCTATAGTTTTGTGATATTTAACTGGTGGTAGAGCTCCAGTGAATGAGCTCGCGGGCGTAGGCACCACCGCATTACCTTATATACTTACCGCTAAATGGTAGTGTTCAGCATTATCGTGTTCCAGTCAGGTGGTAATGTATGGCCCTGTAATTTCCAGTACAGAGGCATAACACCTTAGGCCTCAGGAGTGGTAACGCATCTGTATCTTGACCTTGGTCTTTGTGTGGGTGTCTATAGGCTGCAGTCATCACTTAACATCAATGTGAACTGCATGCTTGTTTGCCACTTCTATTACATAAAAAAAAAATGCTTATATAAATTGCAGAGTACAGATGTTCGTGCTGGTTTTAGTTTAATGATACTTAATGAAGAATTTGATATGGTATGGATAATGTGGAGATTCTGTAATGAATCTGTTTTGACGACCCGGTTAGTCCAGCGGTGCGGAACCACCATTTGATTCAAAGGGTCGCGGGTTCGATCCCCGCACCGGAACAAATATTTGTATGGCCTACCGATATTTGTTTCGGGTCTGGGTGTTTGTGTATGTGTTGTATGTGTACAACGGCACCCACGACACAGGTTTATACCTAATGTGGAGCTGTGAGAAGTGTAGTAATGTAGTTCCATTTTTTACTGCTGTCCCCACTAACTTCGTATCGCTTAATTAAAAATAGAGATACTCGTACTAATACCGCTATTAAAAAATGGGCGTTAGTTGTAGAAATGTGGAAATTAAGGGTTATACGTAGATTTTATTGTTATATCTTAAAATCAAAAAAAAAAATTCTGTCTCAAGAATAAGAAAAAATAATTGGGGTGGCTCACCCCAATAACGTAACTTCACGCCTGTAATCCCCGAAGGGGTAGGCAGAGGTAAATGCATGCATTCAAGCATACATGCAAACACCCACGATTCGCCGGTTACGTTTTGGCCCATGTAACAGGTGGCGAGCCTGTTGACATCTCCGGGCACATTACCAAACTTTGAGGTACTGGGAAATTTCCAGAAAATGGAAAAATCCCAATAGAACCAGAGATAAAGACTTTTTCACCATTATCTCTGATAACCCCCTACCCGGGAATCGAACCCAGGACCTCAGCGTAGTAGTAGTGGCCTGCTACCACTAGGCTACCGAGGCAGTTTTTTCTTATTATTGAGACAGAACCCTTAACATTTTGGGATAAAAGTCGTTTCGGGGGAGTAATGTTAGAAACACTGTGACACGAGAATTTTATATATTAGATAATGTGGAAATCTATCTCTATTGAATTACAGGGCTTTACAATGTCTGATCGGAACATGATAGTGCTGAATACCTACTACCATTTAGCGGGAAGTAAATTAGGTAATGCGGTGGTACCTACCTGTTGCTAGGTCCAATTTGTTATAAATCGGGACAGTAGGTGAAATAAATCGGGACCCAGGTGTAAGAATCAGGACAGTAAAAAAAGTAAGCCAAAAGATTTTAATTAATTTATTGATTTATCAAAAGCCTCGGGCCCCAAAGAGAGATCTGTAGAGAGGCTTTTGTCTGGCAGTGAACGTCTTTCGGTTGCGGTAATGATGATTGATTTATCGGTACATTTAACGTCACGATCAGATGTTAATCGGGGCGAGTCCCCAGAGCCCTGAAAATCGGGACGTCCCGCGCAAATCGTGACACCTGGCAACACTAGTACCTACGCCCACGAGCCTCTCTACAGCCTTACAAACTAATCATAAAGCAAGTTGAAGTTCTATCGTCAGGATATATAATCACTGGGACTCTATCAAACTCAAACTCAAACTCAAAAATTCATTGAATCACTTGGAAATAATAGAATTTGCTTGTGATAGGTCAAATTACAAATATAAAATTAAAGCGAATAACAACTGATACGTTGATTAATATGTCAAAGTAAATAAATTAATAATAGTCCAAAACTACTTAATAATAAAAATAGGTATCAACAGAATGTTCCATACTCTCTTTTACAAACGGCGAGATAAGACTAAACAAAAAAATATGGGACATTCTTTGTCATTCACTGGCAGAGTTCCAAAGCCCACATTACTGAGAAAAAACCTGCCAAAACAAAACTCAGTAGGGTCTTTTCAAAATATGTTCCTTAAAACTATTTTCACAATATGAAACTTATAACTTTGTTTTAGAATATCAAGTACAATGCACATTCATTTCACAAAATTATTGTTTAGTCTTGTGGAGCTAGACCAGCATTTGTCCAGGCATCTCTATCCTTTAGATAGTCATCGAGTCTATAGTACGCATTTTTACATAGTGTGCGTTTAATACATGACTTAAATTTATTATCTGTAAGTTCAAGAATGTTGGACGGAATTTTGTTATAAAACTGTATACAACATGTTAAGAAACATTTATGTGTTTTCGATAGGCGAAAACTTGGAAATACTAATTTATTTTTATTTCTGGTATTATAAGTATGTATATCATTAATTTTCTTAAATAAGTGTAAGTTTTTCCTAGCATACAATATATTTTCATAAATATATTGGCAAGGGACCGTCGTTATATTTATTTGCTTGAATAATTCTTTCAAGGAGTCACGACTATTTAAGTTATATATCGCTCTAATAGCTCTCTTTTGTAATATAAATATTGAATCAATTTCAGCTGCCCGACCCCACAACAAAATACCGTAGGACATGACACTGTGAAAGTAGCTGAAATAAACGAATATCACCAGTTATTTAGTTTTTTACAATTAAGCCAGGGAGACACTTATAAAGAATAAATACATACGAGTACGTTAAAAAGCGGGTGTTATTTGAAAATATAAGTAGGTGTTGATAATGTAAGCTGTTCACGACGTTTTAATGAAAGTAGATTACAAACTAATCATAAAGCAAGTTGAAGGTACCATAAATAAACTAACTTAACAGGTTTGGAATTGTTAAAATTTCTTACGTACATTTTACGATAAAAAAAGAACTAGCAGCTGTGGAGCGCAGTCAATATTTATTTTACAATTAACCTCGTGCTCTTGGACGGGTTCCGTTTACGTCAGCAATCCTCAACCTTTTGTTTGGTTGCGTATCTTACTTATTATTTTAAATGTGAAAGAAAGGAAGTTTGTTTGTTTGTTGTACTCAATCATGCTAACGCGGCTGGACGGATTTCGATGAACTTTTGTACAGAGGTAGAGTTTAAATGGCTGTAACACATAGAATAGCTTATTCTTTATCCCGTTCAGAGGTTCCTCAGGTGATTTTTAAATTAATCTTCAATTATTTAGATAGATTGGTAAAAAAGTTGCCGATTACAATTGCTGTTGCATGTATCCGAACGTCTGGTAGACAGATGACAGCTGAATTCAAAATTAAAAACTATGTATTATATAATAAAGTTTACTAATTTTGCCCCCGAATTTGTGTGCTCATAATTGACGTTTCTTTAAAAATTCTGAGCCACCTGATTCTCTCCTACACTCCTAGAATTTCACAAAAAAAAACAAAGACAAACCACTTTAGAATATTAACTTGTGCACCTAAAGAAAATTTTCTGATGTTACAATAAAACAGTCGATTTGAGATGTTTTCGATTCACAATTGAACCCGATTGGAGGCACTGCAGGTTTCACTAGAGCTTATTTATAGTTTTCTTAGTTATTTATAGTTATCTTTATTTCTTTTTCTTTCCTTAGAGTCTGGCGAACGCGTAGCACATTGAGTACCACTGGACTACGTAATGAGAATTGCCATATTTGAATTGCCCGTTTTAGATAGCATCGGTTGTATTTTTAAATTGGAAGGAATCAATGGACGTATTTAAATAGTTGACATATTTATATCGAGATTCCTGCTCCGTAATTTATTTTAAAATCCAGATAAAGTTCGGATCTTCATCTTCATCTTCGAAACATAATTTTGAGCAACGTACAAGTATTTACACATTGACGACCCAGTTAGTCCAGCGGTGTGAGACGACCGTATGATTCGAAGGGTTCGGTCCCCGCTCCGGGTCAAATGTTTGTATGGCCTACAGATAATGGTACTGTTTAGGGACTAGATGTTTGTGTATGTGTTATTTGTGTATAACGGCACCCACGATACAGGTTTATACCTAACGTTTGACTCGGAGTGTAAGCGTTATTTCATATATTACGGGATACGCAGCAGCGGCGGTCTATTCTCCCTCCGTCTTACGAATGTTGGATTAGGTTACATGTCCTGACGCGAGTTAACATTACATTTTTTAACCATGACATTTTAAAAGTGCACGAACCCGAGAAAGAATAAAAAAATAGCTGTGACCAAATATTTGCCTTGCCTACTTCGGAATTCTAGAACGGACAGGATTGTTTTATTTTGACACTGAAACCGATCACCCTGAGCCAAAATGCTTTGACTGAATAATCGTTTAAAATGTATCCATTGAAAAGAAGCAGAAGCAGAAGAAGAAGAAGAAGAAAAGAAGAAGTATAAGAAAAACTCTTTATTGATGCAGTCGAGAGACACACATACGAGACATAAGAAATATTTGAGAAAATAACAAAAAAAAAAACTTATCTAAGTGTAAGTAGAAACTTACGTAACTACTTACAGACTTACATATTTAAATAAAAGACTTCAACGAATTGATAAAAATGATATCTTCCGCGTTGAAGTTAAAATAAGACCTTAGTAGATCCGGTACAATCAGTCTTTACACTCTATAAACTTTATTTTACGACTCTGCTACCACACTCCGTCGCGTAACTATGTGCTTTAAAGCTTAGTGTCCACCTGACGCGGCGGGTTGGATCGGGTATACGATCCAATATATCTATCCGATCTATTATAAGTTGGATCGGGTCTTCAACTTCAACGTCAACTTATAACGCAAAAATCAGCATGCCGAGATATTTTTGAGTGATGTAAAATTACCGGAGTCGTATCTTGAGGGCGTAGGCATAGACACCGATATTTCCTTATATAACTACCAAAAAACAGTAGTGTTTAGCGCAATCGTAGATGGTTATTGATGTCTCCGTAAGAATTTTCGCAGAGTCCTTTGCCTTGAGCCTCAGAGATGGCAACTTGTATGCATTAAGACATCAGGTTTTATGCAGTTGTTTTGGCTACAGTAGACACTTATCGCTCATATAAACTGCAGGTTTGTTTGCCGTCTTCATTATTAAAAAAATTGTATTTAGTGGGATATATTATAACGGATAAAGAACCTTCGATCATATCGAAGAACATATTAATGCATAATCGCCACGCTTGACATACGGATTGGCAACGTAGTGGCGGTAGTCTTATCGCAGGGCGCTGCTGCCCATTTTGCGGTATTGCATTTACTACCGTCCCATTAGAATGGTTTGACCGCCATTGTTCGTTTGACTGACTGAAAAATGGAAAAATTCTGTTCTAGTAGAAGAAAATTCTTCCGCGAGCGAGCGGTGGGGTCGCGTCCCGACGCCAGGCTATTTTTGTCGGTTCAATCAAAATGCTCGCTGCATCTCACGTCCACTAGAGCCGGGCCGTCGCCCGGCTCTAGTGGACGCTAAGATTAAAGTGTTCATAAAATCCCTTGAAAGTTATGACTATGATGAGAGGTAATATCGTTAGTATCCGGTACATGTACACACTGATGTTATAAATTATACTGATGCTTTGATCTGGTGAAAATTACAATCAGTTATGACGGAATTGTAATTGACTAGCACTGCATTTTATACGACTCTGTAATTTCCGGCACAGAGGCATAACACCTTAGGCCTCAGAGGTGGTAACGCATCTGCATTTGGACCTTGGTCTTTGTGTGGGTGTCTATAGACTGCAGTCATCACTTAACATCAATGTGAACTGCATGCTTGTTTGCCACTTCCGCAACATAAAAAAGGTCTTATTTTAAAGAAAAATGGAAAGAAAAATTTGACTTCAGGCGAGACTCCAACTCGCGGCCTACTGGGAATCTAGTCCAGCCGCTCTTCCAATTGAGCTACTGAAGTCCTGCCCGATTTGTCAAATCTTTCCTTCACATTTATTGCATTGATTTATGGTAGCAGCAGCGCCATCTATTGCCAACTATGCTAGTTAGGCAACCGATATAATAGACTTTGCAGTTTATTGGTTTGTGGTTTATAGGAAAGATTTGACAAATCGGGCAGGACTTCAGTAGCTCAATTGGAAGAGCGGCTGGACTAGATTCCCAGTAGGCCGCGAGTTCGAGTCTCGCCTGAAGTCAAATTTTTCTTTCCACTTTTTTTTAAAATAAAATATATTTCACAAGCATGTGTTAATGCGAAATAATATAAAACATAAAAAAGGTCATCTATACAAATAAATAAAATTGGAGTGTCTGTTTGTAATATTAAAATAACCGCTTTTTACTTAATGCATATGTATAATATGTATACACGGTACATATACCAAAACAACATTTTTTACAATTTTTGTCTGTCTGTCTGTCTGTCTGTTTGGCGGGGCTAATCTTGGGAACGGCTGGACCGATTTTGACGGGACTTCCACTGGCAGGTAGCTGATGTGATAAGGAGTAACTTAGGCTACTTTTATCTCCATACATCCATACAAACATACCTACATACAAATAAATAGAATTTGAGTGTCTCCGATTTTGACGGGACTTTCACTGGCAGGTAGCTGATGTGATAAGGAGTAACTTAGGCTACTTTTATCCCCATACATACATTCATACATACCTACATACAAATAAATAGAATTTAAGTGTCTCCGATTTTGACGGGTCTTTCACTGGCAGATAGCTGATGTAATAAGGAGTAACTTAGGCTACTTTCATACTAGCTGCGCCCACGACTTCGTCCGGGTAGAAAGATACTGAACAATCATATTTTTTCTCACGTGGACGAAGTCGCGGGCACAGCTAGTTTAATATAAGATTGCTTTTATAACACACTTTAGACAAGCGACCCTTGTTCTAATCGTTTTGAACAACTAAACTTATTTTGAAAAAGTTAAAGTTCGTGTGAATGAGAGTACATATCGGTGTAAAAATGAAAAAGGCATGCTCTGATGGTTCGGGCATGTCGAAAGAATGTCGAATGAGCAAATGACTAAATAGATATACAATGCGAATGTGGCTGGTTGCAGAGGCCCAGGAAGACCAAGACTGATCTTCCTAGACCAAATAGGTCCAGTTCTGTCTGAGGGCGGGGTGCCTTGGGAATCGGCGTGCATGTATGAAGAGAGTGATGAATGTAGAAGAAGCACGGGAGTAAGTAAGTAAATATTCTTTATTATACACCAGTAATGTTCAATAAAAAGGGAGGTGTGTCAGGTTCGGAACATCTGGTGCTTCACACTCTCTGCCTACCCCGTAAGGGAATTGGCGTAAAGATACATACGTACATAAAAAAATTGTCAATCACTTACTACGAGTTTTTGTCACAGCAGATTCTACTGCAATATTGATTTTCAAGGTTTTCAAGCTCAGAATCAGAAACTCATTTATTCATTTAGGGTGACAGGCACCTCTTATGACACGTCAAAAACAAACAAAATAAATGAAAGTGAATAACAATTTATATACATGTCAAACAAGATAAAAATATATGTAAAGTCAAGAATATCACTAAGATAAAACTCAACAAAAACAAATATTTGTAATTGAGTTCAAATAATAGAATTTAGAAGACTAATATGAAGTCATTGATTTCATCATATCGGCTGCCTTAATATCATTATTTAACCCAGGAAAAGTTCAATAATAATAACTTATACATAGAAAATTCTAACGACATGTTGATTTGAAATTCATAACAGATCTCCGATCGTATTTGTATGGGAGAGTTGTCTGTTATACGTCTGTTAAATGCGATATTATGGGAATGTAGTGTACCTTTCAGTTATAGGAATGCAGGAAGAGAAGTTATAATGTCAAAATGTTTGTTGGCAATGATGTTACAAATAAGAAAAGATAGAAGTCGAATGGTGGTACTTGTGGTGCCTGTTTGTAAGTGCTTACTTATGGTAGCGTGCACCGACCCATGCCTACAGGAGGGATTTAATGGATATGAAATTTCAGATACGGTTTGGGATATAGTAATGATTTTTTTTATATAATGCAGTTCACATTGATGTTAAGATGACTGCAGCCTAGACACCCACAAAAAGACCAAGGTCGAAATGCAGATGCGTTACCACTCCTGAGGCCTAACGTGTTATGCCTCTGTACCGGGAATGACAGGGCCGCACATTACCACCTGACCGGGACACGATAGTGCTGAACACCACCATTTAGCGTTAAGTATATTAGGTAATGCGGTGCTGCCTACGCCGGTTCTGTTCTACGTAATTAGGTACGGTTACGGATGTTAGATTTTCAAGGAATTTCAAGAGTAAAATACAAATTTTGTGAATGTGAAATTGCTCACAAGTTAGTAAGTTATGAGTAAGTATGATAAGACGACAACAGTATTAACTAATAATGCCAAAGGTCACGCGCTGCTTGTGTGACGCCTCTCTTCGATATTATCCGAAGCTTTTATTTCGGTTTCAGTAACGGTTACGGATATTTTTATCGGATATCCGATGGTCACGGTTACGGAGTTCCCTTATATCTAGAAAGAAAGAAAGAAAACATTTATTTGGACAGCACAGAGACATGACGATACAAAATTACCAGACGATAAGGTACATAGGTACAATTATACAAAAGGAAAAACAATAAAAATGACAAAAAGAGAAGGCTGACCTAAATGGGAGCCCAATTCAGCTTCATGTCAAGTCAATAACGTTAATCGACCTGACGCTGATTTTCATCTGGGACCCAGGTTCCAGGGTCTAGGTTGATCACAGGTCTAGAGCGAAAGTTGCATAGCCCCTTATCCCATGATGTCTATGTGTTTCCTTCCAACGCAAGACTCGCAGGTGTCTCCCTTACGCAGTTGTGTAAATTTATTTAGGCTGAGAGCCCTTCGGTGAAGTAGACGTTTGGAGACGCCACTAGTCTCGAGACGAGCTTCCTACATAAATCAATAAAAAAAAAGAAAAAAAAAAGATGGTAGGGTTCCATATGGCGGAGGCGAACTTTACCTAATCTATCTGCCGCCATATGGTGTTCGCTTTAGTACTGCTGCTGTTAGATAAGTCGACGTAACAATTAGGTATGCATATTCATGTCAAATTACAGGTTTAAAGTACTATGAGAACAAAAACCATCTGGACTCTGAATATACAAAAGATAGTAACCTAAACCCCCTACCTTTGTGTATTTTTAGACTCGAAACTTCGTCCTTCGCGATAACAAATTTTCTGTACACGGAAGTATGAATGTAAAGTAGTATTATCTTCCTAATATCATTGTTACTTTGTAAAACTGTCATAAAATATGAAAGATAATTGACTTTATTGGGTTTACCGTACCATGCTCGTGCCGTACCACGGCCGTATCGGTACAAGCGAGGGAATGTCATTTGTGTATATTGATTTGCTTGTTAAATCGATTGAGAGCATTCTGTCATCGAACAAAGAATCAGAATCAGAAACTCATTTACTCATTTAGGGTGACAGGCACCTCTTGTGACACGTCAAAAACAAACAAAATAAATTAAAGTGAATAACAATTGATATACATGTCAAACAAGATAAAAATATATGTAAAGTCAAGAATATCACTAAGATAAAACTAAATTTAATAAACTAATGTAAAGTTGTAACATTTTAGCTTGTTTTATTTTTAGCGTTTAGTGAGCTATGAGCAAATCAAAAATAAATTCGAGTTGGGATGTATAGCTAATAATAATATATATACTAGTGATCAGACAATGGTCAAAATTCTATGACGAATAATAATTGGTACTAGAGTCCCAGTGAGGGTCATGGTAGAGTTCAGCACTATCGTGTTCCTTATATGTTTGTTATACATCAAAACAAAGTTAAATTTTAATAAGTCTACCCTATGAAATGGTGGTATTGCCCCTGGTGTAAACATTATACGATTTATAGTTTTTCACGCAAACATTTAAAAAATATTTTTATACAAAATACCTATTTTATATAAATGTCTTTTTTTATACAAAAATATTTTTGTTTTACTCGTGGTGAGCTCCAGTAACGGAGCTCGCAGGCGAAGGCACCACCGCATCACCTAATATACTTGCCGCTAAATGGTAGTATTCAGCACTATCGTGTTCCGGTCAGATGGTAATATACGGCCCTGTCATTTCCGGCACAGAGGCATAACACTTTAGGTCTCAGAAGTGGTAACGCATCTGTATTTTGTCTTTGTGTAGGTGTCTAGAGGCTGCAGTCATCACTTAACATCAATGTGAACTGCATGCATGTTTGCCATTTTCATTACATAAAATAAAAATACAAATCCTATTCATATTATACCTTATACTTATATTAACAGTAGGAATACAATTTTCACGATCATTACCCCAACAATTCAAATTTACACCACCTCTAAATCCATTAAGGAGCCAATTTCTGTAATAGTAAAACGTAATAAGAGTGTAATGGCATTTTGTGGCCGCTAAATTGCCGGCCATTAACCACTGGATAGCGTAATACGAAATTATTGTTTCTAAATACAGTCGTTTATTCAAAATTATCTTTCTAAGGATATTGGTTGTATAAAACAATCTATGTACACATTATTATAAAACAAAGTCCCCGCAGCGTCTGTCTGTTCGCGATAAACTCAAAGACCACTGCACGCATTTTCATGCGGTTATCTATCACCCATACGTAAATAGCACTCTATCAGTCTCTATCTACTTATCTATATGCATGAGGAAGGTTTGTGTTTACGAGAAACTAAAGTTTACAAACCATATAACTATTTGTCCCAGCGTGGATATTGAAAATTTCGATCGTCGTCGAGCAAGAACACCAACTGAGTTGATCATAAGGGGGACTTATGATCAACTCAGTTGGTGTTCTTTCTGAACTAAGTACTGGACGAACTGCACCATCAGTTAAATTAGCATTATTGTCTTGCTGGTGTCCCGTGCCGTCAGCCCACAGAATACCCTTGCTTAAGTCATTAACTTTATAATATCGCATAGTTCTAAATTGGTCCTTCGAGCCGGATCCAACAATAAAACCAACGAGATTCAAATTAGGTTAAAACAAACATAGTTTTTTTTTACTCATGTTCAGTTAAAAGATGTCCACTCGGACAAAAGCCTTCCTAAATATGTTCTCAACAGAGGTATGTGTCATTCGGGGAGATTGTGCCATAATCGCCACCCTTGGCATGCGGATTAGCGATCGCAACGGCAGTTTTATCGCGAAATGCTACGATATTGCATTTACTTTAGAAGTAAGTACCCACTACTCATACTGATACAGTGATACAGAAAATATGTTTTATTGTTGGATCCGGCTCGAAGGACCAATTTAGAACAAAGCGGTATATAACTTTTTGTCAAGGCGCGGGTATTGAATCTTTCAATAGTTCTCCTTATGATTAGCTCACCTGGTGGTCTTTCTGAACTAAGTACTGGTCGAACTGGACCATCATTTAAATCAGCATTATTGTCTTGCTGTGGGAGTCCCGTGCCGTCAGCCCACAGAAAACCCCTGCTTAAGTCATAAACTTTATAATACCGCGTGGGTTCCGCATATATATATTTATGGCGGCCATAAAATCTGGTGAAATGTTTTGTTCTTGTATTTTATTATTGACATTGAATATGTAAATCGACAGAAATCTTACTACGATATTATTTTGTATCGGTTATAAAAGTTTTGAAGAAATAATTTGACACGCTTTTAACTTTATTGTTTGCAACAAATTTTAGTGCTTTCGTTTGATATGTCACAACAGTTGCGTATACTTTGAAAAACTTTCCTTTTTTAATCGAATATTTTATCCCCCAAAAGGACCACCTATTTTAAAATTATTTTATTTTCGTTCCGTATATATACGTCACTAATTTATATTCAATCGGTTTAGTACTTTCAGAGAAAATCGTCTGTGATAGACGGACAGAAAGATAGAAGTACGTGTGATCTTATAAGCCTTCAGTGGTTCACTCGTTTAAGAGGCACGATGCTCCATGCTACAGACAGACACACAGCACTAATAGTTTGACAAATATTAATCATACTACTCTACTTTTGCATCAAGAGTTAAAAAACCCTATTAGGAGGACTTTTATGTCTAAAGGTTGACAGACAATCAAACGGGCCACCTGATGGAAAGTGGTCACTGTCTCCTATGAACATTTGCAACACCAGGGGAGTTGCCAACGCTGCCAGCCCTTTTTTTTTTTTTTCGTTATGGAAGTGGTAAGCAAGCATGCAGTTCACATTGATGTTAAGTGATGACTGCAGCCTATAGAGACCCACACAAAGACCAAGGTCAAAATGCAGATGCGTTACCACTCCTGAGGCCTAAGGTCTTATGCCTTTGTGTCGGAAATTACAGGGCCGTACATTACCACCTGACCGGAACACGATAGTGTTGAATACTACCATTTAGCGGCAAGTATATTAGGTAATGCGGTGGTGTCTACGCCCGCGAGCTCCGTCACTGGAGCTCTACCACCAGTAAAACCCCTGGAGAGAGAATACTTTTGACGCTTTTTTTGAAGAAAATGTTAGGTGTTAAATCTACTTCGTTAATGACTTCGTGACGATTATTTTTTAAAACGGTCTCATCAAAGATGCGTTCACGTTTAAATAAGACGACAGAACACTAAAATCGTGATCACGAACTCGCTACAATTCCGCACATTGTAACCCACAACACTAATATCCATGAATATTTATCGACATCCTAAATGCGTCTGAAATATAAATGTCTCTTAATTTATGACTTAATCTGGCATTTCGAGCTAGATTTATGGACGTATATTGCAAATCTTATCGCTTTGGGATGCTTTAAACATGACAAATAATAATAAAAATGAAGCGACAGATTTAATGGTTTGACATATGATTCGCTATGTAGTAGATCCGATTTTTATTGTTCTCAATTGGTCCTTCGAACCGGATTCGACAATAAAACCAATGACATTCAAATTAGCTTAAACCAAATGTAGTTTATATTCAATGTTATCTTATGTGATGTAATTATTAAGATTCGAAAAATTTTACATTTTTCGGATACTGTTTCATTTATATCCCAAGTAGAAATTAAAATTAAATTCTATCTGTTCTAATATTTTAAATCGAGATTTTTTTATGTTTCTCATTGTTTAGAACTAACGAAGGTCATGAAACTATATAGTTTTGTAATGTAAGCCCGGCCTAACACAGCCATTTAGGGGTGTACAGAGCTGTGAGATGATTGCAGAAATCATATCAGCTACCGAGGTCACGGACAGACTGGTAGCTGGAGAGCGACCGAAACGTCGGGTAAGAGAAGTTGGGAGTAGTGGCGAATAGTGGTATACGCGAGAAATCGCCAAATTTGATTTCCTACAATGTAGGAAGCTCGCGAAAATCTACGAAAACGTTACAATAATATCTATCACGTATCAAAATCGCTAATGCTGTAAGAATGAAAGAAAGAAAATATTTTTATTTCGAATTGATCTTTACATAATATACTTTCAAAACGTCAAGAAATCATAAATGACCTAGAACAACCATTACATATAGTAAAAGCAAAAACATAATTATATTAATAGTAAATTAAAAATAGAATTTAAAGTACTTACTTAGTTAAAATATAATTATCACAAAACTTTTCAATTCCTTCAATGATGATACATGAAGTAAAAGAAAAACTTATTCATCGAGATTAAAGTTATTCACTGAAACTGATTACATTCAAGTTTATCGATATCGCGAGACCACGTTTACAGTTTATACAGTGGCATATACACAATAAGTATTTTTACTGGTGGTAGAGCTCCAGTGACGGAGCTCGCGGGCGTAGGCACCACCGCATCACCTAATATACTTGCCGCTAAATGGTAGTGTTCAGCATTATCGTGTTCCGGTCAGGTGGTAATGTACGGCCCTGTAATTTCCGGCACAGAGGCATAACACCTTAGGCCTCAGGAGTGGTAACGCATCTGCATTTTGATCGTGGTCTTTGTGTGGGTGTCTATAGGCTGCAGTCATAACTTAATATCAATGTGAACTGCATGCTTGTTTGCCAATTCGATTACATAAAAAAAAAATATATTACAACACTTAAAACAATACAAAGAAATGACATAAATCCATTGCTTATTGCTTTTTCACGATTATTTGTGAAACCCTCATATTATGTCCATATAATAAGTGGATATGCGTTTGAAGAGAAAAATAAGAATGTAACGTCATTTCAAATTAGTCACGTTTTAACTTTTATAGCCTCCTCTGTCGGATTGTTATGTGTTTTGGTTTAATTAATTGATTGATAATGATAGTGATGAAAATATATTATTGGAAAGTTATAATATTTAAGTGAAAGTAATTTTTAAGTGGTACTTTCTTTTTATATCATGAAAGTGAGTGGCAAATAAATATGATTTGCTTATATACTACAAAGATATTTAAATATACTTATCGGTCTACAGGTGCGTTGCGAAGGCTAAAAATCGAAGATGTCTCATCTCCGTGTCTTTATTTTCAGGGCTTTATTTACCATTTTACCGAAACAATGTAGTGGAGTTTTAACTCTACCATCTCAAAACTCTACTGTTCAGTTAGCGCACCTATTTAATAGTTTAATCTATTAAATTAGTTTGAGTACGACCCTGTTTTTTGGCACTGAGGCATAACAACTTAGGCCTTCTGTGGCATAACTTCTTATGCCTCAATGCCAGCGGCAAAATAATGGCAACGGGTCTACATTGAAATTTCTGGAATTTCTGGTTTTGTGTAGATGTCAATCAATCTGAACTGTAAGCGTATTTATCACTTAATGATATAAAAAAATAATATGTCAAGGATCGGTAGTAATCGGTACTTATTGCATTGAGGAAAACATGTAAGGGACTTCATACTCCTATTACTTATAAGGCGTTAAGGTCAGATTTACATAAAGAGTATCAGTTTACTTCCTAAACATCTGTACATCGATATCGATAGGAGTACATTAGCATCCCCTTATCGCCAGTGAAGCGTCCGTAGCGAGCGCCGTCTTCTGTCAAGATATGACACGGTTCAGGTACTCGTTCCTATCGCTAGCGGTCCGTCATATCGCTAGCGATAGATAAGTAGACTGAGAAACAGTTCAAAAGAACAAACAAACGTTAACTGTTTTGATGTTTACCTAGTACTTTCAATATTTCTTGATCTTTAAAATTTAAATACTTATCAACGTAGGTTTATTACGTCTATCCATATTCCCTGTAGCAACAGATGGACCCTATAGGGTCCAAGAACAATAAAAAAAATCGTGTAGCTTGAAGGAATATTCAATTGATAATGATTTTTTCAATGAATTATTATTTTTTCACCTGGGAAGGAAGGCGGTCAAACAAGTACCTTAACAAAGTCACTATCAGGACCGCACTGAGTAATTAATGCATCGGAATATTAAATGCATACGGAAAATGACGTAGGCGGATCATGTGCATCGGACACATCGCTGCTAGTGACGCGTTTTATGTTGTCGATGTTTTTATGTTACTCTTTGATATAAATATTTGTATGCGTCAAAAGGTGTTGCTACTTTTATGTTCCTCATTTTCTTTATTATCATGTATCTTTCTAAGCTTTATTTAATGTTCCTGCAACTTATTCGTTTATCTACTAATCTCATCAATTTAGACATTGAACTGTGTTGTGTGTGCCTCTTCATCACTTTTATTATAAACAATATAAAAAAATAACTTACTGTAGAATAACGAAGCTGTACCTATCATCATACTAATGTAAACCACATAAGTGTGTGCGGACCACGTTACAGATTGATGACTGATTAGTTCTTGTCAGTCATCTTATGATGAAGTGGATTTTACTGCATCGTAAAAAGGGTTAAGAATATCACATGACAGGTTTATATAAATAAATAAAAAGGCATTTTTAATTAAAAAATAACTGTGGAAGCTTCGCTTTTAATTGGTAAAGAATAATCTTTTTACTGGTGGTAGAGCTCCAGTGACGGAGCTCGCGGGCGTAGGCACCACCGCATTACCTAATATACTTGCCGCTAAATGGTAGTGTTCAGCACTATCGTGTTCCGGTCAGGTGGTAATGTACGGCCCTGTAATTTCCGGCACAGAGGCATAACACCTTACGCCTCAGGAGTGGTAACGCATCTGCATTTTGACCTTGGTCTTTCTGTGGGTGTCTATAGGCTGCAGTCATCACTTAACATCAATGTGAACTGCATGCTTGTTTACAAAATCCATAACATAAAAAAAAAATCTCCTTTTTTGTACGAGGAAGGTAGCAAACAGGCATGGAGCTCACATTGATGTTAAGTGATGACTGCAACCTATATGCACCCACAGAAAGACCAAAGGTCAAAATGCACATGCGTTGCTACCACTGAGATCTTAGTTTATGTCTCTGTGATAGTTATTACGGGGCCATACATTATTTACATACCTACATTACTGGTAGGTCTCGAACTCGATCTGCGGATCGTGGAATGAGTGACATTATGCCGTGTTACAATGTAGATGATAATAATACCCAGTGACATCTCCGGAGTTTGAAAAACGGTAGAGTTGTAGTCTCGAGAGAGTAGGCAGCGACACATCATCTTTCTGCTGCTAATGGTCTTGCAAACATATATTAGATACTAGAATATTTCGTTCTATATATCTGCATTTTGATCTCTGGTTTTTGTGTAGATGCCTACAGGCTGCAGTCATCACTTAGCATCCATGTGAACCCCAGGCTTGTTTACCACTTCAGTTGCATAAAATAAAATCTAGTGATAATCACTGGTGGTAGAGTTCCAGTGTACGAGCTCGAGGCACCACCGCGTTACCTAATTTATCTGCCGCTAAATGGTAGTGTTCAGCACTATCGTGTTCCGGTGAGATGGTAATGTATGGTCCCATAATAACTATCACAGAGACAGAACACCTAAGGCCTCAAGGGTGGCAACGCATCTGCATTTTGACCCCCGGTTTTTGTGTAGATGTCTATAGGCTCCAGTCATCACTCAACATCAATGTGAACTGCATGCTTGTTTGCCACCTTTGTAACATAAAAGAAGTGTGAATGATAAACTTCTACTTTACTTGCTTACTAAAATACGTTTGGTACATCACACACGCTAGTTTATTTGTTTTTGAAATAAGTAACCTGGCAACCGACCGCAATATTCACACAACCCTATTTTAAAAACAAAGGTGCATTTATCTGCAAACGGCTTGCTGGAGCGAGCGCTAAACAATGACCGCTTTCCATTCACAAACCAACATCGATACGCTTTCACGGTATACCAACATGGTATGGCGTGTTAAATTTGATAAGTAAACGAAATGGTGAATGCTAGTGTACTGTGGGAAGGAAGCAGTGAGTTGCGAAATATATACGTAAGTCGAGTGGTGAGACGGCTTTTTTAAATGTCGACGTTCAAGTCCTGTATGTAGCCGATTTTGAATGCAATGAAATTTTTTTACTGGTGGCAGAGCTCCAGTGACGGAGCTCGCGGGCGTAAGCACCACCGCATTACCTAATATACTTGCCACTAAATGGTAGTGTTCAGCACTATCGTGTTTCGGGCAGGTGGTAATGTACGGCTCTGTAATATCCGGCACAGAGGCATAACACCTAATGCCTCAGGAGTGGCAGCGCATCTGCGTTTTGACCTCTGGTCATTGTGTAAGTGTCTATAGGCTGCAGTCATCACTTAACATCAATGTGAACTGCACGCATGTTTGCCACTTTTATTACATAAAAAAATGACCGCAACAGGTCGCAGACAAAAATGATAAAATTGGTATTTAATTCTCTTTGTTTAGCTACATTTTTCATGTCAACTTTTTTGTTTCTCGACAGCACAGGGTCCAATTTGAACCCCGGATCTTTGATAGGCTTGCGCGGGAACAATATGGGTTCAACACGTAGAGGTACAAACAAGAATTTTGATATGTAAGTTTGTAGTGTAATGGGTTACATTCGGCGGGACCTCTTTCCAACTACATCAAAAGTTAATTTATTTGATTCATTTTTATTATAATGTTCTATTCCTTTATACGTTCTTTATATTGTGGTGTTATAGTGTATTGGTACGATGCATTGGTGAACGTCACAGTTATGTAGGTCAGATGCTACATTATTTACCAAACGCTAAATATGGAGCATTTATGATTTCCTCGTAAATAAATATGTTAACTTGTACTTACTCTATATTTTCGACGAAGCTATGAAACAGGGCACCTTCTCATTCTGTGAACAATCATATTAAGCATCGTTAGTGCATTAATATTTTTATATCTAAAACAGTACAATGATAAAGTTTTTTTTTCATGTAACAAAGGTGGTCAATAGCCAATAACCATGCAGTTCGCATGGATGTTAAGTAATGACATCTACACAAAAACCTGTAATTTCCGGCACAGAGGCATAACACCTTAGGCCTCAGGAGTGGTAACGCATCTGCATTTTGACCTTGGTCTTTGTGTTGTGTTCTATAGGCTGCAGTCATCACTGCATATCAATGTGAACTGTATGCTTGTTTGCCACTTCCATTACATAAAAAAAACCAGAGGTCAAACGCAGATGCGCTGAGATTTAAAATATTAGGTATGCCTATGTGTCGAAAATTACTAGGCCATATATTTGGTATATTTATTACCAACCTAGTAGACGATAGCGTACCTATTATGTAGACTACAGTAGTTAAAACACAAATAAACAGACAGACAGTTTATGAAGTTTTCGTCTGTAATCATAATAATCTTACTCATATCTAAAATGGCGCTGACGCTCAATCTGGCGCTGCACACTCTTTGCCTACCCCGTTAGGGACCTAGCGTGAAGATATATACATAAATACATACAAATCTAAAATGTTCATGTAGATATAGCTACGTTTAATTAAAAAAATATATTTTATTTTAAAGAAAAATGGAAAGAAAAATTTGACTTCAGGCGAGACTCGAACTCGCGGCCTACTGGGAATCTAGTCCAGCCGCTCTTCCAATTGAGCTACTGAAGTCCTGCCCGATTTGTCAAATCTTTCCTTCACATTTATTGCCTTGCTTTATGGTAGCAGTAGCGCCATTTATTAAATAAAATAGCGACTTCTTTACGATATTCAATAAACAAATATATATTCATTTATTGGGCGTTAACCCGTGGTCCCGTTGGGTTGACCCATTACCGGGTCCACGGGTAAATTCCAAGTTAATAACAACAATAATGCAATATTGACATTGCAATATTGAGCGAATGACTAAACAGATATACAATGCGAATGAGGATGGTTGCAGAGGCCCAGGAAGACCAAGACTGACCTACCATGATCAAATAGGTCGAGTTCTGTTTGATGATGGGGTCAAAAGACTTAGGAATCGGCGTGCATGTATGAAGAGAATGATGATGTCAGGACCGGGATATCTGGCGCTCTGCAATCTCTGCTTACCCCGTTAGGGACCTGGCGTGAAGATACATACATACATACATAATAATGCAATATATACACGCAATATAAAAACGTGCGGCATAAATAACCAAATTAATATTTAAATCATCAAACATAATTAAACGAAAGTGGCAGAAAGAGAAATAGAAATAGAAAATATTTTTATTTCGAATAGATCTTTACAGATACTTTCAAAACGTCAATAAATCATAAACTACCTAGATCGAATAACCATTACATATAGTAAAAGCAAAATCATATATTAATAGTAAATTAAAATTTAAAATTTAAACTATTTGGTTAAAACATAATAATCATAAAATTTTTCAATTCCTTCAATGATAATAAATTAAGAAAAAGAATAACTTATTCGTCAAGATCAATGTTATTCACTTAGCAGAGTTCCAAGTGCAGTCACTACTGAGAAGAACTCCGCTACCCAACAAACTCAGTAAGAGCTCTTTTAGATGAGAGCTTAAATCTAGTACAGATTATCGTGCAAAATCAAATAATGTCAACGTCCATAGCATAGATGCAAATAAACTGCTATCTACTAAATGTGATGTAGCCCCTGCAAACCAGAACAGACCAGTCCCCACCAACAGCACCCGTTCACGAGTATGACGCATGTGACAGCCATTGCCCTCCTCGACCATTTTAAAGGGAAGTGAGCAACCCGCCACACGACGCCACCAAAGGCAAAGACATTTAAGCGTGCATGACTGTTCCGGATATGCATACGGAAAAATAAAAGATGGAATTCATTTTTAGCCAGAGTTTATGCAATAAACGTTAATGAAACTAAATAGCCTTTTTAATTATTTACATCATATGTAAGATAGGGCCGTAATTACAGCAATTTATATTATTTTTTTCCAAATCAGTGATTCATAAAAAAAAGAAACGTTTATCACTGGTTACTTAATAAGGTGTAAGTGTGCAGGTATTTCTTTGTCAACTGCCTCAGTAGACTAGTGGTAACAGGTCACCACTAAGGCCTTGGGTTCGATTTCAGGGTCGGAGCTATTAGGATTTTTCCATTTTGTGGAAGTTTCACATCGCCACCTTCGAATTTTGGAACGGAGGAAATACGTGTGACACACACTACAAAATTCGTCTATTACTACAGAACTCACACCTTGACTTTAACTAAATACAAAGACGATTTCACGCGCACGAAAACCTGCATATGGCTACTCCCCTCCGGCCCACCGCGGCCCGTGGCCAGTGCCGGATTAGCCATATAGCAGGAGTAGCAAATGCGACGGGCCCCGCGCCATTAGGGGCCCCGTGCCTGTGCCCAAAAAAAAAACACAAATACGTAAAAAAAAACATTAATACACCTTAGCTATTCTCAAAGGGAGCGTTGACCACTATTATAAAGGTACCTATATTATTATGTTGCAAGTTGGCAATACCACAATACTTACAGGGGGAATCCCCTAAATTTGTTTTCGATTCCTTTTCGTAAATGTTGTTTTATTTACATCCTAAATTTCAGTAGGCAATGTAACTCTAGGGCCCCATGGTCACATTTGCTACGGGCCCCGCACCGGCTTTATCCGGCACTGCCCGTGGCCCGTGGCCCGTGTTGCTCTATGTTAGATATTGTTGATTGTTTGTGAATTAATGCAGATAGACACGGTTTTGAGTTCATTATGGCGCAAGGCGCAAAAGCATATATATATACTCGTATTTAACGAAAAACTGAGTGATTTTATTGGAAACGGTTAGTGGTCCACTAATTATCTATACATCTATACAAATAAATAAAATTGGAGTGTCTGTTTGTAATATTAAAATAAATGCTTTTTACTTAATGCATATGTATACACGGTACCCAATAATATACCAAAACCACATTTTTTACAATTTTTGTCTGTCTGTCTGTCTGTGCGTCTGGCTGTCTGTCTGTTTGTTCCGGCTAATCTTGGGAACGGCTTGGCCGATTTTGACGGGACTTTCACTGGCAGATAGCTGACATAATAAGAAGTAACTTAGACTTTTATACTAGCTGCGCCCACGACTTGGTCCGGATTGATACTGAACAATAGCTAGTACACAGCTAGTTTTTACTAAAATCAGAGTCTTTACTAGGGATTTTCGTACGCAGAACTTAGCAGAGGCAGTTATATGTAAAGGCAAAACTTTCAAAAGGTACAATTTCAAAGTAATAATAGTATTTTTTGCAAGTTCTAAATAAAAGACAGTTGGTAAGTATATTAGTATATTGGTATGACCTGTATTGCCTATCGAAAATAAACCGCAACGGGTAAATAGCATGTTAGAAATGTCTCGTTAACCAGCGGGCAAGCGGGCCGCGGCGGGTCACGGCGGGCAAAGGTTAATTGCCCACCCGCGCAAACATAGACCAGTGTGGGTGTGCCAGTTGAAACAGCATTGTAATATCGTAAAGACAGACAATACTTGAAGCTTAGACTCAACTTTAGTCAGCGAGTAAAGCTCAAGTGCCAAAGTAGGTCACGCAGTATAATCCCCGTATTATGTAAGATAATATTTTTTTTATGTAATGGAAGTGGTGAACAAGCATGCAGTTCACATTGATGTTAAGTGATGACTGCAGCCTATAGACACCCATACAAAGCAGCCAAAATGCACATGCTTTACCACTTCTGAGGCCTAAGGTGTTATGCCTCTGTGCCGGAAATTACAAGGCCGTACATTACCACCTGACCGGAACACGATAGTGGCACTATCGTGTTCCGGGCACTAACATTTAGCGGCAAGTATATTAGGTAATGCCTACGCCCGCGAGCTCCGACACTGGAGCTCTACCACCAGTACGAACCTTGCCTTTGTACTTACCACCGCCCCATTGGAATGGTTTGACCGCCATTATTCGGGTGACTGACTGCACTAGTGGAAGAATAGAAAATTCTTCCACTAGTGCGCGGTGGGTCGTCACATCACAACGTGCGGTGCCAGCGGAGCAAAGAAACTGTTAATTATTACGTATCATTATTATGCTATGTGTGTTTCGAAGCGCGCATGGCCCGGCGGCTGGCGTAGATCATAAGCGGTAACGCACTACTCGGTTAAGCAGTACGGGCGCGGTCAGGTAGTGTGATGGGTGACCGCTAGTGGCAATTTAAATGCGCGTTTCCGTGCTTCGGAGGACAAGTTAAGCTGTTGGTCCCGGTTGCTATCGATAGATAGCAGTCGTTAAACCTTGTCGGAGGCCTTATGGGTGGTTTGAAACAATCCGACAGCGGGTTGGCCACTAACCCACCCACCTCCACCAATCCGCATTGGAGCAGCGTGGTGGAATAAGCTCCAGGCCTCCCCCCAAAAGGGAGAGATTCGTGCCCAGCAGTGGGGCGTATAATGGGTTTCCATTATTATTATGTCTGACGTCAGCACGGGGTCCAATTTGAACCGGGGTTCAAATTGATGATCCCGGACCTTTGTCAGGCTTGCGCGGGGACATGGGGGGTCCAACACGTAGAGGCCCTTTCTGTTTGGTCTGTCTGTTTGGCTGTCTGCTTGGCGGGGCTAATCTTGGGAACGGCGGGACCGATTTTGACGGGACTTTCACTGGCAGATAGCTTATGTATTAAGATTATGACCCTACTGAGTTTTGTTTTGGCAGGTTTTTTCTCAGTAATGTGGGCTTTGGAACTCTGCCAGTGAATGACAAAGAATGTCCCATATTTTTTTGTTTAGTCTTATCTTGCCGTTTGTAAAAGAGAGTATGGAACATTCTGTTGATACCTATTTTTATTATTAAGTATTTTTGGACTATTATTAATTTATTTACTTTGACATATTAATCAACGTATCAGTTGTTATTCGCTTTAATTTTATATTTGTAATTTGACCTATCACAAGCAAATTCTATTATTTCCAAGTGATTAAATGAATTTTTGAGTTTGAGTTTGAGTTTTAAGGAGTAACATAGGCTACTTTTATACTAGCTGCGCCCACGACTTCGTCAGGATAGATACTGTACAATCATAAATTCTCACGCGGACGAAGTCGCGGGCACAGCTAGTATTATAATATAATTGATGACAGTACCTAATATTGTTATTATTTAAAAGTTTGTTTTAGCTCAAAACCTAAACTCCTATCCTCAAACCCTAACAATATAACCCGACAAGTTCGAAATACAAATCTCACAGTACATGCATCCATAACACGTGACGTCATTGTCCTCTATGAAGTCTTTGTTCGTTTTAATTATGCGATGGCAGGGTCCCGGCGATATTGGGCCCCGGGCGGTCACACCCATTTCATATGGAAGAGCAATTTAATTTTCGAAGCAGGCAATTCGAAATTTATAAAGACAACAGCTTGACGCCATAACTCATTTTGGATTATGAGTTTTATTTATGTTTATTGCCGAATAGGAGGGGATTGATAACTTAAAATATTTTTTTTATGTAATTTTTTTTGTAATTTGTATTTGCAATAAAAATATTATAACGGATTAATTTCGCGTATATTAAGCTGCTGCAACTTATAATGATGGGCAAAGTGGCTGGAAAAAGATCAGTAAATCCGTGGCTACGCAATATCCGCGAGTGGACCGGCATCAACAGCGCCGCTGAACTATTTCGTCTCGCGGAGAACAGATTAAGACTTCCTAATGGCAGCCAACCTTCACTAGTTGGAGAGAAACTAAAAGAAGAAGAAAAATATTAAACTTAAATGATTTTTAAAATCAACTCGACTTTTCGGTCGCTTTTGATCGGTATCGCTATTGGGCAAATTAAAGTGACATTTGTCTGACAGCAGTTGGAAAAATTCTATGCAGCTATAGGTCGCGCCAGGTAAAAAGAACGCTGGCGGTCAAGCTGCGCAGTAGACGATTTATCGATCTATTTGGTAGTATAAGGTGCGGCGTTTTCAATCTGCCTACCAATACACGAAACCGCAAGCGAAAGCTAGATCAAAAATAAACCAATAGGGCTAGTACTTTCGTGCGCGAGTGTACCGATGCGCAAACACATCCCTTCTACTTTCTTCCAGCGTTCTTTTTACGTGGCGCGACCTATACCTCCCTCGATTTCGTAAAACTTACGGTCTTGCTGACTGGTGCGGCTGGGATTTAATTTTACAAAGCACAGGATCCCATGATGATATAAATCGCCATCGATCTTCTGTATTAAAATTTGGGTGTTTTTAAAATTTTTATAGCTTCGTGTATCATTCGTGGAATGGATCTATGTTCTCTAGCAATTCTTAGAAAGGTAAATCTGCCCGGGACTACGGAAGCTGAAAAGCAACCAAAACATCGGGTTCATTTTGAAAATAATTTTAGTCTAATATGTATACGCGGTATAAAAGTTACAATATTGATATAAAAATAACTACGTTAAGAAAAACCGACTTCAAATCTAAAAAGTAAAAAATAATACAGATTTAATATGAATTATATACTACCTATCCTACTACTATTATAAAGGCGAAAGTTTGTAAGTATGGATGTATGGATGTTTGTTACTCTTTCACGTAAAAACTACTGAATGGATTTGAATGAAACTTTACCACAATATAGCTTATACATCAGAATAACACATAGGCTATAGCTTATACATCAGAATAACACATAGGCTACAATTTTTGAGGTTTTTAATGTGAGGTCGTAGAAAAAACACATTTTTGCGCTTACATTGCAAACGCTGACTGAATCCTACAAGATAGATCAAAACAATTTACTACAGTATTGTACAACTTAAAAAGGTCTACAAAAAAGTCCGTGATGGTATATGTTTATCTCTTAGGAATAACCCACAATAACCATTTTTTATCCTTTACTTTGTACGAGAAATAATGGCTTATTTACGAAGCGATTTTAAGCAATACAGTATTAATCCTTATCCAATTAAGTATCTTAAATACATTGTGCATTTAATAAGGATCAATATTGCTTTTTACAGCATGTAAATTAAATAAATATTTTCGAAGATATCACAGATTTAAAATGCAGAGTCATAGCAATTTCGGCGATAAATATCGTTTCGGTGATAAATACCGGCAGCGGCGCCAGGCGAACGGGGCGTGGGGGGAGCGGGGTAGGTGCGGTGGGGAAGAAGTGGCTCATCACTGAGTGCGCGACCCGAACACGGGCAGACGCGTGAGGGCAGACGTCGTTGACGGTTGTGTCAGTTTTGCGAATTTTCAAGGCACTAGCGATTTGATAAAAACGTATGGTCGCCTCCGCGCATCCCAATCATACCCAACAACTTGCCATTCAATTTTAAACGCCTGCAGTTCCCATTAAAAGTCGCATTTTCAATGACGATCAACAAATCGCAGGGTCAAACCTTGGTAGCACCAAAGGTAGCAGGCCTACATTTGGGCACGCCATGTTTTTCTCACGGTCAGCTCTATGTGGCTTGCTCACGTGTTTCCAAAGCGAAGAATCTGCATGTTTATGCTGAAGGAAAAAGATCGTTAAATGTAGTTTATAGGAGCATACTGCAGTAGCTACCTATAGGCCTATGATTAGGGCTCTGCAGTGCTTAGTTACCGTATTTCTTACTTATTACTAGACTAGACGGGACGAACCTGAAGTCCACGCGAACGAAGTCGCGGGCAAAAGCTAGTTATTTATATGTGTTATTTACTAATAGGATTGAAGTCGCTACCAAGCCTTAAACAAATAATTATATTTTAATCACTTAAATATGAATACGAGCAAATTAATACAATGAACAAAACGTAACCGGCGAATCGTGGGTGTTTGCATGTATGCTTGAATTCATGCATTTACCTACCCCTTCGGGGATTACAGGCATGAAGTTACGTTTTAATACAATGAAATGCCTACTTTAATGATTTTGGCTTGGTACCGACTTCAATACTATTAGTAAATAACACATACATATAAATAATAGGTAGTATATAATAATTATTAAATCTGTATTATTTTTTACTTTTTAGATTTGAAGTCGGTTTTTCTTAACGTAGTTATTTTTATTTAATTCTTTTTAGTTTATTGCTGCATTGTCAATAAGATTAATGTTCACATCTGTTAAATTTGTAAAATCTGACTCTTTTAACTTCGTGACAATAAGATAGGTACATAATTTAAACTGTTTAGATGTGTCGATACAAAAGTATTACACGACTATACGAAATCAATGAAAAAAATTATTGATTTTTGGGGAAAGTAATCATGGACTATTAACTCTATGCATTTATCCACGAAGGAGTAAATAAGCTGTGTTGTGTCGTCGATGAGTAAATATGTCATTGTCACTTGTTGTCATGCGCATTAGGACTATCTAGAACGTCAGTGGATTCAACGCATTGTTATGACAACACGCTGTCTAATCTTATTCCTTTAGTTTGAGGTGAAAGTAAGTAAAAAATGCTCATAAAATAAAAACTAATGGGCCTACCTGAATAAAATTTTTATGGGACCAATTCGAAACTATTCCGCATCAAACACAACAAGAATTACGTAAATCGGAATTGAAAACCTTCTCGTTTTTTTGAACTCGGTAAAAAATTGTGACATAAATAAGAGGTAGGTATCTATTATTCAATTAGATTTTTGGAACACACTTCGAATGAAATGCTGCATTTTCATTTAAATTAATGTCGTACTATCTTGACCGCCCTGTATAATACGAGTCTGTCAAAATGTATGTTTGCTGAAGAGAGAGCACGCGTAGTTCGTGTTTGCTTAGCCACTAATACAATAAGGTATTGACGTATGTTCTTGGTACTATCGGTTGGGGTTTAAGGTTTCGGTTAGAGAGTGAGGGCGATGAGACTTTTCAAATTTCACTCTTGGTTAACTACATATTTTTTTATTTAATCTAAAAAAAATTTCAAACGAATTGTTAACAGTTTAGTCCAATGGTTTCGTTCGTCAATACCGAGGTCAAGCTTTTCGGATTATGAGACACCGTAATCAATGTTGTCATTGTTATCAAACCTATGTTAGGCGTGAATATTGCAAATTTTTGACTACATTTTTTAATGTTATCTTTTTCAGGTCTACGCACCATTCTGAGTTATTCTACCCTTTTTTACACTGTACCATTTACATACCACACCCTCCAAATGTAATGAGTGATGAAAATGCATGCGTGTCAGTGATAAATTCCCCGATTTTGCTTCTTTTCTATTGAGCCAAAATCTCATAGTACGTCGCAAAGAACCGTATGTTGGGCGCAGGCGCAGCATTAATTTACAGCGTAGCATGCTGTATGTCGTATGAGGTGTCGTGAAAAAAAAAATTTTTTCTCGGCTACCACCAAACGCTTCTCCTGTCACTAAGACCATACGCTTAATCTTGTAATACGATCTGGAACACTTTTTAGAGACTGTTCACACCTGCTTATCGCAGCTTTAGCGCTGGGGTGTGAAAGTTACAGCTGTTTGCTTAAAACATTAAAAAAGTAACGGAGTCGGATTGTTTGCGTTGCAGGTATCTTCTACATTTTAAGCCTTAGTACTACGAATAACTCATTTTCAAGGAGTGTAATCAGCTATAAAAAGTGGTACCACAACTTTGACATGTGACGATACCTAGGTATTGTTATTTGTCAAAAGTTGTTAGGTAAGTGACAGTTGTTAAGGACGTTGTGTCTGTGAATTTAAATTGTCAGTTTCTATTACCTTATTCGTAACATCTTTACAGCGCTTTCACATAGCCACATATCGGTGCTATCCCAAGTAGAATCCTGTTTATCATCAACAAACGTCATTGTTATTTTTTATTTTTAAAGAAAAATGGAAGGAAAAAATTGACTTCAGGCGAGGCTCGAACTCGCGGCCTACTGGGAATCTAGTCCAGCCGCTCTTCCAATTGAGCTACTGAAGCCCTGCCCGATTTGTCAAATCTTTCCTTCACATCTATTGCATTGCTTTATGGTAGCAGCAGCGCCATCTATTACCAACTATGCTAGTTAGGCAACCGATATAATAGACTTTTCAGTTTATTGAATATCGTAAAGAAGTCGCTTTTACCCTTAATAATTGTTTTAATATTATTTCGCATTAACACATGCTTGTGAAATATATTTTTTATTTTTAAAGAAAAAAAAAATGCAATAGATGTGAAGGAAAGATTTGACAAATCGGGCAGGGCTTCAGTAGCTCAATTGGAAGAGCGGCTGGACTAGATTCCCAGTAGGTCGCGAGTTCAAGACTTTACTTTCAAGCAAAGTACGCTTCGAACTGTCAAATCCCATACTGTACTGACAGTTCTAAGCATACTTTGCTCAAAGTAAAGTCGTAGTGCGGTCTGTGAATCTCGCCCTTAGACATAGATGTAGTTAAAATGCTGAAGGTGGGCAACCTTAGCGCGTATTTCTTATGCACGTTATTTCAAGGACATAGGCAACACCGAATCACAATACTAAAGATAACATTACCGTGCCCGGACATTTGAGTTTATTCAAAAGCCGGACACCCGTGACAGAACCGCTCGGCTACGCTCGCCGCTCGCTCTTTTGCGAAATGTAATAAATCTAACAAAAGCCGGACAGTGCTTAATTTGACCGGACTCGCAATCAAATGGCCTCACTATGGTGAATAGGTGTGTTCGTATCATACGTTTACCAGTGGTAGAATTCCAAAGTCGAAGCTAGAAGCCTTAGGCACCACCGTATTACCTCATCTATCTGGTATGGCTCCATATTGCGTAAATGACGAGCTTCCCCTCTAACGGGTTTAATGGGTCGTAAGCATCTGTTTTAGGCACCTGGCTCACTCCTTAATTTTTATTTGCACATATTCAGACTTGCACAGACTAACAATGACGTTTGTTTTAATATTATTTCGCATTAACACATGCTTGTGAAATATATTTTTTATTTTTAAAGAAAAAGTCGTAGTGCGGTCTGTGAATCTCACCATAAGTATCACATCAACCGTTCGTCCCTACAGTGCAATCGCGCGACTTGTGTACCGAGCTAGTACGAGTGTGTACTGAACTCCGAGACGTATATGTATAACTCGCGTGCCGCCCGTTTGTATTATGACAAAATACTGTAGAGAACATTACCGTGGTTTGGCGAAACTGGCTGGTCTGTTCGGCTATAAGTTTAGGACTTGGCAACCCTACATTCATCTCTGTTTATGTTCAAGAACATATGTTTTGCACAAACTGAATACACAATGAACAAAAAGGATTTCTTAACTTCCGTGCTAGATTGAATGGCTCGATGTAAGGCATTCATGTTTTTGTTTTTGTGATCGGAGCGGAAGCTGCGTTTCTATGGTAACATTTGGAGCAGCTGCCACTCATTCTCTGAATTTCCGCCGCCATTTTCTTTTAATTCGAACAGAATGTTAACGATATAAACAGATGCAATTACCTCTGGTTTTGTGTAGATGTCTATAAGCTGCAGTCATCACTTAACATCAATGTGAGATGCATGCTTATTTGCCACCTTCTTTAAATTAAAAAGTAAACGTGGAATAAAGCAGCGGAAATTGCGAGTAAACTGATCCATGGGAAAATACTTTGTTATTTGCTTGCAACCGAAATCGTATTTTGTAAACTGGCGACATGAAAATAATACCAGTGTGTTACGCGTCAGACACTGTTGTGAAAGGGACGCGTGAAGTCTAGAGATTTAGATACACTAGGATTTTAAAGTTTTAAGTTAGAAATAAATATGGATAAATATGTTGTGATTTTAATGTGTTGCTTATTTTTTGGTGAGTATTATAACTAATTAAATTTCTCGATAAATATCATTTATAAATTAAGGGCGGAATTCACCAGTTTGCTCTCAGAACTGAGTTTAATAAAACGGGTTTTAGCGTAAAATTTGCATCCAATTTTAAACCTTATCGTGAACAATTTTCGTCGGTGAAATCCAAATAATGTTATTGAACTCAATTAACAACTTAAAACGCGTCTTGTTACGACGGTAAGATGGAAGTGGTGGTAGACTTCCACTGCGGATATCTCAAAAACTATTAGATACAAATATCTCGTTCAAATTAACTTTGTTGATAGTTTTTAGGGTTCCGTACCTTAAAAGGAAAAAAGGAACCCTTATAGGAGGATCACTCGTGCGTCTGTCTGTCTGTCTGTCCGTCTGTCACAGCTAATTTTCTCCGAAACTACTTGACCGATTTAGTTGAAATTTGATGATTATATGTAAATTGGTGACCCAAAGATGAACACGTCAAATAAAATAATAAATTTTAAACAGGGAGGCCACTTCGGGGGGTTAATCAGAAAATTAAAAAAAAAAATCGTAAACTGTGTCGTGTGACATATCAAATGAAAGAGGTTGTTGTCAGAATCTCAGATATTTTTTTTTATAATTTTTGCATAAACAAATTTGAAGTTATTTAAGAAAAACGACGAAAATTGACCATTCCCCCTCACTATCTCCAAAACTACTAAACTTAAAATTTTGAAAAAAATTTGGAAAATAGTTCTTTGCCTATAGATTACTGGAAAACCTATAAGAAGTTTGAGTATTCAAATTAAAAGATTACGTACGGAACCCTCACCACGCGAGTCGAACTCGCACTTGTCCGGTTTTATTAAGAACTACAGCTTAAATTTTTAGTACTTTCACTCTCATATTTTAAAAGTTGAAGGGTATTTTACCACTTCCGAAGTGTCTACTTTTCAAGCCACCAATTTCAGAAATAAGGTTTTGGAATCCTCAATGTCTTTTGCAAAGGTCTGTCTATAGATACGACATATAGGTACCTATAGGCATACCGCGGACACTCCGCCAAATTCCATACAAACGCTTAATTTGGTATCTATTACACAGACATCAATCAGTGACGTGTATTTACACGTGCACCTGTATGCGTAGCACTTAGAGAATACCAAACGTCGCCCATAAGAGGGGAGGAGGTTGGATGAGGCGGGGTAATCGGGCGGGATGTCGAAGTGACCATTCTATACGCAGTATTATTACATATTCCCTGCCTGTAGGTAGCACTGTAGGCACAATGTCTGCCGGATCAGCTTGTTGATAATGAAATTACTTAATTTCCTATGTGGATCATTAGACAAAGTGTCCTGCATAATGTGGGAGCGGGTGCGCTGTGCTTCCGACCCCGACCAGAACGTACCGGAGGGCGTAGCACCCGACATCGGCAGATTCCCTTGGTTAGGAGTTGTGCAGCACACGTTTTGTGAGTACCAATTATTTCTTCGATTTTTTTTTCATGTTAAGAGGTTGACAGACAAGCAAACGGGCCACTTGATGAAAAGTGCTCACCGTTGCCTATGAACATTTGCAACACCAGGAGAGTCAACACGCTGCCAGCCCTGAAGGACTCTTTTGACGGCTTTTTTGAAGAACCCGATACTGTTCTACATGTGTCGTTCCATTATTTACACGTTCTGCTGGGTAGAAACGAACGGGAAAACCGAACCATTGAGTCTGTATTGGTTTCCACCCACACAGACCTAGCGGTTTGGTTTTCGCATACACTATTTGGCGGAAAATATTCGGTAAAGCAGTGTTGCCAAGAAGTGACAAACAAGCACGCAGTTCACATTGATGTTAAGTTATGACTGCAGCCTGTAGACACTCACAAAAATACCAAGGTCAAAATGCAGATACGTTACCACTCCTGAGGCCTAAGGTCTTATGCCTCTGTGCTGGAAATTACGGGGCCGTACATTACCATTTGACCGGAACACGATAGTGCTGAACACTACCATTCAGCGGTAAGAATATCAGGTAATGCGATGGTGCCTACTGGAGCACTGGAGCTCTACCACCATTGAATATAATAATATGATGTCACTCTTCAGTTACAAATATTTGGCAACGGCAGTGGTAATACCGGTATCATAAAAAAAACGTAACTTCACGCCTATAAGGGATCGGCAGAGGTAAATAAATGCATGCATTCAAGCATACATGCAAACACCCACGATTCGCCGGTTACGTTTTTGGCCCATGTAACAAGTGGCGAGCCTGTTGACATTTCCGGGCACATTACCAAACTTCGACGTACTAAGAAATTTCCAGAAAATGGAAAAATCCCGTCAGAACTAGACATAAAGGACTTTACACCATTATCTCTGATAACCCCCTACCCGGGAATTGAACCCAGGACCTCAGCGTAGTAGTAGTGGCCTGCTACCACTAGGCTACCGCGGCAGTCAAACCGAGGTATCATACATTGACAGAAAGGTAAATACTGGATCATAAAAAATTATTACAGATATTGGCGGCAAGACTCGGTTCGCCATCACAGGCGGGGTGCTCATCCACCCGGCGTATGCTGTGGCACCCGCAGAAGACATCGCTAGGATACAGCCTGAAACTCTGGGGTAATGGCAGGGCCATTTGTACTAGAATGGAGCCAAAATGTGTACAGATGTCTTTAGCTGGAGAAAAATCATTTACTGTGGTCTTGGGTAGCTCAGTGGTGAGTTCGCCTGTTCTGTTCCTATCCGAAGTCATTTTTAAGGTTCCGTAGTCAACAAGGACCACGCGAAGTGTAGTGTTCCGCAGTTACAAAGTTTCCGTAGAAAGAGATGTACCTACTAATTAAAAAATATATATTTTTTCTATGGAGTTATTCGAAATTTTCGAGTGAAATACATTTGGTCAACTATTATTCGCAAACTTGTAAAGCCAACTTAAGTGTGATAGGTTTCCTTTTGATTTCATTGTATATTGCTACTATCGCCGTAACGTTTGAGAATTTCTAATAACAACCGTTTAGTTGGTGGGGTGACTCTAACGAAAATTCTCGCACGCGCATTTTAAGTCACGAACAGTTAACTTAATTGAAAAATTATGCTTGCACACCCCAAACCTGAAAGACCTATCCAGCAATATATCCCATACTATACATAGAGAAAATGAAAAAAAAAATCCGCGCCTTACTTGTACGGGAGGTACCTTATGTGAACTTTTTTTTCATGTTTACCTTCTATCACTTTGTCGGCGTGATTAAGGTACACTTGTGCCGAATTTCAAGTCTCTAGTACCAATAGTTTTTGCGCTAAACCGCGGACGGATAGACAGACGGACATGGCGAAACTATAAGAGTTCCTTGTTGACTACGGAACCCTAAAAATGACTTTGGATAGGAACAGAACCGGCGAACTCACCACTGAACTACCCAAGACCACAGTTAATGTTTTTTCTCCAGCTAAAGACATCTGTACACATTTTGGCTCGTGTCACTGGGAAACTTACTAGCACTTACCCCTCGACCCAGGGATTGAAACTAAGAAGGAAGAAACGGAACCATTCATTGTCCGTAGCCCAACTCTCGCTTGATGGGGTTTCCAATAGACTTATTAAATAAACGGACGCGATATAAACACTCCTTCCATAACACGATCACTCGCATGATATAAAATATGAATTATACATCATTACACCGTGTGAAGTGTTCGTAATGTAAAGATGTAATACTATGAGAATAGAACTAATCGAGCGGAACATACGCTACGAGAATATAATTTCACTCCTGCGCAGCTTCGTTGCTTTTTTATCGTTAATTTTATGTGATTACATTGTAAACGTTTTTACTGGTGGTAGAGCTCCAGTGACGGAGCTCGCGGGCGTAGGCACCACCGCATTACCTAATATACTTGCTGCTAAATGGTAGTGTTCAACGCTATCGTGTTCCGGTCAGGTGGTAATGTACGGCCCTGTAATTTCCGGCACAGAGGCATAAGACCTTAGGCCTCAGGAGTGGTAACGCATCTGCATTTTGACCTTGGTCTTTGTGTGGGTGTCTATAGGCTGCAGTCATCACTTAACATCAATGTGAACTGCATGCTTGTTTACCACTTCCATTACATAAAAAAAAAAAAAATGAGAATTAGATATGTGTGAAAAATAAAAGGGCCGTTTTCACTTGTAGTAGAATTCTAGTGGAAAATTACCTAACATTAGAAAGAAAATATTTTTATTTCGAACTAGCGGACCCGACAGACTTCGTCCTGTCAAAAAAAATGTCATTTGGCAGCTTTTTGTTTCTACCTATTTTAAAGTCGCGGTCAAAAAATTCTCCTGAACAGAACTGTCACCCTGGTTTGTCGTTAGGAACACACCTACATTGCTTAGACAACAGTGAGTGCTTGTAATTAAACATTAACTTAATAACGTAGCGATAAAGCTTAAATTGACTCTACGTTTTAGGAAGAAAAAGTTTGTATGGGCAAAAGAAAAGGGCTGTTTTTAGGGTTTTCTCGGCAATTATTCGAACTTTCCTTATAAATCTTTCCTAGACCTCCACGAACCTTTCAAGACCAAGATAAGATAAATCCGTTCAGCCGTTCTCGGGTATAAGCGAGACTAACGAACAGTAATTGATTTTTATATAAATTTATAGATAGATATAATTTTACTGGTGGTAGAGCTCCAGTGACGGAGCTCGCGGGCGTAGGCACCACCGCATTACCTTATATACTTACCGCTAAATGGTAGTGTTTAGCACTGTCGTGTTCCGGTCAGGTGGTAATGTACGGCCCTGTAATTTCCGGCACAGAGGCGTAATACCTTAGGCCTCAGGAGTGGTAACGCATCTGCATTTTGACCTTGGTCTTTGTGTGGGTGTCTATAGGCTGCAGTCATCACTTAACATCAATGTGATCTGCATGCTTGTTTGCCACTTCCGTTACATAAAAAAAAAAGGATATTTACAGATACTTTCCAAACGTCTTGAAATCACAAATTACTTAGAGTGAATTACTTTAATAATATTACATACAGTAGATTCAGTAGAAGGAAAAACATGTCAAGAGTAAATTTAAATTGCAATACCTACTTAAAATATCATAAAATTTTTCAATTCCTTCCTTACATTATTATTATGACACTCATTTATTATAATTCACATTTTATATTTTTTTACACATACATTAAAAAAAAGAAAACAAAACATATATTTAAAAAAATATAAAAAGATTGTCACCGGTAGCGGGAGCAGGGTCCAAGCTGTCGGTGGTCAGGGGCTCAGAGAGAGAAACCTCCTCACAATACGTGCCGTGTCGAGGAGTACGCCTTCTGCACCAAGCCCTTGATCCAACTTCCCAGCGAGAACAATAAGTACCGCACCACGAAAACCTCACAGGGTTTAATAGAATATGAACTAGATATGAAGAAAAATGTATCCGTCAAGATCAAAGTAATTCTCTTAGCTGAGTTCTAAGTGCAGTCACCACTGAGAAGAACTCCGCTAACGAACAAACTCAGTAGGAGCACTTTTGAGCGAAAGCATAAATCTAGTACGAATTATAAACAAAATCAGATAATGGAAAAACGTAAATTTACGCCTGTAATCCCCGAAGGGGTAGGCACGGCACACCCACGATTCGCCGGTTACGTTTTGGCCCATGTTACAGGTGGCGAGCCTGTTGACATCTCCGGGCACATTACCAAACTTCGAGATACTGGGAAACTTTAAGAAAATGGAAAAATCTCAATAGAACCAGTGATAAAGGATTTTAAAACATTATCTCTAATAGTCCTCGACCCGGGAATCGAACCCCAGCGTAGTTGTAGTGGCCTGCTACCACTAGGCTACTCAAGCAGTTTGATGCAGTTTTTCAGATAATGTAATAGCATATGCATTAATTTCATTTTGGTGGATAGCAGTTTATTTGAAATGACCTTCAAAAAATTGAAATACAAAAATGAAATGAACACAACTGCTACATACATATAAAAACCATAAACCAGAACATACATATAGTTTACACTGTTGGTAACATACTATTAAAACCTATCCTTGTAGATTGTAGTGAAATTGCTTCCCTACAATAGAGGTTTCTTTGCGTTACTCGTATTAAGAACTTATGAAAAAAAATCCTAATCTTTTACAGGAATAACACGAAATTCATCATATGGCAATCGAAATCGGTGAAGTATTCCCTGGATATAATAGACTACTTCTTAAGCCCGGAGTACGAGGGACACGTGACCTTGGCCAGCCTGGCGCTTCTGCAGCTGTTTACAACCGGGGAGACTGGCGTCAGCGAGTCTGTTGGTGAGCCCAGCAGGTCTTACTCAGGGTTCCCTGCATTTAAAAGAAAGATAGCCCCTTATTGGATCACTTCTTTTTCTATCGATCAGTAGGTATACCTACTCTACAGTAGACTCGACTAGATATAGCTGGTTATTTAGTACGATAGACTTGTGGCCTGTGTCACCTGTAAGATAGGCTTATATGGGGGTTTATCAAGTCCTTTTAAGGGTTCTATAATTAAAGAAAAAAAAAGGATTCCGTGAACGATCATTTCGTTGTTTACCTTTCTCATATGCAGCTGTTCACCACCGAGGGACGAGTCAGCGAGTCTGTTTGTGAGCAACCGGGCACTTTTCAGGGTTTCCTATCTTTCCAGTTTTCCCATGGAATATGGGTGGATGGATGATAGTAGGGGTCGCGCTGATCTCTATCTCTAAAGACGTTACACATATACCCGTTGTAAACGTTACATTCTAGCGGTAGCAGGCCATTACTACGCTGGGGTCCTGGGTTCGATTCTCGGATCGGAGGCTATTAGAGATAGTGGTGTAAAATGCTTTATATCTGGTTCTATTGGGATCTTTACATTTTCTGGAAGATTCCCAGTATCTCGGAGTTTGGTAAATTGTCCAGAGATGCTAAAGTTCATCACCTGTTACTTGGGCCAAATCGTAACCGGTGAATCGTGGGTTCTTGGATGTATGCTTCAAAACATGCATGTACCTCTGCCTACCCCTTAGGGGTTTACGGCCGTCAAGTTACGTTTATATTTTACATGGGTGTCGTGAGTATAATGGTTTATTAATCACGGTCGTTGCAAGTCATATCAAAGTCCAAGTATTATCTTTGTTCGACAGCGCCAGTCCTGCCCATCTGTCTGCCGGTGAGAGGCGCCGGCACCTTCGACGACTTGTACGCCGTCAAGATGACTGATGGTGTGTATCGCGACATGATTGAGTGTTCGGTAGTCAGGAAACTTGTTTAAGTAGGTTCCGAGCATATTCGAGTATCCGAGCATCCGAGCATCCGAGAAAATGAATTCCATCTTTTATTTTGCCGTACGCATATCCGGAACAGTCATGCACGCTTAAATGTCTTTGCCTTTGGCGGCGTCGTGTGGCGGGTTGCTCACTTCCCTCTAAAATGGTCGAGGAGGGCAATGGCTGTCACATGCGTCATACTCGTGAACGGGTGCTGTTGGTGGGGACTGGTCTGTTCTGGTTTGCAGGGGCTACATCACATTTAGTAGATAGCAGTTTATTTGCATCTATGCTATGGACGTTGACATTATTTGATTTTTCACGATAATCTGTACTAGATTTAAGCTTTCATTTAAAAGAGCTCTTACTGAGTTTGTTGGGTAGCGGAGTTCTTCTCAGTAGTGACTGCACTTGGAACTCTGCTAAGTGAATAACATTGATCTTGACGAATAAGTTTTTCTTTTTCTTCATTTATTATCATTGAAGGAATTGAAAAATTTTATGATTATTATGTTTTAACCAAATAGTTTAAATTTTAATTTTTAATTTACTATTAATATATGATTTTTCTTTACTATATGTAATGGTTATTCGCTCTAGGTAGTTTATGATTTATTGACGTTTTGAAAGTATCTGTAAAGATCTATTCGAAATAAAAATATTTTCTATTTCTATTTCTATTTCTATTCTATTTCTATTTCTATTGTTTGCGTTGACTAGCACATTATGTCTTGTCAAGGCGTCCCACTATAACTGTATTGGGTTACTTCATCTAATTTTAACTTCAACTTCAACTTCATTTGTTAAAGTACGGTTAAGTAAAAAATGAGTTGCACCATTTTATAAATTGTTATATGAAGTCATAATTTTAACTGTTTACCGTAACTGGCCGAGCTGCGCTGGTTAGAGTTAAAGTTAATCTGTCAACCCTTATATATGTCATTTTAACTGTGATAAAAATACGGTGGTACAACGCATTTCGTAGTCACTGCTAAAGTAAATGTTACTATTATTGTTCAATTCTAAATAAATGGTTTTTGTCAAACTTAAACTATTTTGATGCAACCGAATTTTGTTTGAAATTGCTGAACATTTTTGAGAGAATATACATCGTTAAATATATTTTAAAAGAATAACAAAAGGATAACAAAATTTGTTATCGGATATCTAAAACAATTTATGGTGTACATAAAATTTCCCTGATGCAGGTTTATATTTTGTTTGTTTTACAAATAATATATAAATTCATACTTGTATATGGTCACAAACGTAGTCAGTCAATTGAACAATCGCGGTTATACCATTCGAATAGGTGGTAGAAATGTATTAACGCGGGATGTTGATGCCCACATCTCTCGATAAATCTACCGCAATTATGTTGCGATAGCCGATGCGCATGTCAAGCATGGCTATTATGACATATTTTCCCCAAAACAATTCATACAACCCTGTTCTGGGCATCGTTGGGGAAGGCTTTTTCTCAGCAATGGACGTCTTTCGGCTGAAGTTATGATAATCGTGCCGAAAATACTTTTTATACTTACAACTTACATTTTCAATTTTTTAATTTTTTTAAAATGACATTAAAAATGGCAGTATGTAGATAAAATAAATCGTCGGATATGTATCCGACTTGCCTTTATCGCGCACGTCACTAATATATCGAATGTATCGGAATACAGTCTCAGCGGGACACGTGGGCAGCAAGATCATTATGGGCGCAACGTAATTAAATATTTTTACGTAATTAACTGTCTCGGCGGCTTAGTAGTAGGTTGTGTACTGCTAACACTTAAAATTATTTTTGAAAATTAATTTCGTTTTGTTCTAATTGAGTATTATAGCGCTATATCGATAGACAGCAGTCCTAGTCGGAGGCCTTATCCGACATCGGGTCGGCCACTAGCCCGTATCTCCACCAAACCGCATTGGAGCATCGTAGTGGAGCGTGGTAAGCTTCAGTGAAGAAAGGTGAGAGACTCGTGCCCAACAGTGGGACGTTTCAAGGGTTGCCATTATCTAATTGAGTATTTTTAGTGATATAGAGTTTGAAAGTATGCCCTATAAATGTCTGTAGACTCGTTTCATATTAAGACACGGGACTGGTAAATTGAGAGTGAAAAATATTTAATGTTGAGTGCATGTATCATATAAAAATCTATAGGTACACTTTCGTGAAAATGAGATATGAATAATGTTAGAAACAGATTTATTGGGAGGTAATGTGAGTGTAAAGGTGATTAGTTATTTTTGGGTGTACTAAATTGATATATCAATACTAACTGAAAAAAAAAACAATTAAGTACCACTTATTTTCTTACTCGAGGATCGATATAGGTCTTTCGGGTTTATTGACGTTATTTTTTATCGATTTACCACCACTGTGTCACCTAGACAATTAAAAAAATATTCAGGTATACCTAATTATTTATCTTGATATCCGTATCCGAAGTCACATCACTAACGTCTCTCAGTCGCAGCGGGACGTGTACTGTTGCAGCGGTCATTAGTGAAGTGAAATGATAAATCTTCGCTATTCAATATATTATGTTTTGACCAATTAACGCGACTGTACATCGGGAATGTTCCGTTTTAGGAGCCGGTATTTTTTTTTATTGCAGTTGTAAATAAAATATGTGAATGTGTCCTTATTGGGTCAAACTTGGATGATTACGAAAATGAAAGTCTATTTAGCTCGGTTGCTTTTTTGGTAGACTGTCGTTTAGCTAAACAGGTCGATTGTAATTAGCAAACTTAAAAAACTTTAAGACCAATTTAAACAATCTTTCACTTATCAGAAGCTGCTAAAGAAAGTATTGTAAAGTATATGTTACTACATATAAGGATAATTTTTGATAAGCCGAAATACGAAACGTTGGGTTGATTTTAATAATAATTTTAGTTTAATGTATGCGAGATAAATTCGTTTGAAATGGTTTTATTTCAATGAAGTACGGTACGTTTATATACTATCGCAAAATAGAAAATCAACTTTCTATCTAACTAACCATCCGCCCCGGATTCGCGCGATTCAAATTTCTCGACCTTCGATGACAACTATAAAAACAGTACAAAAAGAATTAGCGAAATCGGTTCAGCCGTTCTCAAGTTTTACGCTTAGTAACACATTAAGCATTCAATGTTTATCCATATAGGTACTTAGATTTGGTCATATTGTAGGAAAATCCACCGACGGAGATATTTATGTGTTCAATGAAAGTAAAATTTTGGACATAATATTAACAAAGTTGCAAAACTATGAACAATAAAAATAATCTCAGCCACACGTCACATGCATCAAACCGGTTTGTTTTTGTATATCACTATTCGTCAGGTGATACCCACGTTTCTTTTGACCTCCATTGTTTTATAACGTGACGTGCATACGCGGCCATTGGAGTCATGCTCGAAACTATTTTAATACATGTATACTACGTGTATATTATCAGTTTTCTGCATTTTTATAGCGTTTCGATGCGCGTGCGCACAAGTAAAGCGCCTTTTTAATGTTCCATATTTCATAGCCTACAAGGAATCTTTATGGTTTCGCCAAGTCCGTTCGTCCGTCTGTCTATCTGCAGCTATGCTTCTTCTTCTCGTGTCAATGGCCAATTTTATTATTTTGTGTATTAGGTATATTGATCCCGATAAAAAAACATGACAACGCAGCTATGCTAGGAGGCTCTCAATATTAGAAAGCTGCAATTGGGTATGAAAAACCATATGAACACGCTGCCAAAGTGGTGCAATATAATAATGAAAAATGTATTTTTATTGTACCTCGCCTACTACCTATAGTGGAGGTGCATTTTTTTTGCAGAAATAATTATTTCAATAAATTACATAATTATTCTTTGTGTCGCAGAGTCCGGAGAACTGGAGAAGGAAGTTCTCAAAATGAACTTCGTTAATGATAAGGAATGTGAAGAATTTTACTACAAGGCCAAAGTAAGAACGACTTTCTGATTATCTGATTATGGGACTGGTGTGTTTTGGTACATAGGGGCGTGATATTTCAAAAAGGTGGGATTTGAGCCCGCGTCTACTGGGATTTCTCGTCCAGCTGCTCTCCCAATTACTACCAAAATTCATTGCGAGGGACACGAAGGATTCAAGTCCCGCCTGAAGTTTAATGGTCGTAGAGCTCCAGTGACGGAGCTCGCGCGCGTATGCACCACCGCATTACCTATAAACTTGCCGCTAAATGGTAGTGTTCAGCACTATCGTGTTCTGGTCAGGTGGTAATGTACGGCCCTGTAATTTCCGGCACAGAGTTATAACACCTTAGGCCTCAGGAGTGGTAACGCATCTACATTTTGACCTTGGTCTTTGTGTGGGTGTTTATAGGCTGCAGTCATCACTTAACATCAATGTGAACTGCATGCTTGTTTGCCACTTCCATCACATAAAAGAAAGTAAAAAAAATCTTTCCATTTTTCTTTAAAATCGATTAGTGTATTTTTTTTATATACATATATGCGAAGGTTTACAATTAAATAAAATCTCCATGTTACTAGCTGTCGTATAAGAAAATGGCACCGCAATTCAAGATATGCGCAGCATCGGCAGTTCAGAACCGGTCGTGCGTGTGGGATGGCGGCATAGCTCTCATCTCCAGACAATCCTGGGGATACTGGAAGCTGGTGAGTAGGAATGAATAGAAATAACTTTTTCTTAGATATGCGGGCCCGTATTGCTCTATGGTTCCGCATCTTTTCAGATAGGTTTCGGTGTCCGCGGCCCGGGCTGCGGAGCTCCAGCTCGCTTCATCAACATGCACGACCACCTGCTCTGGATTGATGAGGTCATCACGCGTCTGCCCTATGAGACCAGGGAGGACACCCACGCTTTCATTGTTCGAAGACTCTCGCCAATCAAGCTTGTTATGTATAAAGGTAAATAGTTTTGTTTGTTGTTATGAATAATGCCTCAAACTGGACGCCAGCGATCTACGAGACGGCGGCGAGAGCGGTGCGACTTAAAGCATAGTTTCTTATTGTAGTGAACTGGATGCCAGGGGCGTCGCAGTAGCCCAGTCGCCCGCCCGCAGTCGCCGTCGTCCCGCAGATTGAAATTGAAAATTGAAAAGAATTTATTGGCACGGATTGAAGACACAGTACATACATACAGACATTCATTAAATAAGGGTTAAAGACACTAAATTAAAACATATAAAAGAGAAAACACAGGACATACAAGAGATACATGAGACTTAAAACTACCCGTAACCCTAATAAACTGTGTCTCTCGCCTGTACAAAAAGGTTCGAATTCAGCTTTGTGTCAAGCCGAATCATGACGCTGGTTTTCAACTCTAATTGCTGACACCCAGGCATAGTCCTAAGTGATGGGTAAGAAAGGTAACTCTCATTCAACGTATGATGATTGTACGAGTATATAGCACCAGGTATTTGTTGAAGTTGACAGACAACACGCTGAGCCAATTTATGAATATTTTTTTACTCAATCGCTAATTCGTACGCATAGAGCAACACCGGAGGGGAGTAGCCATATGCAGGCTTTCCCCTCTGTCAAAGTACAAGCCCAAATGGGCCTTTACCTGTCGCCTAAATGTTTAAATATGTGCGCAAAATTGTTCCTGTATTTTGTTAAAGTCAAGATGTGAGTTTCGTAGTAATAGACGATTTTTGTAGTGTGCGTGTGTGTCGCACACATTTCCCCCCGCAAAAAATGTCAGACTGTCTTGCATCGGTAATAAACGCTATGGCCCCTCAAGTCCGCCGCGGCCGGTGGCCCGTGTTGCTCTTTTTTTATGTTATGGAAGTGTCAAACAAGCATGCAGTTCACATTGATGTTAAGTGATGACTGCAGCCTATAGACACCCACACAAAGACCAAGGTCAAAATGCAGATGCGTTGCCACTCCTGAGGCCTAAGGTGTTATTCCTCTGTGCCTGAAATTACAGAGCCGTACACTACCACCTGACCGGAACACGATAGTGCTGAACACTACCATTTAGCGGCAAGTATATTAGGTAATGCGGTGGTGCCTACGCCCGCGAGCTCCGTAACTGGAGCTCTACTACCAGTAGAAATTCAATAGAATCATTTCTAATATTCTGGGCTCCTGCAGCCGACGTGAAGATTCCTCGCGAGCTGGGCCAATGCGACCGCAAAGTGCGCGGCTCCGTGCTCTATAAGGACAACAGCGAGATACTTGTCAACAAGAACTTTGGACAAGGATTCTTCTTTGTAAGTATGACGTAAATACGTGAACAAATGTTGGAGGAAACGCAGAATCTATGGTTCGCTCAAAACTCTACTGAGTGAAGTTGGCAGCGTAAACTTTGCGCCAGCTTCTGATGAAGACACCGCCGAGAAAGAGAGCTAGTTTTAATGTTCACCTGATGAAAGCGAACTACGGCCACATTGCCCGGTCGTGTATCCCTTCTATTAATTAATAAAATTTTGCGCGTAACGTAACAGTAAAAATTTATTTGACTGAGACTTTTAAGAAAGATGTGCCAATCTGATTCACGTATAATGAATCAGACTGACACATCCTTCCTAATCTTACAGGGGTGACGGAGCTCAAAGGCGTACGTTGATATCACCCCATTCCCTACCCTGATCTTTCCGACGTTTTATAGCAGAGTTTAACGCTAGCGTAATGCGTGCCATGTAATTTCTAGAACAAAGGCGCTTAAGCCTAGAGGGATGCAACTCATCAAATCACACCAATTTTGCATATAAGTAGGTACATTGTGTTCCATTTTCGTTTGTATTTTTACCAATAAAAGCTATTTTAAGCAAATAAAAAGGTTGGTATATCCAACGTCTCTGTTTCATATATTTATCCGCTCATGTTGATTGTTTGGTTACATCTGTACCTTTAAATTACAAGGGCTCCCTGTGTGACTATCGCTCCCACGTTCAATACACTCATTAATTCTGTATACACATCTCTAACGAATCCATTCCTTGTAGCGGCCGCTCTTTCATTAGCAAGAACAGCTTAGTACATTTGTCTAAGATTTGTACCAGGTACTAATTAATCGACATCTTTGGAACAGGTTCGGTTATTTTAAATACGGTTGTGTTGACTAAGGGTGTGATTCAGAGACCGCTCTAAGAGTTTACTTTCAGCATAGTCTACTTATAACTGTTAGTAAAGTTTGAGTTTTGACAGTTTTAAGCGTACTTTGCTCAAAGTAAAGTCGTAGTGCAGTCTGTGAATCTTACCCTAAGATTTGCAAAACGAAGCTGTAATGCATGGCATATGTTGTCGATAGATGTGAAGTGAAGTTATCAATTTAATACTCATCTACGTATCTCATATAAGTTTTATTCGGTTTAGCATCCATTTTGAATTTAAGAGGCACACTGAGCCTTGGTTTCAACTGCCTAAAACCCTTAAGATTGGTAGAGTTCTAAGTGTAGGTTCTCGAGGACGTAGGCGCCACTCATAGAGCAACACCGGAGGGGAGTAGCCATATGCAGGTTTTCCCCTCCGTCAAACTAAAAGCCCAAATGGGCATATACCTGTCGCCTAAATGTTTATATGTGTGCGTGAAATTGTTTCTGTATTTTGGTAAAGTCAAGGTGTGAGTTTCATAGCGATAGATGATTTTTGTAGTGTGCGTGTGTTTCGCACGAATTTCCCCCCCGCAAAAAATGACAGACTGTTTTGCATCGGTAATACACGCTATGGCTACTCCCCTCCGGTCCGCCGCGACCGGTGGGCCGCGTTGCTCTATGGCGCCACTGGATTAACTAATGTAGTAGTGTAGTGTTCAGCAGTATCGTGTTCCGGTTAGATGGTAATGTATGGCCCCGCAATAATTATCGTAGACACATAACAACTAAGGCCTCAGGGATGGCAACGCATTTTGACGTCTGGGTTTTGTGTAGATGTCTCTGCAGTTATCACCTAACATCAATGTGAACTGCATGATGGTTTGCGACGTTCATGACATAAAAAAACTCTTCAAGGCCACAATTGCAGGTGTCAGTGGCGCAAGCAGCGCAGGTGAACTGCCTGACGGTGATCCTGGACGTCAGCTCGCGCACCAACGCCGCCATCTGGCTGGAGCACCACTGCATGCGCGACCTCACCGGCACACGGACCGGTCGGCATCGCAGCGATTACAAGAGGTTTGTATAGTCTGAGGATTCTTATTGGAGACAATCACCGATCTGTCTGAACTTTTTGAAAACAATAGACTACTTTATGACTAGTTAATTTTTTTTAAACAATGGAAGTTTCAAACAAGGATGCTGTTTACATTGATTTTAAATGATGAATGTAGTCTATAGATACCGACACAAATACCAAGCTCAAATGCAGATGCCTAAGGTGTTATGCCTCTGTGCCTGAAATTACAGGTACCGTACATTACCACCTGACCGGAACAAGATAGTGCTGAACACTACTATATAGCGGTAAGTTTATAGGTAATGCGGTAGTGCCTACGCCCGCGAGCTCCGTCACTGGAGCTCTACCACCATTTCGAAAATTCTTTCACCGTTAGAAAGCTGCATCTTCACTGAATGGCTCATGCTAATTACATTCATTGCACCCGTGCGAAATCGGGGCGAGCCGCTAGTTAAAATTAATAAAATTGTAACCTATTTCTCATCTTTCTAGAGTGGAGTGCTTCGTATACTTTAAGAGCGTGGCCTTCATAGAGTTCCGGTTCTACTTCTCGTTCAAGGCTGTCCTGGAGGTGACGCTGTACGGGGTCCGGGAGGCGACACCCTGGATACCTAACCCGTTCCCCTCGTCCGAGACCACTTACAGCTGGTGGCCTACGAACACCATCATACGGTGGGGCAACTTTGTGCCTTTCAATGTTTGGTGGTATCGTATGTAGGGTTAAGTACGTGCTTCTTGTACCCGGCGTGGTTGAGGGAGAAATGCAATGATCGCCATTCCAGAATTTTCTGAACTAACGTCGGTTCTTTGAACTATATTTTTTTTTTCTCTGCACATTAATTTTGATATTTTTTTGTTTCGTTTTATATATCGTATGATATCGTACGTTTATATACCTGCTATTATTATCGGTTACTATATAAAACTTACCTAATCTTTTTTTCGTGTACCTTTTGTTGGATGTTTAATTAATAATACCTACTTAAATTGTTCTTTTGTTAATTGTAATGTGTATTCAGACGACGGATGTTCTGCTGGCTATTTTTGTGTCACAGAATCGGCTCCAATGGAAGACCAGCGCTGCTCAAAAGAGCAGCTTTATGCTGAATTGGGGACCATTTTGTAACAACAATTTGTAATTTTATAAAATGTCTTACTTATTTTTATTTTAGCTCTAAGTTGTTGTTGCGAATAAAGTATTATTCTATTCTATTCTATTCTATATACATAACTAGCGGTCCGCCCCGGCTTCGCGCGGTGCAATATTGCCTACCCTCTCCTATTCGTCTTAGCGTGATGATTATACATAGATATAGCCTAAAGTCTTCCTCGATATCTTTTATAGTTTAGGCAGCGTACGCAAAATAAGTAACTGTTCTGGTTCATTTTTTACACCTTGTGTCTGAAAAACCCAAATATCTTACGGAACCCTATTTTTTTCCAAAATAAAATATAGCCTATGTTACCCGTGGATAATGTAGCTTTCAAATAGTGAAAGAATTTTTAAAATCGGTCCAGTAGTTATTGAGCCTATTCAATACAAACAAACAAACAAAAAAATATTACCTCTTTATAATATTAGTTTAGATTTAGATGGACAGTCCATAGCCCCTATTGGGTGGGCTATGTCACCTACTTTGGTTCTCACGTGAATCTCCTCGTTTCTGATGGTTTAAGCTCGCAAGGAAAGACCTATTTGCTCTCTGCTTGACTTTGAGCTCTTACGAAGCCTATAATGAGCGACTACGTTTCAATTCAAAGCGTCTGTAATCATTGGCAACACCCACTGAAAGGTCCACGATTGATAAATTATCTCCACCGTTTAAAGCTTATTTTTTAATATATTTTTGTGGCATTGAATTGTGAAAGTATAAAATATAATGTAAGGTTGAGAGTTTCCTTTATTATAATATCTATTCAAAATAAATATTTTGAAGGGTTATTTCACTTGCTGTGCCCACGACTTCGTCCGTGTAGATACTAAACAATAATTTTGTTTAATTCTACGCGGAAAAAGTCGCGGGCGCAGCTAGTCTAAATTAAATACGTCTATGTCAACCGCATTCAACTCTGTTTAAAAGTTTTGAAGCAGTGCTTGAAGTAAATTTTCAACTGACCTTCTCTTGGTTTTTTACTTAACCGATTTTGACCAAACAAGTTTTGACCACGCTCCTAATTATATGTAATAGGTACATCTGTGAAAATCGCGTTTCGAAGTTATAACTTAAGGGGCAGACAAACATTTCAAAAAATGTTTTTTTTTTGTTTCTGTTACTCTTCTATCGCCCCCTATCAGTTTTTTGGAAAAAAAATTAATGAAGGTACTTACAGACACTCGATTTATATTGTCTTATTAAGTAGGTCAGTTATTGGTAAAAGATTTTTATTAAAATAGAGTTGTATATTGCTGATAACTGGCCAATTTAGCCACTAGCAGGGACTAGTTGAAATATAATATCAATAACGCAATGTGACAGTATGTAAATGATACAAACAGCAATAAACGTCTGGGTCGGCTACTTGATATCCAGTAGGGTTGTTATGTCGTTAGCGATATCGCAGTTAAGTGCAGTTTATGAAGGCTGGTGTGGTGAACCGCACGATCTGGTGGACAATCTATTCGTGTCTTTAACTAGATTGGAATAATTGTATTTTTTGCTGAATATTTATATTGTGTAAGTCTATTATCAGGTAATTATAAAAATGTAAAATAAAATTGGTTGTCATTTTTATGGATAACTAGTTTTTGCCGGTGACTTCTGCTTGTAACTAATTTTGATCATTGCAAATAAACGATGGAACCGGAACACGATAGTACTATCTACAGTGCTATCGTGTTCCGGTCAGGTGGTAATGTACGGCCCTGTAATTTCCGGCTTAGAGGCATAATGCCTTAGGCCTCAGGAGCAATAATACGTCTGCATTATGACCTTGGTCTTTGTATAGGTGTCTATAGGCTGCAGTCATCACTTAACATCAATGTGAACTGAATGCATGTTTGCCACTTCCGTTCCATAAAAAAAGCAGAAGGGACTACCACTTGATTTTTTAATTCCAATAAAAAGAAACAACAATAAAATTATAAATACCTATCTGGTAATTGGTACTGTCTTTGTAGGTATCTAAATTTATCAACATAACTGTAAATATCAGATAAATCCGTTACTTACTTGCGCTACTTTAGCAATACATAAATATTGGAATTTTCAATGGCACAGCATGCGCCATTATAAAGGACTAGCGGCCCGCCCCGGCTTCGCGCGCATGTAATGTCACCTACCCTCTCCTATTCACCTCACCTTTTTTCAAATCGGACCAATAGTTCCTGAGATTAGCGCGTTCAAGCAAACAAACAAACTATTCAGCTTTATAATATTACGTATAGATTTGTCGCGATGACCAAAAACGATTTTTATTCAATTAATAGAACACGCTTAGCCCTCGCCGGAAAACACAAACATGCCAAAAAATCGAACCAAGCGTTTCGGCTCTACGTTTATTATACGTACTGCTAAGGGATGAAACATTTTGCCAGTTTTATTTATTTATTTATTGTCATTTATTGTTTGTCACAGGTGTACAGGCTTTGAAAAATACAATACAGTTCCATTGCAACAATACCTTTCGGTGTACAATATTTATAATAGTTTTAAATAGGTTAGGTAAGCATATTTATGTAATGTCAATAATTTTTATAATAATGGTTAGTGAAGTACAGTCATATTAATTAGTTGATAAAACAATGCAGCATTACAATACATTTGGTAAGTACATAAGATAAACTTCAACGGAAACAGATGTCAGAAAGAAAATTGTAATATAATTGCAAATAATAATTTGCAATTATATTACAATTTTGCAGTTTCTTTGCTTCCGAAAAACCACAACCGGAAATCTTCAAGTCTAGAGTGAATAGGCACCTTCTATTCTAGAACAACATGCTTCATCTTCAGCTACATCACTTTCTATCAATTGAGATGAAGATCAAACGTTACTTTATATATTTTTAAAGAAAAAGAACCAAAAATAAGTCTTTAATCAACTTCGTTTTGCAGACGAGCGGACTGTTCACTTAGAAAATAAGTTAGTTTCATTTGTTTCTTTAACTATAGATAACTGGTTGTTTATTGGGTGTGAAGTTCATTTCTCAAGATGCCACGTTTAGTTTTGTTTGGCAGTTAATTAAGTTTAAATTATTATTTTTTATTTATGTCTGTCTTGTGAGGGGCGATAGCTCGTTAATATTTGTGTTTTTTTTCCTTATGACATAATATTTATCATATGGCCTTTTTTTTTGTTCTAAAAATGATAATACACCTGTTCTATAGCAAGAACACGTAACTTCACGCTTGTTTTCCTTGCCTAGATGTAATTGCATGCAATCAAGTGTGTACAACACCTCATAACATGAAAATACCTACGATTTTCAGGTACAACTTTAAGAAAAATGGAAAAATCTCAACAGTATCAGAGATGAAATGAAATGAAATGAAAATATCTTTTTTGGTACAGTCCCAAGACAACAGGTGTACATAGAAAAATAAAAACATAAAACTTAGAAAAAACAAATCAAAAAGTACACAGTAATAAAAAAATGTAACATAGGTACTTACCACAAAAAGTTATCGTATTAAAATAAAATAAAAATTAGTAAAAGGAAAAAAAAAATAACAACAAGAAAAATAAAATTAAAAAATAATATGTATTGGTAAGTACCTTCTACGAGATCATACGTCAATGTGAACTGCTTGCTTGTTGCCACCTCAATTACATAAAAAAGTATGTGATTAAACCGAAATACTTAAAATAGTGTTAAACCTACCATTGGAGGGCAGATAAATAAGGTAATGCGGTGAGTGTGCTATACCCTCGAGCATCGAGACCAGACTTCCACTAATATAAATATCGCCTTATCACAGCATTAAAACATACACGAAACAAATTAGTTAGCGCTAATTACGACATGAATATGTCGCAATTGAATAATTACTTAGGGCCCATGCACACTGCGTTGTTTTCAAGCAAAATTAACGCGCTGCGAACGCGATATCATCGCAGCCCAATATACTTTGAAGTTACGTGTAGTTGTTGATAGACAAGTGGATGCGAAGAAGGCGTTTTTACGGTAAACAAGAGATACGCCAGGAGGAAAATGCGGCAGTGGCGATTTCATCCGGGCAACATTGAAACTAGCTTTCTGCCATCTGTGAACAATGGCGGTCAAATCATTCGAATAAGGTTGTAGTACAAAATAACAACGCATGACGGGTAGCAGCGTTCTGCGATAAAACTACCGCTACTGCGATCGCCAATCCGCCTACCAGGCGTGGCGATTATGAGATATTCTTCCTATTCTTTTACTGGTGGTAGAGTTCCAAATGTAGGAGCTCGAGGGCGTAAACACCACCGCATTAACTTATCCATCTGCCGCTAAATGGTACTATATAGCATAGTGTTCCGGTTAGATGGTAATGTTTGGCCCCGTAATAACTATCACGGAGACCTTAGGTCTCAGGGGTGGCAACACATCTGCATTTTGACCTCTGGTTTTTGTGTTGATGTCTAGTATAGGCTACAGTCATCACTTAACATCAATGTGAACAGTATCCTAGTTTGCCACCTTCCTAACATAAAAATAAATAGGTATATATATATTCTTCCGCAATGACGCACAACACTGTTGTGGGCATCCTTGGATAAGGCATTGTTCAACAGTGGACATCTTTCGAGTGGAGTGATAAATCATAAAGACAACAGTTCTTAGACTTTATTAGTTCTGTTTAATTGAAACAGTAAAAATATCTAACGGAAATGGTACATTCATTGCCCGTAATCTGCCTCTTTCGTGTTTAGCAGCGCAGCTAACGCGCGATCGTAAAGCGCGCGTCGACGGTCCGTGGATGGTGTACATGGGCCCTTACTTGGTTTCCCGTTTCATTTTATATCAAGTTTATAGTCGACGAAATAAACTTGACGTGTGCTAATTAATAACTAGCTCCGATTAACTAAAGATTTATGGTGGTGTTGCAAAACTGATGGTTGAGATAAGCTGAAATGGACCCTGGCGTGGAAGTTATAAAATTGACTGTTGATTATATTTAGAATCAATTAGGTACGTAGTAAACTTCTTGCATAAAAATCTCATTAAATTATGTGTTTGTCTTTCGCGGTCAGCCGTTAGGAAGAGGACATTTCTTTATGAATATTGATTTAAAAATTCTGACGAATTCACTAAATTTCTAGTACGAACACATATAGAAAGACGGAGTGTTGGCAGATACATAGGCGTCAACTGCCCCAGTAGCCTAGTGGTAGCAAGCCACTACTACCACGCTGGAGGTCCTGGGTTCGATTCCCGGGTCGGGGACTATCAGAAATAACGGTTTAAAATCCTTTATCTCTGGTTTTATTGGGATTTTTCCATTTTCTGGAAGTTTCCCAGTACCTCGGAGTTTGGTAATGTGCCCGGAGATGGCAACAGGCTCGCCACCTGTTACATGGGTCAAAACGTAACCGACGAATCGTGGGTGTTTGCATGTAATGCTTCAATGCATGCATTTACCTCTGCCTACCCCTTCGGAGATTACAGGCGTGAAGTTACGTTTTTACTAGTACGAAAAAAATATCGCTTTATTTTTTTCCAAGTAAGTTAAGTTTCCCAGTACCTCGGAGTTTGGTAATATGCCCGGAGATGTCAACAGGCTCGCCATCTGTTGCATGGGCCAAAAACGTAACCGACGTCCCGTGGGTGTATGCATGTATGCTTGAATGCATGCATTTACCTCTGCCTACCCCTTCGGAGATTACAGGCATGAAGTTACGTCATTTTTATTATTAACTGAGATATATGTTTAATTAGTACAATGTGTTGCTATTGCACTATTGACGTGATAACGTGTTATAAATCGATGAACGCATGAAAAAGTGTCACGTTCCACCTAAGCCGAGCGTGCAAGCGAGAGCGTGGAACAAGCGATAGAGAGGCACGATCGGAAGAGTTCCTCTTTTGACGCTTGTTTTCTTATGTTATGTTATAAAATTATCGTCCGTAAACCGACTTTATAAACAACCATTTTCTATTTCATTTTAGTATGTAAGGTACTTACTTATTTTTTTGATAATTACCGATTTTTTGCTTGACAATGCTTGATTCTTGTTATGTTCTACCCTGATTCTTTGAATTCTAGTAAGTAAATTCAGTTTTGACAGTGGCGATTCTACCATCGAGTTCTGTCATTTGGGTTCCCCTCAACCAGTAATTTCCGACCACTAAACCTCGTGCTAGACCACTTCTCTGATTTAATCCCTGGAATGGAAACAATGGTTTAACTATTACCTATACAAAACATTTATCGAGGCAAAGAGTTACGAGACGGGCGCAGACAGAACAAGAACGAGGTGAACGACCGGTGCGCCGCGCATACGTTTCGGGACTGCCTTTTCATTGTCGGGTGTTGCGTGTGTGTGTGCGGGTAGTGCCTATTCCGCGTATTGTGGTGCATTCTTAAATGCGCAGATTGTTGTTGTGTTTTCTTCGGGTAATTTCTGAATTTCATACTCGGTTAAGCGACACGGACGCGGTCGGGTGTGTGATGGGTGACCGCTAGTGGCAAATTAAACGCGCGTTTCCGTGCTTCGGAGGGCACGTTAAGCCGTCGGTTCCGGTTGCTATCGATAGATAGCAGTCGTTAAACCTTGTCGGAGGCCTTATGGGCGGTTTAAAAACATCCTACAGCAGCCACTAACTCCAGGCCTCCCCCCAAAAAGGGGAGAGACTCGCGCCCAACAGTAGGACGTCTCAAGGGTTGCCATTATTATACATGAGCATCTTACCAGAACACGATAGTGTTGAACACTACCATTTGGTGGTAGATAGACAAGGTAAAGCGGTGGTAAGTATTTACACCCTCGAGTCTCTACACTGGAACTCTACCATCAGCAGAAAATTGCATAAGATTTTCTAGTTTCTAGATTTTTTTTATGTTATGGAAGTGGCAAACAAGCGTGCAGTTCACATTGATTTTAAGTGATGACTGCAGCCCATAGACACACACACAAAGTCCAATGTCAAAAAGCAGATGCGTTACCACTCCTGAGGCCTATGGTGTTATGCCTCTGTGCCGGAAATTACAGGGCCGTACATTACCACCTGACCGGAACACGATAGTGCTGAACACTACCATTTAGCGGCAAGTATATTAGGTAATGCGGTGGTGCCTACGCCCGCGTGCTCCGTCACAGGAGCTCTACCACCAGTCGAAATGATTTTAAAAAATCATTGGTCCTATAAAAATACTAACCAAACAAGCCGAGCAGTCAAGCGTTAAGAATAGGTTTTCTAAGGTTATCGATGTTTAATCCGTCAATTTTTTTTCTATAGTATCGAAAAAGTTAATTAATATGTATGTATGTATGTATGTATCTTCACGCCAGGTCCCTAACAGGGTAGGCAGAGAGTGTAGAGCGCCAGATATCCCGGTTCTGACAAACCTCTCGTGCCTCGTCTACCTTCATCATTCTCTTCAAGACTTTTGACCCCACCATCAGACAGAACTCGACCTATTTGGTCATGGTAGGTCAGCCTTGGTCTTCCTGGGCCTCTGCAACCATCCACATTCGCATTGTATATCTGTTTAGTCATTCGCTCATTCGACATTTTTTCTATATGCCCGAACCATCGGAGCATGCCTTTTTTCATTTTTACACCGATACTATCATTCACACAAAGGCTCTTTCTTACATCTTCATTACGAACGCGATCGGTGAGTGATACACCGCAGATCTTGCGCAAAGATCTCATCTCGACCGCGTTCAACTTACTTTCATGCTCTTTCCTGCATACCCAGCTCTCGCTTCCATATAAAAGCGTTGGAGTAAGTACAGCATTATGTACGGCTAGTGGAGCCCGCTGGCTGAGATGTTTAGATTCTAGCAGCTTACCCAAAGCTCCATTCACGCAATTCCCAGCAAGCACTCTTAATTTTTGAAAGATGACTGCTACAGCCGAGCTCTCTCAGAATATTTGTTCTATTTCTTGAACCCAGTTCTGTTAATGAAAGACATGAATAAAAAGCTGTTTGTTTGGTACACTGATATTTATTTATTATTGTTCTTTAATCTCTGTTTTTAAATTGTAACTTACAAATTCTTATTACATGTTTTACCAATGTGATCCAGTACCAAACTATCAAGAAAACAGGGTCGTGAATATGAAATGGTTCGAGTGGTGACGATTACTGCTCCTTTATTCTTTTAATTTAATTTAATATATATACTTTACTTAATTACCTGTCCCCGGGCATGGTAATGCCGGTAACCCTAATCCTTTCTACAAATCCTTGAGATGGTACCTTAGTAGCCGGCTTACGGAGGAGTCCAGTATTCTCTACTCCACTAGGCTTCAGGGTAACCGGTCACAACCCGCATCCAGAGGTCAGTCAGATTTAACACCATCATTGGGGAAGGAAAAAAATATTCTAACCATGATCCGTACTTAAAAGGTAAGTTGAGGATTCCATATGCTAAATTATGACCTAACCAATTAACGTATGAACAAATTAACGTATGATCAAATTAAATTGATCAAATTAATAACAATAAAAAATAAAAAATTAGAAATAAAAAAATTCAAAATAAAAAATAATAAAAACTAATTCAAAATAGAAAATAATAAATAGAAATAATAAACCCGCATCTGAAACAAAATCACACTGGTTACAATCTGCATTATCTCTGTTTGGTTCATGAATAATCTTGTACCAAACTCAACATGAATCAAACAGCCTCCCTATACAAAACTTGTGGAAGTGGAAATTATTACTTACGAGGACTTTTCGCTATCATTTCATAACTGAATAAAGCCTCTGCATCCCAACTCCTCCCGAAATTAGGGAAACTGGCTGCAACAAACAACCCAACATGAAGTCATCGCGCCATTTCTCAAATCGACATGTGAACGAGAAAATATCCAAAGATTTTTGAAGATCTTACCTCAATTGGTGATAAAAATACCTATTGAATAGGCATTTAGGCCATGATGGCCAAAATATTCAAGGCTTCCTGCCTTTACATAATTTCGAGTGCGTCACCACTAACTAGCTTGACAGAGAAAAGTCAAATGATCGGAGACGTCTAATAACCCCTCAGACCTTTCCCTTTACCGGCCCTGGATTCGTGTCATTTTTAGACTTTCAGCCACAATGCCAATGAAATTCACCGAATAATATTTTAATTATGTTCTTGTCGTTATATCTAATATTTAATTTGGAAATATCGAAATTGTATTTTTAAGACAAATTATAAGTATTAGATAAATTATGTAATCAAACTATGCGTCGTATGGAATACGTGATACTATTGATAATGTTGACCTGGTACGGCGGTGATTAACTAGATGGCGTTGTGACCATTTTTAAAACCAGAAAAAATACAACGTTACATTTTGTGTGGTGATTTGAATGGATGGGTCCAGGCGGCCAGGATACGAGGCCGTTCTAGGTCCATATGGTGGTAGAAGAGTAAATGATGCTGGTAAGCTGATACTTGACTTATGCTTGGAACGATGTCTCCTTGTGTCTAACACAGTTAATTAATACGTCTATGAAATTATAATGACAAAGGAGAGTGATACTGTTCCATAAACTGGGTCTAGTGTTAACACTGTACAAATTATGTCATTTTCAAATGACTATAAAATAAATAATTTGGAATTCGGGCATTTATTGAATTGCCAGTAATTGAAGATATATGATCAAGTAAAAGTTGGGATGGATTGTTAATTGTTAACTATATTACAAAATGTACGTGTAATGGGTTAACCGGTTACAATTTTGCGGGCCCAAAAATACGCGTCTCCTTTGATGTACTCAAAAATAATTGTACAACACATTTCGATATCTAAAAAGATTAATTATTGGTCAATAACACCTTAGCAGATTTCAAGTTTTATGCGTACTATGTGTCAGGCAAACATATGAATGTATAGTTGAAAGCTAAAACTTAACTAGGTTGTAAGTGGCACGTAAAAGTCATTCTGTCGCTATAAATAACACATGTTATAACAAGACACAGAATAAGATTTAAGCTTTACATAAACATAAGTGACATTTCGAAATCCACATCGTAAATTAATTCTGGCCACACGCCGTACGTCTTGTTTGCTCGAATTTAGGTATGCACAAGTATGAGAGACAGTATTGTTGTATAAGTTTTCGCAAATATTGTGGCCAAACGACCATTTACTACAACAATTAATGATTCGGTTAGTCCAGTGGTGTGAGATGACCGTTTGATTCGAAGGGTCGCGGGACGAATATTATAATAAACAAATATCTGTATGAACTACAGATATTTGTTTCGGGTCTGGGTGTTTGTGTATGTGTTGTGTGTGTACAACGGCACCCACGACACAGTTTATACCTAATGTGAGGCTGTGAGTGTACGCGTATTTTATTTATTTAACAAGGCACTTCTTAGAGCCTCTCAGCACGAATATATTTTACTGGTGGTAGAGCTCCAGTAACGGAGCTCGCGGGCGTAGGCACCACCGCATTACCTAATGTACTTGCCGCTAAATGGTAGTGTTCAGCACTATCGTGTTCCGGTCAGGTGGTAATGTATGGCCTTGTAATTTCCGGCACAGAGGCATAACACCTTAAACCTCCGGAGTGGTAACGCATTTGCAATTTGACCTTGGTCTTTGTGTGGGTGTCTATAGGCTGCAGTCATCACTTAATAACAATGTGAACTGCATGCTTGTTTGCCACTTACGTACATTAAATTAAAAAAAAAATGGTTTTTTTTATGTGATGAATGTGGCAAACAAGCATGCAGTTCACATTGATGTTAAGTGATGACTGCATACTATAGACACCCACACGAAGACCAGAGGTCAAACTGCAGATGCGTTTCCACCCCTGAAAACTTAGTTATTATGTCTCTGTGATAGTTATTTCGGCCCATACATTACCATTTAACCGGAATACGATCGTGCTGGAGACCACCAATTAGCGGCAGAAAAAATAATTAATGCGGTGGTGCCTACGCCCTCGAGCTCCTACACAGGAACTCTACCAACAGTGTAAGTGTAGTGTAGTGTAGTAACGTAGTGTTTTGTTATATATAATTAAGGATGTATAAAACGTAACTTTACGCCTGTAATCCCCGAAGATAAGCAGAGATAAATACATGCAATCACCCACGATTCGGCGGTTACGTTTTAGCCCATGTAACAGGTGGTGAGCATGTTGCCATCTCCGGGCACATTACCAAACTCCGAGGTACTGGGAAACTTCCAGAAAATGGATAAATGCCAATAGAACCAGAGATAAAGGATTTTAAACTGTTATCTCTGATAGCCCCCGACCCGGGAATCGAGGCCAGGACCTCCAGCGTAGTAGTAGTGGCCTGCTACCACTAGGCTACTGAGGCAGTTATATAAGGATATAAATATGTATCTAATCAACAGATTGCTGTTGACAGATCAATTTCAATAATGATATATGGAGGTATTTAATTAAGAACATAAAGTCGGATGTTAATGGTTTACTTGAAAGGAATTTCCCGTATAAACATACAGATTTGTTTATATTGCAGTCGTAAAGCTAACTGTTGTGATTCAGTTTTTTTTTCGTAGTTATAAGTATAGGTACTATATAATGTACGGCCCTGTAGTTTCAGGCACAGAGGCACAATAGCTTAGGCCTCAGAAGTGGTAACGCATCTGCATTACCTCTGGTCTTTGTGTGGGTGTTTATAGGCTGCAGTCATCACTTAACATCAATGTGAACCACATGCTTGTTTGCCACTTTCATTGCATAAAAAAAAGGTAATCTTGTGGAATCTTTTTATGATTTAGTGATAGTAACTGATACTGTACGTACGTTTCCGTGCTTCGGAGGGCACGTTAAGCCGTCGGTCCCGGTTGCTATCGATAGATAGCAGTCGTTAAACCTTGTCGGAGGCCTCATGGGCCCCTCCGAGGGTTTCCGCCTTGTCGTGGCGGGGGGGCTCAGTACCCGGTTTATTCAGTTTATTCATTTATTTCATATAAATGAATAAACTGAATAAACTGGTGGTTGGCCTCACACCGGAGAAGCCAAGAGGAACCCAGAGAGGGAGCGGCGTTTGGCGTGGCTCTGCCCGCCACTCGCTGCTGTGGTGAGGAGACGGCTGGGGAAGAGGTGTACGGGTAGGTCGTTGGCCCTGCACCCTATCCCCAGCTGCCTAGCGGTTGTCCCGCCGTAAGATGGGGACGTGGTGGGGAGGCGGCTGGGGAAGAGGTGTACGGGTGTGTCGTTGCCTTGCACCCAATCCCTAGCCGTCTAGCGGTGGTCCCGCCGTCAGATAGGGACGTGGTGGGGCCGCGGGAGGGTGGTTGAAGGTCAGTTCATCTCTGACACGCCCGCTCCCCCGGGGCCGGATTGTGTGCCCCTGGACTTATAAATAAATAATAATAAATAAATAAAATACGCTTACACTCACAGCCCCACAGTAGGTATCGTGGGTGCCGTTGTACACATTCAACACATTCACAAACACCCAGCCCCGAAACAAATATCTGTAGGCCATACAAATATTTGTCCCGGTACGGGGATCGAACCCGCGACCCTTCGAATCAAACGGTCATCTCACATCGCTGGACTAACCGGGTCGTCGTGGTCAACTTCTCCACCCGGGTGTCTTGGGACGCCTGGCGTTGTGAGTGTTCGGGGCAGGGACCTTCGGGCGCCGGACTAGGGGATGTCCGTCGCCGGAATGGAGAGGTCCCGGGCTGGCTGGCGTGCAGGTGTTCCGCACGCCACTAGTGTTGGTTGGAGCCGAAAGGCTCCGAGGAGGGCTCGGCAACGAGCAGCCGCCGGTGGGGTCGCGGATGTGTGCGATAGCGTTCCCGTGACCCCGCCAGTGATGGCGGACGAGTCGGAACACCCAGGGGTTTTTAGTGAGTAGAGGATGCCTTTCCCGGAGTCCCACATAACCCACCCCTCTCCCCAAGGGTGGGTATGCGTAACGCATTTTCCCCTGGTAAAAAAAAGGGCCTCATGGGCGGTTTGAAAAACATCCGACAGCGGGTTGGCCACTAACCCACCCACCCACCTCCACCAATCCGCATTGGAGCAGCGTGGTGGAGTAAGCTCCAGACCTCCCCCCAAAAAGGGGTGAGACTCGTGCCCAGCAGTGGGACGTATAATTTGTTGCCATTATTATTTATTATTTAACTGATACTGGAGGTAGAGTTGCAGTGTTGAATAGGCGTCGAATAAATAATCTACCTGCAGCGAAATGGTAGTGCTCAGCACTCTCGTGTTCCGGTTAGATGGTAATATATGGCCCTGTTATTTCAGTCACAGAGACAAAATCACTTAGGCCTCGAAATCATTTTGGTTTTTTTGTGTGCCTATTCTCTTTACTGATAAATGTTATTATACTTTAATGTTGCCGCGGCGATGTTGTGGTAGCTTGCAACTACGGTAGCAGGCTACTGCCATTACTGGGGACCTGGGTTCGATTCCGGAGTAGGGTAATAGCTATCAGTGGTAACATCAGTGAAATCAGTGTGAAATCCTTTATCTCTGGTTCTATTGGGGTTTTTCCATTTCCTGGATGTTTCCCGGTACCTCGGTTTGGTTATGTACCCAGAGTTATCAACATGTGCGCTGCCAAGGCTGTACCGGCGAATCGTGGGTGTTTGCATGTATGTTTGAATGCATGCAGTTACCTCTGCCTACCCCAAGAGGTCTTCGATTACAGGCGTGAACGTTTTCTTTTTAAATCATTTATTTTATGTTATAAAAGTGGCAAACAAGCGTGCAGTTCACATTGATGTTAAGTGATGACTGCAGCCTATTAGACACCCACACAATGACCAGGGGTCGAAATGCAGATGCGCTGCCACTCTTGAGGCATTAGGTGTTATGCCTCTGTGCCGGAAATTACAGAGCCGTACATTACCACCTGACCGGAACACGATAGTACTGAAAACTACCATTTAGCGGCAAGTATATGAGGTAATGCGGTGGCGCCTACGCCCGCGAGCTCCGTCACTGGAGCTCTACCACCAGTAAAATCATTTCAGATGACTTTATATTTTTATCGACTAATTTCACACTCCCGCGAACCCACTTGAACACACGATAAGATTTGTTAAAACCCTAATGATTCGTAACATTTGAAAACATGTTTGTACATACAATATATATTATTGATGTTTATGATACATCGACAAGTCTGGCTGTTAGCAAAAACGTATAACACTCAAAAACCAACCCAAAACCTCTCAATTACAGTTCAAATTCCATCACACATGCATCGGAAATGTGTATTGCATACGTGATTGCGTCCCTTGCGTTCGATTTTGAATTCTATAGCTATGCATTAAGATTGAAGTGTTTTGTATGGTTTCAGAACGCATACTTTTGCCTCGTAATGCCTTTTATGGGTCCCAGTGACGTTTTCATGGCTTCATACAGGCAACGGATACTTTCAACGATTAAATGTCATTCAATAGTTTGTGGGTAGTTAAATAAATCTGATGTACTTGTTCACTGTAAGGGGAATGCGACGTAAGTTGTTTATGCCATTACAAAGAGGCCGAGTTCTAGTAGAGCAGTTTTCTACCGGTGGTAGAGCTCCAGTGACGGAGCCATTACCTAACATACTTGCCGCTAAATGGTAGTGCTCAGCACTATCGTGTTTCGGTCAGGTGGTAATGGCCCTGTAATTTCCGGCACAGAGGCATAACACTTTAGGCCTCAGGAGTGCTAACGCATCTGCATTTTGACCTTGTTCTTTGTGTGGGTGTCTATAGGCTGCAGTCATCACTTAACATCAATGTAAGCTGCATGGTTGTTTGCAACTTCCAATACATAAAAAAAGAGCAATGGAGAGAGCTGTGCTCGGAGTTTCCCTGCAAGATCGAATGAATGAGAGGATTGCTACTGACTTATCATCATACCTCCCTCCGCGTGTGAAGTGCAATAGAGGGAGGGGGGATGGTTCGGGGGTCGAGGCGTATCTCGTTCCCCGGGCATATCTGCCCCCGAAGCGTGGGGGTCGTGATCCTATTTGGGGATGGTGGCACGCAGGGGAACTCACTGAGGGAGGCCATACACACATTATTTCTTTTAGGAGCTTTTTAACATCTTGAGATGCAGTAAAATATGACAATTGATTTAACATTGTTCGTGGACGATATCGTTCACGCTTAGTTCAACCTATTACCCCTTTATGTATACCTTTATACATATGTATATATTTTTTACTTTATTGATCTGCATGAGAACCAAAGTAACCGACATAGCTTACCGAATAGCGAACCTCAAGTGGCAGTGGGCAGGGCATATAGTTAGGAGAACAGACGGCCTTTGAGGCAGAAGAGTTCTCGAATAAGAACCGCGTACGGGAAGACGAACAACAAGCATAAAAGTCCCATTGATGGTAAGTAACAATGTATCCTTTAAACATCTACATTAGGGTTTCTGCTCGAGACTTCTCGAACTCGAGACAACTCGAGAGTTTGGCCGACATTCGAGATGAGAAATAAATAGTCTACTCTCGAGACTTTCAAGTTCCGGCGAACACGAAATAAGGGCTAAAGAGTTAAAGACAGGATCGCCATTTTGCCGCTTTTACCAATGAAAACGTCACCCGCGCATTACAAACACGTGCAGCATGGGTAGCCAGGTCCAATTTGTTAGAAATCGGAACAGTGGGCTAATAAATCGGGACCCAGGGGTAAAAATCGGGACAGTCAAAAGCAAGCCAATCAATTAATTTATGGATTTATCAAAAGCCTCGGGACTAAAATGTTTTTTTTTTTTTAATGTTATGGAAGTGGCAAACAAGCATGCAGTTCACATTGATGTTAAGTGATGACTGCAGCCTATAGACACCCACACAAAGACCAAGGACAAAAGGCAGATGCGTTGCCACTCCTGAGGCCTAAGGTGTTATGCCTCTGTGCCGGAAATTACAGGGCCGTACATTACCACCTGACCGGAACACGATAGTGCTGAACACTACCATTTAGCGGCAAGTATATTAGGTAATGCGGTGGTGCCTACGCCCGCGAGCTCCGTCACTGGAGCTCTACCACCAGTAAAAAAGAAGATTGTTCTTTAGACAGGCTTACGTCTAGCTGTGGACGTCTTTCGGTTGAGATGCTGATGATGATTTATTTATCGGGACATTTAACGTCCCGATCAGGTGTTAATCGGGACGAGTCCCCAGAGCCCTGAAAATCGAGACGTCCCGCGCAAATCGGGTGCACGGGATTTCTCACTCGCACGCTTTGTAACTCGCCGCCGCCGCATCATATCAGTCATTAAATTGGTAAAAATGTTTTGTAGTTAATTCATGAAAAAATAAGATATTATTGTTGACTTCTAGATTTCCTAAAAGTCAAGTAACTTTTAGGAAGCTTTGCAGTGATAGGTACTGATCCTTATGTTATGGCACTAAGGTTGACTGTCGTATGCAGGTTTGATTTATAGAAAAACACGTATGAGTTGAACAGCGTTTTATTGCGAACTGAATTGTAGTATGCATCTAGACATATTTCGAACACTTGTACGAGTACATATCTATAGCTAGGTATAATACGCTAACTATACACAACAGGTACGTTAGCATAAAAACAGTAAAAATATTAATACAAATATTTTAATAATATCGCACAGTTCCAACAATTTCAACATTCACAATTTTCAGTTAAACGCAGGTACCTGGTACAAATGAAACAATAAGAGGTCAAAAGTTTAGAAATATTTTACCAAAATCGACAATGATGGGAGCTCACAATATTCTCCATCAATAATACCAGTTTACCAGTAACTGCCTCGGTAGCCTAGTGGTAGCAGGCCACTACTACTACGCTGAGGTCCTGGGTTCGATTCCCGGGTAGGGGGTTATCAGAGATAATGGTGAAAAAGCCTTTATCTCTGGTTCTATTGGGATTTTTCCATTTTCTGGAAATTTCCCAGTACCTCAAAGTTTGGTAATGTGCCCGGAGATGTCAACAGGCTCGCCACCAAAACATGGGCCAAAACGTAACCGGCGAATCGTGGGTGTTTGCATGTATGCTTGAATGCATGCATTTACCTCTGCCTACCCCTTCGGGGATTACAGGCGTGAAGTTACGTTTGAATACCAGTTTATGTCTAATCAAAAGACTGAGAAAGTAGAGTAGATTATGTATATTGTTTAATTTTAAATGTTGTTATTTTTCTTTAAAAATTTAGTTTTTGTATGATTGTAAGAAGAGATTCAATATCGTTTTGTATTTCCAACTTGTAGTGCAACGTATGTACAACAAAAGAATTTCGATTTTTTTATTGTTTTTCATTTTATTTTCAGTTTTATTTATAATTTCTTCCGAAAGACTCGAGAGTCGAGACAACTCGAGAAATTGGAGTCGAGAATTCTCGATACTCGATTCTCGATACTTAAATGTACGGCCCTGTAATTTCCGGCACAGAGGCGTAATACCTTAGGCCTCAGGAGTGGTAACGCATCTGCATTTTGACCTTGGTCTTTGTGTAAGTGTCTATAGGCTGCAGTCATCACTTAACATCAATGTGATCTGCATGCTTGTTTGCCACTTCCGTTACATAAAAAAAAAAAATACTCGAGAAAAAAAATGGGGCGAAAAACCAGAAACCCTAATCTACAAGAAACCAGAGATTTCAGTGCATCATTGCCTCTCCCGCGGCCTCAGGTATTACATTACCACCTGACCGGAACTCGATAGAGCTGAACACTGCTATTTAACGGAAAATAGATTAGGTAATGCAATGAAGCCTACGGTCGCGAGTCAACACATCTAGCATTGCCTCTTCTGAGGCCTCAGTAATGCCTCTGTGCTAAAAAATACAAGGCTGCACACCACCTGACCGGAACATGATAGTGCTGAACTGAATACTTACGCCCGTGAGCTCCGCCACTGGAGCTCTACCACCAGTAAATATTTGTTGTAATATTAATATACGAAGCTCCAGACTGAGATAGATAATAAGTTAATAAGGATGACCCGATATATTTCGTATGACGAATGCTTACAATATAAATAGCTATGAATCTAGAATGTATCTAGAACCAGTAAAAAATTGAAATATGCTCATAAAACATATTCAAATGCTGCGATATGTGAAATTCCAATACTTGATAAAGAAATAAATTATTACACGCAGCTGAGTGAGAGATTCTCTTCTGTCAGACACATCATTTAATAGCTAATATAATGAAAATTGTAGTTTTGAATCACTCGAATTTTTATAATTCTTATAAGTTTTTACTGGTGGCAGAGCTCCAGTGACGAGCTCGCGGGCGTAGGCACCACCACATTACCTAATATACTTGCCGCTAAATGGTAGTGTTCAGCACTATCGTGTTCCGGTCAGGTGGTAATGTACGGCCCTGTAATTTCCGGCACAGAGGCATAACACCTTAGGCCTCAGGAGTGGCAACGCATCTGCATTTTGACCTTGGTCTTTGTGTCGGTGTCTATAGGCTGCAGTCATCACAACATCAATGTGAACTGCATGCTTGTTTGGCACTTCCATAAAAAAAAAAAAAAGTTTATGTGTGTAACAAGAAATTATATTAAAAACACAACTCAAATGTCGGAGTTTTGGCGGGAATCTTGAAAGAGTCGTGTGGTGTTAGTTTATTTCATTTTTTTGGTGCATTTTTGAGTTATTAATAAAGTTGGTGGCATTTTGTTCGATATAAGTTTATTACAGTGCCCGTGTATAGTGAAATAGAATAACAGTGCGAAAACACGGCTTACAGGTTGCCACCAAATCTGCATTGTTAATGTTCTGGTAAAGTAGCCATCACTTTACTCGAATTCTTGACTTTTACTCTGACTGACTGACTGATAAACTGTTAATTGACTGATTCTAACTTCTGACTTTTACACTGCTTTAAGAATACGAAATACCGTTTTACTTGACACTGGCAATATGCGTAACAGCAATGCCATAACTAAAAAAAAACGAGAAATAATATAATAATATATCAAAAAAAAATTCTTTTACTGGTAGTAGAGCTCCAGTGACGGAGCTCGCGGCCGTAGGCACCACCGCATTACCTAATATACTTGCCGCTAAATGGTAGTGTTTAGCACTATCGTGTTCCGGTCAGGTGGTAATGTACGGCCCTGTAATTTCTGGCACAGAGGCATAACACCTTAGGCCTCAGGAGTGGTAACGCATCTGCATTTTGACCTCGGTCTTTGTGTGGGTGTCTATAGGCTGCAGTCATCACTTAACATCAATGTGAACTGCATGCTTGTTTGACACTTCCTTTACATAAAAAAAAATATCACTAAGTATACAGGAACAAAAAAAAATCACTTTATAGTAACAGAATACAATAGAATAGATAGAAAATTTTAGAAGAAATGGGTAATTAGGTAGAATTATTAGTATCTTAGTGGTAAAGCGGCTAGATGGTTAAAATGAGGTCACAGGTTCAATTCCAGCCCGAAGTCAAACTTTTATTTCAATTTCTTTTATAATGTCAAAATTAAAAACCAAACCAAATATACAATAATATATAATCAATCGAAACATAGAAGACTTGTAACGCAAGCGCGTTGATGTCTTTTACGAGATAGCATCACACTATAAAACTCTACGTGGAGATGCGCATACGCATTGTCATTACCGATACCATCTACCATCGGAGCCGAATAACCTGATTGATTATTTTTATCTCATTCGCATTAGCAACGTAATGGCTTCTCGCGTACTTCGATAAAGAACCACTTTTTCAAAAGCCGTATTTAATTAAATAACTCTTTCATTTTAATGAATCGTTCTTAAACAGGCGGAGGACAAACAAGTCGATAGGCATACATTTGACTGTGAATGTGTGTAATAAATTTGAGGTCATTTAATTAGGATATTATAATGTAAATAGTTCATGCTTCGGTTTCTGAGTTATCCATACTTATCGTAAGCTGTTGATTAAATTAGTGAAATTCAAAATAATATGGCCTCACACTAGATTTTTACTTAAGTGTTGTTGGTACGTATGTACGTATGTTTTTTTTTATGTTATGGAAGTGGCAAACAAGCATGCAGTTCACATTGATGTTAAGTGATGACTGCAGCCTATAGACACCCACACAATGACCAGAGGTCAAAATGCAGATGTGCTGCCACTCCTGAGGCATTAGGTGTTATGCCTCTGTGCTGGAAATCACAGAGCCGTAATGTCTTATGTATCTTCACGCCAAGTCCCTTACCGGGTAGACAGAGTGTATGGAGCGTCAGATATACCGATCCTGACACACTGCCCGTGCCTCATCAACCTTCATCATTCTCTTCATACATGCACGCCGCTTCCTAACACTTTTGACCTCACCCTCAGACAGAACTCGACCTATTTGGCTATTTGGTCATGGTAGGTCAGTCTTGGTCTTTCTGGGCCATCAACCATCCATTTCTACCAACCATCAATTGTTGGTGCCGTATACAACACTATCTCAACCACCCAGATTTGACCGCCCTTGTTCAATTGTGCTGTTGGTTGACTGACTGCACTAGTGGTAGAATTCTCTACCAATAGAAGATTACACTGATATACTTTTTACATTAGTTCATTACATTTAGTTTTTTATCTTAGTGATATTCTTGACTTTACATATATTTTTTATCTTGTTTGACATGTATGTCAATTGTTATTCACTTTAATTTTAATGACGACCCGGTTAGTCTAGCGGTGCGAAACCACCGTTTGATTCGAAGGGTCGCGGGTTCGATCCCCGCACCGGAACAAATATTTGTATGGCCTACAGATATTTGTTTCGGGTCTGGGTGTTTGTGTATGTATTGTATGTGTACAACGGTACCGACACAGGTTTATACCTACTGTGGGGCTGTGAGTGTAAGCTTTTTTAAAAAAAAAATATTTGTTTTGGACATGTCATACGAGGTGCCTGTCACCCTAAATGAATAAATGAGTTTCTGATTCTGAAGAATTTGTTCCCTCTAGTCTCGAACGAGCGTGCGTTTTGAATCAATAGAACTTTGAAAAATATATAAACTGTTAAAAGCCTCGCTAAATGAATATAGTTCTTTTACTTACTCGTTAGAATGTTAGAAAAAAACATCAACAATTTCACTGGTAGTAGAGCTTTAGTGACGGAGCTCTGCCGCCGAATAGTAGTGTTCAGCACTATCGTGTTCGGGTTAGATGGTAGTGTATGACCCCGTAATAACTGTCACAGGGACATAACAACTAAGGTCTCAGAGGTGGTAACATTTTGGCCTCTGGTTTTTGTGTAAACGTCTATAGGCCGCAGTCATCACTTAACATCAATGTGAGCTGCATGCCAGTTTGCTACCTTCTTTATATAAAAAAAGGATCTAGAAAGTTATAGAACTTATAGACCCAACTGATTATAATATAGATATGTTATCAATAGTTTTACTCTTATTTTCATAAATGAAAACCCAAATCAACGAGTTAATGAATCAATATCAGTATCGAATAGATGAACTTCTATTAAAAGAACCTCAGAAATCGTACAGTCTGTTTGTGTAACGTTGATTGTGTTAGTTCATACAAGGTTCGCCTTGAAATGCACCTGACGGGGCCTCTCATCCCCTCCGCGGATGACCATGGCCATAATACATATCTTTATGATGCGAAGTGGCATCACGCATACAGGTCACATCGATGGTAAGGAAATACTGCGGCCTATAAATATTTACATAAAAAACAGAGATTTCAATGAAGATGTTGCCACTCCTGAGGCCTTAGCTGCATCTGTGCTAGAAGTTACGGGTACACAGAAGATGTAGTTAAATTAATTAAAATATACCGAATGTTTTACATATAAACTCACCTGAAATCCAATAAAACTCCACTCATGCGCAATCCGAAATACACAACACGAAACGATGAATATTCAATTCAAAAACACTGAACACTTTTGTATTCACACATAAACACTTAGAACTTAATCTTAATATTTAAAAACACTTTTATCTTAATTAAAACACTTTTAACTTAAAAGTAAAATTTTAAACGAGTAAACCGAACACGCCACATGAGTGGCTTCCACAGACTGACGCGAGGCTTCGCCGGCTACGTCTGCGCACCTTGACGCTCTGTCTCCCTCGCACGCACGAGCCTGAAAGAGACACACATACAATTAATGGTGCAAGCGAAAGCTTTTTTGGCTACGAAAAAGTTGTTACTCTGTTTCATGACACTCGCAATGTAGGTGCTACAAAATGATGTATGTTTCCAATGTACTGCAGAAAAGCTTTGTTGAAGGTTAAACGACCTCTGGTGAAAGATATTTTAAGGGGTGTACACATAGGGAGTTTCTTAAACACTGCGTTTGTAATACACTGGAGCTTTCCGAAGCTGTTCTGTAAGATTCCCATTGCAGAATTTGGTAATGTATCCAGTGAATGAAAATGTTCTTTAAAGTTCGTCACGAATTACATTTTATAAATATACCAGTTGTCCCCGCTTATACGGTTTCTAGAAAAACTTGGCTCGGCGATTCAAACAAACAGACAAAAAGCAAATCCATATTTTTATGCCGAATAGTTTAAAAGATGGATCTGAGCGGAACTACATTACATTACCAACTTGGAAAAAAGATACTTATGCAAAAGCCGGCGGGTTTTTAAAGTCTGTTTTGTAAGGGGGTGTTCGTGGATTATTAGTGTAAATACCAATAAGTAACTTACACGTACACCTCTGTCCGAAAACTGGAGAGTATTTTCTGTCGACATATTTTCTATAACTAACGTTTTCGTAGGTTTTCGCGAGCTTCATACATTGTAGAAATTAAACTTGCGGATTTTCTCGCGTACACAACACTCCCAAACTTCTTCATACACCCGACGAGTGCCCCTTCTTCAGTCAGGCCGTGACCACGGTAGCTGGAAAGCGACCGAAACGTCGGGTGTATGAAGAAGTTTGGGAGTGTTGTGTACGCGAGAAAATCCGCAAGTTTAATTTCTATTTAGTAACTACTTACTGTTAAAGTAGTACTATAACTTTCAACGTGAGCTCAGTAGCGTGAAATGATTTGCAGATAGAAATATATACATAAGAAACTACTAAAACTCTACACGCCAACACAATTTTTGGGGTTTGCTTTCGATTTCTCTATGATGTCATCATTAGATCCCAACTTGCTAGAAATGGGACTTCGAAATGTACTTTTTCTAATGACAAAAAATGTTCAAAATCGGTTTACAATTGAATGAATTATTTATTTGCTAGAAATAGCTGTACATTTTGACATGATATAATACAATTGACGGAATAATTTGTAAACATACATAGAAAACATACAGTCGAATACGAAACCTCTTCCTTTTTGAAGTCAGTTATAAAGTTAGCTTTTGCTGGTGGTAGTGTTCCATTGTAGGGACTCGTGGGCGCAGGCACCGCCTTATTAACTAAACCTTATTAACTATCTTTTTTTTTTATTCTCCGTTTAAAGAGCTTGGTCAAAGACCATGACGCTCTATATTAACTATCTTATTAGCTGTTATATATAACAAATGTTGCTGAACACAAGCACGGAGCGGCTGATAGCTTTTTTAAATTACAGGGTCGTATTTTACCATCTGACCGGAACACGCTAGTGCTGAACACTAACATTTCACGTCAGATGCATCAGGTGATGCGTAAGTACCTACGCTCTCGAGCTCCTGCACTGGATTTCTATCAATTTTTGACATAGCTCTTGTAAGCGCACCTTTAACCGCACATTAGTCGAAGCTGGACGCTGACAGGCAATGTATGAGATGCGCCACAAGTCGTTTATCATCATTGATGATTGTGTCTCAACAATTTATAAGTCCTGATCGATTTATTTCTGCATACAAATGACGCAAATGTTTTTTGCTGTATGACTTCATCAGATTAGTGCAAGCGCGGCTATCCAGCAACAGAAGGCTTCCACAACACTCTATTACACTCTATGTCATGGATCGGACTTACAGAGGTCTCTCTTAAAAGGCTTTTACACGACACGGTATTCAGGGTCCGGCAGAAACATAGAGCAACGCGGTCCACCGGTCGCGGGGAGTAGCCATAGCGTGTATTACCGATGCAAAATAGTCTGTCATTTTTTGCGGAGGAAATGCGTGCGACACACACGCACACTACAAAAATCGTCTATTACTACGAAACTCACACCTTGACTTTAACAAAATACAGAAACAATTTCACGCACACATTTAAACATCTAGGCGACAGGCGTTAGATCATTTGGTCTTGTACTTTGACAGGGAGGAAAGCCTGCATATGGCTACTCCCTTCCGTGTTGCTCTATGGGCAGAAAGGGTAACTACGTACAAAACGTTGAAAAGGCGCAATCACACAAACATGCGAATCAACAAGGCCCCTAAGCGATTCTCGCGATGCTGCAGCTCCGAGTCACTCGCTCGAGCATCGATGCGCATGTTTGTGTGAGTGTGCCATTTTGAACGTTTTGTAAGTAGTTTCCATACTGTTCATATTTGTAATGTGTGTAGTTAGGGCGTTAGGCTGACCGGGCCGCTCCAGTCGTCCTAAATTAGCGTCCTAACTCCCTAAATGTTATTACACTACCCTGACCCTTGCTATCGTACCCTGAATACCGTGCCGTGTAATAAGTCCATTAGGCAGCTGTGAAAATGTATTTAGTCTAAGAGCCCTTTGCGGTAGAGCAGAGTTTCCCATTTACCGGGTTCATCACCGATACCGGGCCATCAAAATAAAATAAAGGATCGCAACATTCCCGCCTTCTTTTAAAATATCACCTACCATATCGAATACCTACCTGAATGTAGACGAGGCACGAGAGGTTTGTCAGAACCGGGTTATCTGGCGCTCTACACTCTCTGCCTACCCCGTTAGGGACCTGGCGTTAAGATACATACATATATACCTACCATATCCATCGACATTTAAAGGGTTTTAAAATGTTAAACGGGTTGCAAAGGAGGTAGTGTGTAAATTACCGGGCCATGACAGAACAGTCTTTGTGAAACACTACGCTAGACGATTGTTCGGTGAGGTTGAGGTGGAAAAGTGCCGTCTGGAGACAAAAAAAATAGTAGGTATGTATGTATACATCTTCACGCCAGGTCCCTAATAATAGGTATGTACCCGAACATACCCATTGTCGTATACGTCACTTAACGGGACCCTAAATTTTACTGAAACGGTACATGGTTGTGTGAAAGGAGGAAACAAATATACTTAATCTTTGCAAAAAGAAAGACTTGAATAACTCTAGTTTAGTAATAAATTAAAGTTGTTAATTATTATTATTTTACTGCGGGTCTCAATTATTTATGTAAATATATTTAGCCTAAGAGCATTTGCTATCGCCGATTGCCGAGGAGAAGTAGATTAGTGCCGTAAGTCCATTTAAAAAAACCTGCATTTTAGTGAGAACAAGATAAAATAAAAAAATGCGCTTACACTCACTACACTCTAGGTATAAACCTGTGTCGTGGGTGCCGTTGTACACACAGAACACATACACAAACGCCCAGAACCGAAACAAATATCTGGATGCCATACAAACATTTGTCCCGGTGCGGGGATCTAACCCGTCAGCCTCGGTTCGAACGTTCGTCACACACCACGAACTAACCGGGTCGTCAAAATAGATCACATAACGCGATGGTGCCTAAGCTCTGAAGCTCCGATACTGTAACTCTACCACCAGTAAAGCTAGTTGTGTAAGTAGCTACATCTACACAAAAACGCCGCAAGTAAAAAACAAAGGGCCGGTAGTTTTTATTATTATTTCACTCATTTATTTATAATCTCATTATATATTTTTTTACATATACATGTATATAAAGGAAAAAAAAAACAACGTATATATAAAAAAATACAAAATGGTTACCACCGGTAGCGGGAGCAGGGTCCAAGCTGTCGGCGGTTAGGGGCTCAGAGAGAGGAACCTCCTCACAATACGTGCCGTGTCGAGAAGAACCGCTTTCTGCACCAAGCCTTTGATCCAACTTCCCAGCGAGAGCCTCTTAAGGTGGTGGTCGAGGCTCTTCGCCATGAGTCCGTTTACCGTGACGACTATCGGTACAATTACAGCCGAGTCCACATCCCACATGGCGACAATCTCGTGAGACAAGTCGAGGTACTTAATTATTATTATTATTATTATGGCATTGCTATTACGCATATTGCCAGTGTCAAGTAAAACGACATTTCGTATTTATTTAGGCAGCGTAAAAGTTAGTATATTATAGTCAGTCAATTATTTATAAAGTATGTCAGTCAAGTGAGATACAGTCATGCTATTCGAGTAAAGCGATGGCTACTTTACCAGAACATTTACAATGAAGTTTTGGAGGCAACCTGAAAGGTCGTGTTTTCGCACTGTTATTCTATTTCACTATACACGGGCACTGTAATAAACCTATATCAAATAAAATGCCACCAACTTTATTCAATATAACTTAAAAATACACCAAGAAAATGAAATAAATTATGAGCACTTGACGCCTCTTTCAAGGTTCCCGCCAAAACCCCGGGCCGGTAGTTAATTATAATACAAATTACTCGACATGAGAGCACTTCCCTCTTGAATGAAAGCTCAACCCTCACTTGATCACGTATCGCCATCGTATCCTGGTTCATAGTAGGGTTGGGTAAAAAGTATCGATGTTTTAGTACCTAGCTTTTATCGATAGTCGCTTCTACATAATGCTACTGTCACTGCGAAAATAAAAATCGCATGCAGATAAATACAGATGTTAAGTCTATAGTCTAAGGTATTCTCATCTAAACTAACAACAATTGTCAAAACTTCAGATGCGTTACCAAGAACTAAGTCATTTTGTCTCTGTGACAGGTTTTTTTACAGAGCCACTTAGATGATTATGTTTTATACATTTGGTAATAAAACTAATATTATATATTTATTTAACCCATTCCATGTCCCATGTACCACATGTGTCCATTTGCATTGTTTTAACTATTGTGTCTGCTTGAGGACAGTGAACGCGTTAACTGATCAAAATTCGACAATTTGTTTAAACCGTCAAGACACGTTCCACTGGTGGTAGAACTCCAAGTGTAGGAGCTTGAGGGCGTAGGCACCAACGCGTTATCTAACCTATCAACCGCGAAATGGTAGTGTTCGGCACTATCGTATTTCGGTTAGATGGTAATATAGGCCGTAAAATAGGTGTAATGTTAGGCCCCGTAATAACTATCACAGAGACATGACACTTTAGGTCTCAGGGCTAACAAAGCATCTGCATTTTGACCTCTGGTTTTTATGTAGATGTTTATAGGCTGCAGTCATCACTTAATATCAATGTGAACTGCAAGCTTGTTTGCCGCCTGCCTTCCACAAAAAAAACACACCAGAGACCGCCGTTGGCTAATAAACAAATGAAATCAATTGTCATATTCTTCTCGCGAGCTGACGGGTTAAATAAATAATGATCTTCAAGCACTCTCTTTATTGGCTAAATTACTAATGATATTATTTGTTAAAAAAAAATCAATTCTATTAAGAAAAATGTATTAGTACAGTATCGATATTTTTTTTTGTTTACCCATCCCTAGTCTATAGTGTTAGGACCTTTGATACCACGTCGCACGTGCACTCGGCACTTATGAGCTTACGTTCTGAATTATAATGTTTAGGGTTCCTTAAACCAACGGAAAAGGAAATCTAAGCATTTGTCTTAGTTATAAAGCCGGCTCATGCTGAGTTGGAGACATATTTGGACAATTTGATATAATTTCATTAATATGTATTTATTACCTAATCCATAACCAAACCTCGTTAATAAGCCTAATATCTGTTTTATATTATTTCGCATTAACACATGCTTGTGAAATATATTTTTATCAATTGGAAGAGCGGCTGGACTAGATTCTCAGTAGGTCGCGAGTTCGAGTCTCGCCTGAAGTCAAATTTTTCTTTCCATTTTTCTTTAAATAAAAAAGCCTAATATCATTATTTTCATGATTTGTAATTAGGTGTACATTTTTTTTTATTGTGATTCAATCAATGTTTGTCCGAATAAATATGAGTAGTTTTAATTTTTTCTCATATAGAAATGGTAAGCAATCGGTTTCAGGTCATCAAGCAAAAAAAAAACTTTGAAATGAATGAAAAACGTGGGATTCTCTCGTCAAATGCGGGTAAACTAAAAATGCGGGTAATAACTCTATATAATTAGACGTGTTTAAATATTTATCTATTTACTTGATTTTAAATTACGATTATTTATCAATATGATAGCAAAAATAGAAATGAATTTTTAATACAAATATGATATTTTAAATACTACCATCAGGATGATTTTTGAATTACGACCGTTTGATTCGAAGGGTCGGGGGTTCGATCCCCGCACCGGGACGAATATTTGTCGGGTCTGGGTGTTTGTGTTTGTTTTTTATGTACGGCACTCACAACACATTTTTATAGCTAGTGTGGGGCTGTGAGAGCAATTATTTATTTAGTTCATTTACATGATGTGAAGTTCGAATCCAGCTAAAGAAAAGATGGGATTCGTATGATATATTTGTACCACTTACCAATCATAACTTCCACCCACATGCCAATTTAAAAAAATTATACAACGTCTCACAGTGTCCAGTTTTTGCACCTTATATGGCAACTGATTAAGTACATACTAGATACCCACCGCAGGGGGCGCTACGCTGATGGCTAGATAAATCGTTAAACGTTCCGTAGCAAGGCCTCGATACGGCCTCCTAATTACTGATATTGATCACGTTCACTTTCACTCATGTGACATTTGAAAACCCATACACTGGGGTCAAACCTAAGGTAGTTGTTCCACGGGCGGCGAGGAAATGACTAACTATCGGCCATTTTCTCGCTCAAGAAACATACAATAGATATGAAAAATGAAAATATATTTATTTGCCAAAAACAGAATAGCACACTACTACCTCGGTAGCCTAGTGGTAGCAGGCCACTACTACTACGCTGAGGTCCTGGGTTCGATTCCCGGGTAGGGGGTTATCAGAGATAATGGTGTAAAGTCCTTTATCCCTGGTTATATTGGGATATTTGCATTTTTCTGGAAATTTCCCAGTACTTCGAAGTTTGGTAATGTGTCCGGAGATGTAAACAGGATCGCCACCTGTTACATGGGCCAAAAACGTACCCGGCGAATCGTGGGTGTTTGCATGTATGCTTGAATGCATGCATTTACCTCTGCCTGCCCCTTCGGGGATTACAGGCTCGAAGTTACGTAGAATAGCAGTACACAATAACTGTAGCCCTCACACTAGACTCAGGTCTGTATGAACAAACATGGCAATTCGGTTGACACAAGATTTTAATTTTTAAAAGTAATATCTTTCTTTTTGGAAAAAACACTGTTATACACATAATATTACAAGTGACTTGTTATAATTATTGTAGATTGTTTTTATATTATTTCGCATTAACACATGCTTGTGAAATATATTTTATTTAAAGAAAGAAAGAAAGAAAGAAAAATTTGACTTCTGGCGAGACTCGAACTCGCGGCCTACTGGGAATCTAGTCCAGCCGCTCTTCCAATTGAGCTACTGAAGTCCTGCCCGATATGTCAAATCTTTCCTTCACATTTATTGCCTTGCTTTTATGGTAGCAGTAGCGCCATCTATTACCAACTATCTATCTACTACTACCTAACTTTTTCTTTCCATTTTTCTTTAAATAAAATATATTTCACAAGCATGTGTTAATGCGAAATAATATAAAAACAATTATTAAGGGTAAAAGCGACTTCTTTACGATATTCAATAAACTGAAAAGTCTATTATATCGGTTGCCCAACTAGCATAGTTGGTAATAGATGGCGCTGCTGCTACCATAAAGCAATGCAATAGATGTGAAGGAAAGATTTGACAAATCGGGCAGGACTTCAGTAGCTCAATTGGAAGAGCGGCTGGACTAGATTCCCAGTAGGCCGCGAGTTCGAGTCTCGCCTGAAGTCAAATTTTTCTTTCCATTTTTCTTTAAATAAAATATTATTGTAGATGTTAAATATAATTATATGTAGGTATAATAAATGATAAAAATATATAAATGTTTATATATATATAATAATTATAGGTTAACATAATATACATAATACACACTTATGAATATAATAACCAGATTATCAATTTACTTTTAGCCTCTTTTAGACTGAGAGTCTTAATGTCACATGTCTTTGTAACTTTGTTATAGATCCTCGTATCGACATATGGACTAAAACGCAAATGCGGTATTAATAGTAGGTAATGTGATGTAGTAGCAACGCCGCGTTAACATTTTACAGTGCTCCTCCGTACCTACAATGCTTTTGTGAACCTTAGTCACTTGTCTAAGTATAAATACATTCCGTGTACACAAAAGAGATGTATAGACAAATAGTTGATCTGTTCACACTGCCGGCGAATACTCGATTCACTAGTTTGTCGCTCAGCGACAAGAACTAAGTAGATAACACTCGCTCAGGGATATTCGTTCAGCTATCAGAACCCATGAGAGCAACAAACGGTAATTTCTCTCTACAGTGCGTATCAGAAAACTAAAAAAAAAGATCCGGACGAATTGAGAACCTCCTCCTTTTTTCGAAATGGGTTAAAAAGATATATTTTTTTAATAATAAAAATCAAAATCTATTTTTTGGAACACAGGAATTGCTCTTATCACTCGCTAACTCGCTTATAGCCGAGCCACACAACTATCGGAAGTACGCACGCGCTCCTGGCAACTCGTTTCTATTCTAGCTCCAATCGTAACTCGTTCATCGTTGCCGGTGGGACAACTGCATTATAGCGGTGAAAAATATTGAGATCTCCTACATTTAAATAATTTATTTGTCATACAAAATGACAAACAAGTACACAGAACAGATTGATGGTAACTGCAGCCTATCTGGCTCTTTTTATGGCTCTTTTTACTGGCGGTAGAGTTGCAGTGAAGGGACTCGAGTACATAGAGACCACCGCATTATTATATGTCGCCAAATTATTGTTCAGCACTATCGTGTTCCAGTTAGATGTGATGGAGGGCCCCGTAATAACTATCACAGGAACATGACACCTATGGTCTCAGGGTTGGCAACGTATCTGCATTATGACATCTGCTTTTTGTGTAGATGTTTGAAAGCTGCAGTCATCACTTAACATCCATGTGAATTGCAAGGTAATTGTTTGTCACTTTCATAATATTAAAAAAAAACTAGAATTTTTATGTAGGTGCCTATTTATCTGAGCCCGCAGCTGGTGTAGGTCGCAAGCGATCTACTCGGTTAAGCGATACGGCCGCGGTCGGGTGTACCGCTGGTGGCAAATTAAAAGGCGCGTTTCCGTGCTTCGGTGGGCACGTTAAGCCGTCGGTCCCGGTTGCTATCGATAGATAGCAGTCGTTAAACCTTGTCGGAGGCCTTATGGGCGGCGGTTTGAAAACATCCGACGGCGGGTTGGCCACTAACCCTTATTTCCACCAACCCGCATTGGAGCAGTATGGTGGAGTAAGCTCCAAGCCCCCCCCCCCCCCCAAGAGACTCGTGCCCAGCAGTCGGAGTAAGAGTTGCCATTATTATTATCATTATTATATAGATCTGAGAGATCTCTGTCTCAGTACTCTCAATGCAGTTGCGGTGCCACTCCTAAGACTGACGATATTTTACTGGAAATTACGAGGACTTACAATACTATATTACCGAGATTAGAACTGCATTAGCTCGGGATGTGACGGTTCGATCCCCGCACCGGGACAAATATTTGTATAGCCTACAGATATTTGTTTCGGGTCTGGGTGTTTCTGTATGTGTTGTATGTGTACAACGGCACCCACGACACAGGTTTATACCTACTGTGGGGCTGTGAGAGTAATTAAAAAGAAAATAGTAATCATAGTGACGTTGAGTAAAAAAAAATGGCGGTCAAACTATTCCAATGGGGCATTAAATGCACAAACGCAAGCTGGGCATCAGGTTTTTTTTTTAATTTATGACATCGCTTGTTATCCATATTGCCAGTGTCGCGTAAAACGATATTTCGTATTCGTAATAAGTAACGTAAAAGTCAGAGTCGGTCAGTAAATTTTTTCAGTCCGTCAGTCAGAGACAGTCAGAGTCACAGTAATTCGAGTAAAGCGGTGGCTACTTTACCAGAACATTTACGATGCAGTTTTGGAGGCAACGTGTTTTCGCACTGTTATTCTATATCAATGTACACGAGCACTGTAATAAGCCCATATCAAACAAAATGCCACCAACTTAATTTAATATAACTCAAAAAAACACCAAGAAAATGAAATTAAATAAGAGCACCACGCATCTTTCAAGCTTCTCTCCAAAACTCTCGGCATCAGGGTTAAACTACCGCCATTACGATCGCCAATTCGCATGCCAAGCGTGGCGATTATGGCATTTATATAAAAATGTAGCCACATATTATCCAACACAGAGAAAAAAAGAGCAGCAGCTGCATGAAAAAACTTGTTTATATGTATACATATATTAGCTACTGAATCCACTCATTATTCATGTGAATATCATGCTTGTTTGCCACGAACGAGTCTCTGTAAAGTGGGGTACAGTTTTACAGCCAGTTGTAATATAACTTATGATTGTGGACAATAGTGACATTAAATAATCGGTTGATCATTTCACCTCGGGCTAATATCGCTAAGACAGCCTTTCGATTTGTACAATAAAGTAAGTGTATAAGTATAAAATAAGTGTTAATTGATTTTTCTAACGCCTTTAATGCCGTGGATTATGATATCCTTATTACTATGCTAAAGCAAGCTGGCGCCTCATCACTCGTACAGGATTGGTTCTCGGCTTACCTTCATGGTCGCCAGCAGGCGGTGCGCATCGATCGGGATTTGTCTGATTGGTGTAACTTAACCTCTGGTGTTCCGCAAGGCGGTATACTATCACCTCTCTTATTTTCGTTATTAATCAATTCCATCACTACTTCTCTCAACTGCTCCTACCATTTGTACGCCGATGATTTACAACTCTACACACAAGCTGATCCGGACAATTTGGCACTTGGAATATCTAGTATAAACAAAAATCTGGAACAAATTCTATTATGGTCTAAAAAATTTGGTATCACAGTTAATGTCAACAAGTGTCAAGCAATAATTTTGGGCAGTATGTCGTTTATTAAGAGAATTGATGTAAAACTTCTATCGCCTGTTGTATTTGATAATATTGTAATTCCTTTTTCTCCGTTCGTAAAAAGTTTGGGCTTGTATTTTGATTCTAATCTTAATTGGTCTAAACAAGTTATGACAATCAGTCAGAATGTCACTGCTTCGCTGCGGTCTCTGTACAGATTTAAAAATTTCTTACCTACTAGTACAAAACGATTATTAGTTCAATCTCTTGTGTTACCCATCATTGATTATGCTGATGTCTGCTTTCCGGATCTTTCCCAGGAACTTCTGAATAAATTGGATCGTATTTTAAATAATTGTATTCGCTTCATTTACGGACTCCGAAAATATGATCACATATCGTCTTACCGAAATAAACTGAAGTGGCTTCCCATCCGGCAACGACGATCTGTCAGGATGCTTTGCTTATTGTTTTCAATCCTTAACGATCCTAATGCTCCCGACTATTTAAAACTCAATTTTCAAATTCTGGGCGACTCTCACACTCTTAGTCTCCGTTCATCGGAATATCTTGCTCTCCGTCTTCCTTCACACAAAACCGGTTTCATGGCAAACTCTTTCACAGTTTCGGCAATAAAACTCTGGAATTCGCTACCCGTGGATATAAGAAAAGCTCCTAGTAAATTCACTTTCAAACGTAAGCTCCGTGACTATTATCTTAAGATGCCTTGAGTTCTTTTCTTTACAATATTGAATTCGTCTTTCTTTTACTAAATTATTATTATGTATGTATATTATATATATATGTATATACATATTTATATTTAATATGTATTTATATGTGTATTTATATCATAATATATATCATTAGGCTATTTAGTTTAATGTAAGTTTATTATACTTACTGCCTTATTCTTTTCTTTCGCGAAATTTTCAATTGCACTACCATATTGACTTTTCTACACTACCTTAAGGTTGACTGGTAGAGAATGCTACCTAGCATTAAGTCCGCCTCATGTACTTTTATTGTGCTTGGAAGATTAAATAAATAAATAAATAAATAAAGCTGTGAGTACACTATACACAGATCTGGCGCATAGCGCATTTTAGGTAAAAACTTACAAATAATATAAGAAACAAATAAAATACGCTTACACTCACAGCTCTACACAATATTCTATTTTGTGGGTGTCGTTTTATACACATAATTTACATTACACATACATGATTATCTATATAATATCATGTATTTTGCCATTAACTAAGAAAAATGTATCTACTAAAGTAGATACATTTTTCTTAGTTAATGGCAAAATTATTTGTGGTGAGAAAATAAATCTTATTTTTTTTATAAACACCCACCCAGCTTTGCGCCGTGTGACCTCAATATCACTTACTAATTACACTAAGTATTAGGTACATTACCTGACTCTGGTACACGGTGTAACACAGTGCCCACGTGCTTAAGTTCCATCATGGGCGATCACGATTGATCGATTGTTGATTTTAAACGTAACGTAAACGTTCCTGCACGCCTATAATCCCCTAGTTTATCTATTCAAGCTTACATGCAAATACTTACAATTCGAAAAATCCCAATAGAACCAGAGATAAAGGACTTTACACCATTATCTCTGATAAGCCACTTACCCGGGATTCGAACCCAGGATCCCAGCGTAGTAGTAGAGGCCTGCTACCATTGAGCTACTGAGTAAGTTGATTTTATAAATGCACATTACCAATGGATGACACTTGTCATTTGGACCTACTTTTGCAACAAGGAACCATACACAAACATGTCAAGTTCGGGTTAAGACCTAAACTTTAATATTTTTAGTTATCTAGGTATACATAACTCGATTTTGACATGTTGGTGCCTTGTTGCATAAGTAAGTCCAATTATGGTCACAATAATTTTTTTGATTAAATGTAGGACCGTCAAGGGATCAAGTTTATGGTTATTTTTGTTCTCAGTGTGATCACAACTCACAAACACAACGCGGGATGTCCGAGCCGTCGAGTACCGTAATTAAAATTGGCACATGTTGCTCGCAATCTATTTGCTCTGTATATTGTTTATCAATAATTTACTTTGATATATTACTGAGCGCTCGTTAGGTATATTTTACTCAAGATGATGGCAAAAGCATGCAGCTCACATGCATGTTAAGTGACGACTACAGCCTGTACTATGTGTACAGCGAACACAAAAAATGCATCACGATGTATATGCGGATGCGGATGCACCCAAGACGCCTAAATTGTTTTGTTTCTACATTAATAAATACACGGCCTTAGATAACCATCTACTCGGAACACGATAGTGTTGAACACTATCATTTAGATTAGATAGAGCTTATTAGGTAGTATTAGCTAGATTAGCTTCCTAGAACTTCTGCAGCATTTCCACCAGTAAATTCAAAGAGTTGACATTCTTTTTCCTCAAATAACTCAGTGTGACCACAACACACAAACATAACATGGGATCACCGAGCCGACGAGTACTGTAATTAAAACTGGCACATGTTGCTCGCAATGTATTGCTCAACAATTATTTACTCAGATATACCGCTGAGCGCTCGTAACGCTAAATGAATTATAGCTTGAGCGGCTATAATTCCTGTAATTGCTCTTGTGACAGTTGTTTGTAGAAGATATACGGACTGGTCTTGTTTTGCTGAGCATAAATATATTGGCTGTTCCGATATACACTGAGACCACTGCTTTTATAGTGCTGAACTGGGGAGAATTTCGTTTCAATATAGAGACTGACAAGAGAGAAAGAGGGAATGAGACATTCTACTGATAAACATAATAGTTTACAGTAGTACCCCGAATTACGAATTAAAAACGATAATTTCGTTTTACGCGAATTTCGAGATACCTACGCGGTTTCTTTATCATATCGCGCGTATCGGTTTCCCCACTCCGCTCGGTCAGTGGTCGGTTTACGAGAAGTTCAAGTATACGTTTATTTATTTACCGTTAATTATGTCATCCAAAAGAGCAAAACTGAGTAATTTGAACCTATCATTTATATGCTTAGGTGAACCCCGACTTACGCGAATTCGACTTACACTGGTAAAAGTTGAAAGCCCAACACTTTGTGTGGGCACCCTTAGACGCAAAATAAATCATTATTGGGAACGCATCTACGTTTTGACATCTGGTTTTTGTGTAGATGTCAAAACGTCTATAAACATCCAAAACACAAAAATTCTTACATACATTTAAGTTGGTGGTCTACTGCGTAGAAAGTAGTTTGCATCACCAAGGAAGTTGCGGAGTTTCTGCCAGCCCACAAATTATGCTGAGGAAATAACGCGGAAGGAAACCCGACAGGAAATTATGTAAAAACTTTAATAACATAACTACATTAATGGCCAGCGGGTTGACCACTAACGCACCCACCTCCACCAATCCGCATTGAAGCAGCGTGGTGGAGTAAGCTCCAGGCCTCCCCCAAATAGGGGAGAGACTCGTGCCCAGCAGTGGGACGTATAATGGGTTGCCATTATTATGTCTCTCGTCAGCACGGGGTCCAATTTGAACCCCGGACCTTTGTCAGGCTTGCGCGGGGACATGGGGGGTCTAACACGTAGAGGCCCGAGAATTTTTATCTACTTTGTAATGGGTTATATTCGGTGGGACCTCTCTCTGGCTGCATCAATAGTTAATACAGACACAGACAGACCCCGCAGAATATAATGGGACTATTGTAATGATAAGTGATTCGCCACACTTTGGGCTATGTGGGTGAACTGGGGAGATTAGCTCGCTGGGCCTATGGAGTGAGATCCGGCACCTGCCTATATTCAACATCTCACATTATCGAATCCTACTTGAGGCAGGTGGTGACTCGCCTCTCCTTGGTGGGCCCCCCAAACAGCCAACCCGATTGAGAGAGGCTGGGGGTGTCGAGAGGTGTGGCCCCGGTTTCACCATCACGAGCGAGTAATCTCGAGCTCGGAGCGGGCTTCCCCACTTTTATGCCTTTAGACACTTCCACCCCCGAGTGTATGGCTCTTCCAGAAATTTAGACAACAGCCTATTATCTAAATTTCTGCAAATGCCATACCTCTAGCGCCCCACTCTGACCGGCCAATGAAGGCAAGCCAGAGGTGAGAGACCTGATGCTCTGTCCGGCCGTACCTCTGTGTGGCAGGCGAGGCGGAGCCCAGTTCTCTCGGAGGAACTCGAGATGATGGTAGGGGGTGGTGTCGCTACTCAGCAACAGCTCGCCACAAGCTGCTCTGCCCTGACTATTATTATTTTTAATGGCCACTACAACTGAGCCTGAGGGTTCTATCGAATTCATCAGATTGGCAATTTAAGACGTACAGTAACTTCACTGGTGGTAGAGCTCCAGTAATAGAGCTCGCGGCCGTTGTCCCCACCGCATTACCTAATATACTTGCCGCTAAATGGTAGTGTTCAGCACTATCGTGTTACGGTCAGGTGGTAATGTATGGCCCTATAATTTCCAGCACAGAGGCCTACACCTTATATAATAAAAAAATACCTTATATAACACCTTAGGCCTCAGGAGTGTTAACGCATCTGCCTTGGTCATTGTGTGGGTGTCTACAATCTGCAGTCATCATTTAACATCAATGTGAACTGCATGCTTTTTTACCACTTTCATTACATTATAAAAAATCTAACAAGAAATATTGTACATCGACCTTAGGAAGGAGATTTCGGCTTATTTCGGGTCTGTACAGCGTTATCTCTTTTGCACCTTACATAAGTGACGTTTGTAATATTTATTTTTCGCATTAACACGTGCGAGTGAACTTTAGAAATTAAAGAAAAAACGGAAAGAAAAATTTGACTTCGAGCAGAAATTGAACCTGCGACCTCAGGATAACCGACCCTAAATCGGTTAAAATCAAAGAAGCATAATTTGACGCATCGGTGTGGGACTTCGGTAGCTTAGTGGTAAAGTGGCTGGTCTGGTTATCCTGAGGTCGCAGATTTGATTCCTGCCCGAAGTCAAATTTTTCTTTCCGTTTTTTCTTTAATTTCTAAGTGACGTTTGTTGACCATTTTGATCAAGTTTTGATCAATACTGGACTCTCAGTGCTTACGTAGGCAGTGTGCAGCAGAGGTAACGCTCTACGAAGTCGAAACTAGCCGATTGTCTCTTTCGTAGGCTCGATGTGCAATATTTTTGCTGGGTATTGTAGTTTAAAATTTTAGGCATAGATAGTAGTTTCAGAAATCAGGCGAAGTTACACAAAATAATTAATTTAAAAGTTATTTAACTGCCTCAGTAGCGTAGTGGTAGCAGGCCACTACTATCACGCTGGAGGTCCTGGGTTCGATTCCCGGGTCGGGGACTATCAGAGATAACGGTTTAAAATCCTTTATCTCTGCTTCTATTGGGATTTTTCCATTTTCTGGAAGTTTCCCAGTACCCCGGAGTTTGGTAATGTGCCCGGAGATGGCAACAGGTTCGCCACCTGTTACATGGGCCAAAACGTAACCGGCGAGTCGTGGGTGTTTGCATGTATGATTGAATGCATACATTTACCTCTGCCTACCCCTTCGGGGATTACAGGCGTGAAGTTACGTTATTTAAGTATTACTTGAAAAACTTTTTAAATATATTATCCCCCAAAAGTGTCCCCCAATTTAAGATTACATTTATTTGAGTTACACGTACATGTTTCGGTAACTCGTATTCCTATTTCAATTTTAATTCAATCAGCCTTGTGCTGAGAAAATCTGCTACGATAAACGTACAGACAGACAGACAGGCATCCATCCACAGTGATATTACAATGGTTCCGTATTTTCCTATTCAGGTACGAAACCCAAAACTGTATCAGTATCCACGAAGCCATACATAACTCTCACACCAAATTACCTGTCATCCGTTAGAAAAAGTTTGATTTAATGCACTTCATTAACTCTACTACAGAAATCAACAAAAAAGGGACCGTGAAATGAATATTTTTATATCCCAATAATCCTGATCTTTGTAAAGCGTGACCCGCAGCATCGTCTACTGAAGTATGTCAGTGATGTTTACACAACCAAATGCGATACCCGGTGGGGCCTACTCTCATTGGTTGATCAGATTACGACAGGCTGCTTGTAGACTTGCGACAAAAGTGATCCTCACAAATTTATTAAACTGATTTTTGAAAACAAAAAGTACCTAATTAATATAATAACTTATGCCGTTTATTTGGATTTCAATAGTGTCATTAACAATTTATTTTTGCAAAGAGTAGGCTATTTTGCAGTACAAGTATTGTAAATATCAACTTATTTCGTCTTAATAATACCTGAACGAGCGATATTACATATGTTTGTATTTGAATTTATAGTTCGCAGTGTTGGGCATAGATGGCACCACATGTAATTAGGCTCGCGCTAACAATGTTAACAGGTAATAATATATATATAGTCTGTTACAATTAAATAAACCAAGTCTGCGAGTTTGGAAAAGAACTCACATCCGAAATTCGTGCGTTTTATTTTTGGGAGGACCTCTAGTAGGCGGTACATGGTCCTCCCAGCCGGTTCGCGTTACTTAGCTAGGCAGGTTGCTAGAACAATATAGATAAAGTGATAATGTTCAGTGTTGTCAAGGAAAAATTGGATTACGGTGTTGCCACTTTGGAATGGAATGCAGTGATAAGTGATAACAGTGCAATTAACTACAAATTAAAAATAGGAAACTTAATAACAATTTATTAATAGTGTAACAATAGATAAAAATACTGATAAATAGAAAGGAAAACAATACAATAGAAGTGTTAAATAGGTGTAAAAATAAACAGATAATAATCAGACAATTAGAAGTTTATCTCAAGTGTTAGTGACGTCATAAAAGCAGTAGACTTTAATAACAATTATTTACTCAATAAATAAAAGACAATTTTAGTACATAAATAATAATTAGAGGTGTCAATAAAAAACAATTCATTAGAGAATATTTAAAACAATATGGGACTTAGAAAAATTTTGTGATCTGAGACTTTTTATAATTCAAAGTGGTTTTTGGACTTAGAAAAATATTGTGTTTACTTGGACTTAACAAAATTTCAAGATGGAAAATTATATCAGTGCGCAAATGGAGATATACGAGCAAATCAAGAGAGCTCATCTGAATTTTAAGAAATCACCAAAGGAACGTTTGACTTCTGTTTACATAGATACAAAGCTGGAATTACTTGATCAAACTTGGGCTAGTTTTCACGAAAATCATCTTAAATTGCTTCGTTCATTTGAGAAACGATTATTGAATTCTACAGACTATGTTAAAGACGACATATTCTTTAACGCAGAGGAAGAGTATTCGGATGCAAAGATATGTATGAAGGAAAAATTAAAACAACTCGAAGCTACTACATCTCAGTACAATTCCACATCAAACAGTCAAAATGAAGTTAAAGGGCCAGATATTAAAATTCCAGCTATAAAAATACAAGTATTTAATGGCCAGTATACAGAATGGATTTCTTTTCGAGATCAGTTTGTATCTTTAATTCACAACAACCAAACTCTAAGAAACGTAGAAAAATTTCATTTTTTAAAAATGCATCTTAGTGGCGAAGCAGCTAACTTGTTAAAGAACATATCAGTGACACAAACCAATTATGAACATGCTTGGGATAAACTGCACAAAAGATTCAGCAATAATAGAGTTATAGCCAACGCATATTTAAATAAACTGATGTCAATCAAGAGAACAACTAACGAATCAGCTAACTCAATAAAATACATCATGGATACTACCTTAGACTGCTTGAGTGGGTTGAATAGTATTGGAATAAAGACCGATAATTGGGACATATTTATCATATTCTTAACTACGAGTAAATTAGACATAGAATCACTTAAACAGTGGGAAGACACTATAAACAAAGATGGAGACAACACATTACCAACAATAGAGAAATTGTCAGAGTTTTTGGAAGCTAGATTTCGATCGCTAGAGGGAATACAATCAACGAGATCAAATACACTACATACAAGACAACACAATGAGAAGAAAGTTTTTTATACAAACGAACTAACAACTGAGAGAAACCAAACCTGCACATTCTGTAACGGCGATCATTATATATTCAAATGCAACCAGTTCACCGCATTGAATTACGAAGAGAAGAAGATGTTTATAGAGAAACGACAGCTTTGTTATAACTGCCTTGTTCCTAACCACGGAGTACGGGCATGTAAGCATCGTGCACGCTGTCATAAATGTGGAAAACGGCACCATTCTTTGATACATCCTCCTGAAAATAACAACGTACATTATACTACTAATGATAACGATAGTAGAACACACACAAGAAAGAGAGAGCAGACTTCCGAGAATTCAATACAGTCCACTACAGATGACAATATAGTTTCACATTTTGTCACGAGAGAGAAAGTTAAGACACAAACTCTTCTTGCTACAGCGTTAGTAAGAATTAAGTCACAAAACGGAAAGGTTGTACAATTACGAGCATTGATAGATCAAGGATCCCAGGGATCATTTGTCACAGAATCTGCAGCACAAATTCTTGGTCTGAGAAAGAGAACAATCAATGGCTCTATAAGTGGCATAGGAGATACACAACCATTAAAGAGTAAACACATGGTTTCATTCATCTTACAATCTAACACAGATAGTACATTTAGCTTGAACGTTGAGGCATACGTTCTGAGAACCTTAACACGCTTGCTGCCTTCAAATAGAGTGCACGTAACCTGGAATCATACAAAGGATTTGGCATTAGCAGATCCGACTTACGGCACTCCTGGAAAAATAGATTTACTTTTGGGAGCAGCAGTATACTGTAGAATAATACAAGAAGGCTTAGTTCACGGACCACCTGGGACACCAGTAGCACAAAAGACCAGCCTAGGGTGGATCCTTTCTGGAGAGGTGCAAACGCACAACAACCAAGACAAGAGAGTTATAAATATGCACATAACAACTACAGATGAAGATAATGATCTTTTGAGAAAATTTTGGGAAATAGAGTCAGATGAAACCTGCAACATTAAACATAGAATGACTGAGGAAGAATTACTTTGCGAGAAAATATATGAAGATACACACACAAGAGATAAATATGGCAGATACGTAGTTACCATTCCGTTAAGAGATGAAGATTACAGTTATGGAAATACTAGAGAGATAGCAAAAAGAAGACTTCAACAATTGCTACGAAAACTTAACAAAGATGAACAGTTAAAAAATGAATACACTAAAGTTCTAATGGAATACAAAGATTTAGATCACATGGAAGAGATTTCAACGAAGACAAGTACATCAGATTTACCTACATTTTATTTGCCTCACCATCCAGTTATCCGTAGAGACAAAACGACTAGCAAGGTTAGAATAGTTTTTGATGCCTCCTGTAAGGGTCCTAATGGAAGATCATTGAATGATAACATGCTTGTTGGTCCGAGATTGCAAAGAGAATTAAGACACATAGTAATGACTTGGCGCTTGCATGAGATAGCTCTTGTTGCCGACTGTGTAAAAATGTATCGTCAAATCAAGGTTACCGATAAATGTAGTAATTTACAAAGAATTTTATGGGAAGAAAATGGTCAAATCAAAGAATATAAACTAACTAGAGTTACCTTTGGCACAGCTAGCGCTCCTTACCTGGCCACTAAAACACTGCAATATTTAGCTAATGATGAAAGCTTGAATTACCCTATAGCATCAGTACTCACGAAATCAGACTTTTATATGGATGACCTTTTGTCTGGCGCTGATAATTTAGAAGAGGCTTGTGTAATCTACGACCAAATGACAGATTTACTTAAAGCGGGAGGATTTGAAATGCAAAAATGGGCTAGTAATAACAAGGAATTTTTAAAATACATACAAAATAAAGAAGAGAACACAGATGATACTTACGTTATTCAAAACGATGATGTTGTAAAAACACTCGGCATAAGGTGGGACAGAAGAACTGACAAATTTCAATATACTACTAACATAGATGAGACAGTTACAGAAACTGTTACGAAGCGCACAATTCTACGAGATATTTCAAAATTATTCGATCCAATCGGCTGGATCTCTCCTGTGATTATTATAGCCAAAGTTTTAATACAAAAGTTATGGTTGAGTGGAGTTAGTTGGGATGAACAAGTATCTAAATCAATTTACGAGGAGTGGTTACATTACAAAAGTAAACTAACTGAAATTAAACATATAACAGTACCAAGATGGTTGAGAACCAATAAAAATGACATGAAGAGAGAACTACACGGATATTCGGACGCTTCTTCTGTGGCTTATGCAGCAGTAGTTTATTTACGATCAGTTAAATCAGATGGAACAATTCACGTAGAGATGATTACAGCTAAGACGAAGGTAGCGCCAACAAGAACGATATCTGTACCAAGGCTAGAGCTTTGTGGCGCTGTTTTACTTACGAAATTATTGGCCGAAGTTTCGGAGCAATTAGAAATTAATAAAGGTAATATTCACGCCTACACCGACTCTAAGGTTGTATTGGCTTGGCTTCAAAGTCACCCAAGTAAATGGAAGACATACATTGCTAATCGAACAGCTGAAATATTAACCTTTTTACCGAGTCAATATTGGCACCACGTCGTTTCGGCAAAAAACCCGGCAGATATAGCATCCCGAGGAGCATTTCCATCACAACTCATAGACAATACACTCTGGTGGAATGGGCCGAAAGAATTACAGAACGAACGTATAGAATATGAAACAATAAAAGACAACATAACGGTTTTAGAAGAAAAGAAACTGAGAGTTATGACGACAACGTTTTCTGAAGATTTTAACTTATATACAAAATATTCTAGTTTAACTAAATTACTAAGAGTTACAGCTTACATTATGAGATTTATTTCAAAAATTAAACCAAAAACCATACAATTATCAGGAGAAGAAATAATTAAAACGAGAAAGAGATGTATTTTACTGTGTCAAGAACAAGAATTTGCGAATGAAATCAATAAATTGAGGAATAGAGAAAATATCAGAAATGACAGTAAATTGAAAGGCCTCAACCCATTTCTTGATGCAGATGGAATTTTAAGAGTTGGAGGAAGACTTGTTAACTCAAATTTACCTCATGACACCAAACATCAAATAATCTTGCCAGGTGAACATCCATTCACAAAACTTGTTTTGTCGGACTGTCATGAAAGAACATTGCATGGTGGACCTATGTTAATGCTGAGTCATTTGAGAACAAGGTACTGGATTACCCATGCAAAGAGTTTAGTGCGACAAGTTATACACAAATGTATCGTGTGTGCTAGATTTCGAGCTGCAACATCCAACCAAAGAATGGGATCTTTGCCACAAGTCAGAGTAACGCCGGCTCGACCTTTCCTACACAGTGGAGTCGATTTGGCAGGTCCAATCGATTTGAGAATGTCAAAGGGCAGAGGTTGTAAAACCCTAAAGGGGTATATTGTTATTTTCATTTGTATGGTAACTAGAGCGATACATATTGAGATAGTTACCGGCCTATCGACACAAGACTTTATCGCTGCGTTTAAGAGATTTGTAGCACGCAGAGGGCATTGCAGCGATATGTGGAGTGACAATGGCACTAATCTTACATCTGGAAATAAAGAATTAATGACACTATTTGAACGAAGTATAGAGACAGTTAGAGCAGATATAGAAAATTTGCTAGCAAACGATGGCACTACATGGCATCACATTCCAGCATCAGCACCACACTTCGGCGGCCTTTGGGAGGCTGGAGTAAAATCAATAAAATTCCATTTAAAACGAGTACTTAAGAATTCAACATTTACCTACGAGGAGATGTGCACATTAACCACTCAAATAGAATCATGCTTGAACTCACGACCGATTTCACCTATGAGCGATGATCCATCTGACTTCGATCCGTTGACGCCCGGGCACTTTTTGCTAGGCGAAGCACCTATGACAGTGCCTGATGAGAGTTTGCTTGATACAAAAATCAATTACTTAAACAGATGGCAATTACTGCAGAGGTTATACCAAGATTTTTGGTCGAGATGGTCCAGAGAATACCTCACTAGATTACAATCCAGACAAAAATGGACGAAAGAACAACCTAATATAAATATTGGAGAACTAGTTATCATCAAAGACGATAAGGTTCCACCAGCTAAGTGGTTAATGGCTAGAGTGTTAGAGACTTTTCCCGGAAAAGACAATTTAACTCGTGTTGTAGCTTTAAAATGTAAAAATTGTGTCATTAAGAGACCAATCACCAAGATATGTCGCCTTCCAATAGACTAACTTTCACTTACTTATTTTTCGTTTAGATTTAATCACAGCTTTCATGGTGGGTGGGTTTTTGATTATTTTTTTTCTTTATTGGAAGGATATCAGGATATCCTTGGTGGGTGGTATGAACGAGCGATATTACATATGTTTGTATTTGAATTTATAGTTCGCAGTGTTGGGCATAGATGGCACCACATGTAATTAGGCTCGCGCTAACAATGTTAACAGGTAATAATATATATATAGTCTGTTACAATTAAATAAACCAAGTCTGCGAGTTTGGAAAAGAACTCACATCCGAAATTCGTGCGTTTTATTTTTGGGAGGACCTCTAGTAGGCGGTACAATACCCTCGTCAAAGGCAAAAACTGAAGACAGTGAATTGCAGTGAAATGCAAGACTTTAAAATTTTTTTGAAGGTTCACTATTGAGATTTATGTGTTAGTGTATTCTATGATTTTTATTGGTGATAGAGTTCCAGAGTGGGGAAGTCACCACTGCATTACCTCATCTATCTTCTGCTAAATGGTATTGTTCAGAATGTATTGAATGAAAAATCCAAACGCCTATTTTTTTATGAGCTTTTAGTCTTTTTTTAGATCATGTTTCAAAAGTCTTTATTACTTTATAAGTAGGTATATTATACCTACTATAACCAAGATTCATCAAAATAGTGTCCGAGCGGCCTAAGATACCCAGCAGCCGACAACTGTCAAATTAATAGATCGTGGTACCTGTGGGCAGCGTATTATAAAAGGCCTTTGTTTATCGTTAAATACGATATTGTTGTGAAATAATGGATTAAGTGTAACTGGACACCATCTTGGCAACTTTTGTTAAGTCAGTCGTTTGCTATTCATTCAATTTATGACTGTTATGTTTTAATTTTATTGTTATTGTAATTTTTACTCTGCGATATACATTTTATTGTGTTTGGAATAATCTTTATGTCACTATAATGTCAAGGAAGCGCGCATGGCCCAGCGGCTGGTGTAGATCGTAAGCGATCTGCTCGGTTAACCACTACGGGCGCGGTCGTGTAGTGTGATGGGTGACCGCTAGTGGCAAATTAAATGCGCGTTTCCGTGCTTCGGAGGGCACGTTAAGCCGTCGGTCCCGGTTGCTATCGATAGATAGCAGTCGTTAAACCTTGTCGGAGGCCTTATGGGCGGTTTGAAAACATCCGACAGCGGGTTGGCTACTAACCCACCCACCTCCACCAATCCGCATTGGAGCAGCGTGGTGGAGTAAGCTCCAGGCCTCCCCCCAAAAAAGGGGAGAGACTCGTGCCCAGCAGTGGGACGTATAATGGGTTGCCATTATTAATGCCATAAAATTGTAAAACCGGGGTCTAAGGTCAGGAGACAGAATATCAAAACAGAAATGTAACTTGTGTTTATTGGTGACTTGTTGAAATTCGGCAATAAATTTAGTAATTACCTAAAAGTAGTGGAGCCCAAAAGGGATTTTTTGCAGTAGCGTAGTGGTAGCAGGCCACTACTATTACGCTGGAGGTCCTGGGTTCGATTCCCGGGTCGGGGGATATTAGAGATAACGGTTAAACGGATAAAAATCCTTTATCTCTGCTTCTATTGGGATTTTTCCATTTTCTGGAAGTTTCCCAGTACCCCGGAGTTTGGTAATGTGCCCGGAGATGGCAACAGGTTCGCCACCTGTTACATGGGTCAAAACGTAACCGGCGAGTCGTGGGTGTTTGCATGTATGATTGAATGCATGCATTTACCTCTGCCTACCCCTTCGGGGATTACAGGCGTGAAGTTACGTACGTTAAATGGGGGATACCGAATTTGTAATAAACACAATTATACGAAATATGTATATGAATAACTTTTAATGGGTCGCCAAGGTGGAAAATAAGCATGCAGTTTACATTATTAAAGTGATGACAGCAGCCTATCGATATCTACATAAAAACCAGTGGTCAAATGCAGATGCATTGTCAATCTAAGTTGTTATGTCTCTGTATCACCGTCGAACCAGATTTGATTAGGTAATGCGGTGGTCGCTACTCCCTCGAGCTCTTACACTGGAACTCCAACACCAGTAGACCAGACCAAAATTATTTAAATAAAATACAATACATCTTTACTTTCTTTTACAATAGCAGGGCATAAATATCACCTACTCCGTGTTATTATGTAAACACATCACGAACACAAACAGACAAGATTGTGAAGCACGCGTGTCATTTGCGGCCACACTCATTATTTCAGAGAAATACGCGATTATTTACTGGTTTATGAAGTTAATTATGGTTTTTGCTCGTTAATGAATCATTGCTCTGTGAAAACATAGAAACTGTTCAGTTTTTGAGAGATTAGAAATCAATAAAAGTCCGCTTGATCTCTGCTCTGTATTACAATCTCATCTCGTTATTTATACTTACTCTATTTTTGACGTGACAACGTCTTAAATTAGGTTGCGGCTCGGAGTCACTCATGAAAAAGTGTAACGCCCGGTAACGTAACGATGAGTCACCGAACGAGAGAGAGGCCTGCCGGACCGGCGAATGCCTTTCTACCGAGAAAAAGACGTTGTCACGTAAAATCTTCACCCGTAAAACCGACTTTACAGGCAACCAGTTTTTTTTTTTATAAAGTTGATAACTAGGCATCCTCTCCTGTTTCGCACTGGTAATGGGCTTTTCTCTACTATGATATGCATGTGCATTTATTGTACATATACCTACACCTTCGTGAACCTTCATGAACTACTTTATTTATTTTTAACCAATAGGTAGTCGTAATGAATTGAAATCATTTAGATCCACATCTCAAAAAATTATTATGTGTTCCTCAGGACAGTGTTCTGGGACCAATTCTATTGTTATTGCATATAAATGACCTCCTTGGTGTAATAATTCTTATATATGATTAAACTGAATTAATTTAATAAATACAAAACGTTTTTGCTATTTTCTAGTGCGGTAAATATCACCAACTCCGTGTTATGAACACACGTCACGCACACAAACAGACAAGATTGTGAAGCACGCGTGTCATTTGCAGCCACACTCATGATTTCAGAGAAATACGCGATTAGTTAGATTTTGAATTGTGGTGTTAACCTTAGCCAATCAAGCATTCGAAAATTGGCAGCAAGATTATAGTTGTAATAGGTACACGTCTGGATTCGGTACGGCGGACCGAATCCGCCGCCGAAATCCGCCGACTGCATCGGATTTGATTAATAATAATTTTGTCCGCCGGACTCGGCACACGGCCAGATTTGGTTCGGAGCGTACTGAATCCGCAGTCCGCTTCGTACCAACTCTGGACGAGTGTTACTAATATTAAATGAAAAAAAAATTTTTTCAACATATCTCTCGATTAACCGAATTGATTGCGTGTGGTCACAATGCAGAGGCGTCTGACATTTATTATAATTTCCAAAACAAAAAGACCAACTCTTGACAATCACTAATCAACAGTTTACAGCGTCAAGTGTTATCACAATAACCATTCACAAAACGTTTTATTGAAACACGTTATTTTACGCCAATTATCAATATTGTTGTTTAACAAAACCGCTATGTCTGTCATTAAAATGATTTAACTTGAAAGCATCACAAATTGGTGTAGTTGTATATCGAATTTGACCGATGATCGCATGGTGTTTGATTGCGTAAAGATGTGAATTTTCTATAGATACTGGTCAATGAACGCGTCAAAAGTTATTTTATAACAGACTAGCGGCCCGCCCCGGCTTCGCCCGCGCTGCTCTGCTCCTATTAGTCATAGCGTAATGTAAGCTATCCTATCTCTCAAGTTGGATCGAACTGCACATGGTGTGCGAATTTTATTATAATCGGTTAAGTGGTTTAGGAGTCCATTGAGGACAAACATTGTGACACGAGATTTATATATGTTAAGAAGACTAGCGGCCCGCTTCGGCTTCGCGCGAGTGCAATGTTACCTACCCTCTCCCATTCATCTTAGCGTGATGTTATAAAGACTAAAGCCTTCCTCAATAAATTAACTATATATCATTGAAAGAATTTTTCAATCAGACCCGTAGTTCCTGAGATTAGCACGTTCAAGCAAACAAGCTCTTCAGCTTTATAATATTAAAAGTATACATAAATATGTAACAGAAAATATTGTATATTTTTTTTTTATTTGTAACTGCCTCAGTTGTCTAGTGGTAGCAGGCCACTACTACTTTCACTGGGGTCCTGGGTTCGATTCCCGGGTCGGGGGCAATCGATAATAGCTAGAGATACCGGTGTAAAATCCTTAAGTCCTTCTTAAGTTTCCCATTACTTCGGCTTTTGGTAACGGGTCCGGAGATGTCGGGATTACAGGGAGAAGCCGGAGAAATTCGTACGTACGTAAATAGGCACACTCAAAATAAAAATCAAAATAAAATGAAACAAAAACTAACCCCCTTATTCATATACGTATTTTAACTAAAGTGTTGCTAATCTCTCCTTTGTCTTTTTCTGTCCTGCACATTTGACAATGCAACTGACAAAGACAAAGCATTCTATAGCTAAAACGTATCTAATGTACGTTTATGAATAAGGAGGTTATTGTTTACCCTCAACAAAAAATTAAGATCGGTAAATATTATTTAGTTGTGTTACCTGCTAATTATGCCACATATTATGTTAATTTTTACATTAAATATTCAATAAAAACGTGTTATCTATCTGATATCTTATTTATCTACAATATATGAGTGTAGGTACTTAAGACAGAACAGTTACAAGGCTTTATGTATCAATGTTACGGTTATTGGCTGGAATGTAGACAGAAAATATTGTAAGTCCTAGGTAAGAAAGAAAGAAAGAAAAAAGAAAGAAAAATATTTATTTTTTCGGCACACACACAACAACAATAATAAAAATTAAAAACAAGTAAAAATACTATTATATATTTGGTTGTGGGGAGCCAAAAAAAACGGCACCCACCTCAGCTGATTGCTGCAACAGTGGCTGCAGCGCTGATATTCTGGTGGGTCCTAGTGGCATCACGAACCTCAAGCCGCCAGGCAATGCCTGTACGACGAGTAAAACAATAAATAGCCAAAATGCTAGACTACATACATACATAATATTCAATTTTAGCTAAGTGAACCAACATCAATACATATACATATATAATACACATACCTACAATATGACAGTAAAATAATAAATATATATATATTTTTTTCATTAATCAAATTACATAAGTACCTACCTAAGAAATAATAATAAGTTATAAGTATAATGCATAGAAATAAAATTACGTACATAGCCAATAGAGGAAATTGAAAAGCATACATAAAATACTCAAACCAAAACACAAATAAAATTTAATTAAAAAAAAAAAAAGTAAGGTTACTCAGATTACTGTCACTGTCTTGAGTGACGTGTCAAGGTGTCAAGTAGAGCTGAGTCGATCACTCCTTCGGTACATTTTCCAACATTTTTTACACCACAATGATACGGTTAGACCTTTATAATGCTTTGTTTTTATGGAAGTTGCAAAAAAGCCTGCAGTTCACATTGATGTTAAGTATAGAGCAACGCAGCACCGGTTACCGGTCGCGGTGAACCGGAGACCCGCGTTGCTCGATGATGTTAAGTGATGACTGCAGCCTATAGACACCCACACAAAGACCAAGGTCAAAATGATGTAGGCACCACCGCATTACCTGATTTACCTACTTGTTGCTAAATGGTAGTGTTCAGCACTATCGTGTTCCGGTCAGGTGGTACGTGGTATCGTGGTACGGCCCTGTAATTTCCGGCACAGAGGCATAACACCTTAGTCCTCATGGTAACGCATTTGCATTTTGACCTTGGTCTTTGTGTGGGTGTCTATAGGCTGCAGTCATCACTTAACATCAATGTGAACTGCATGCTTGTTTGCCACTTCCATTACATAAAAAAAGTAGTTATGTATGTATGTATGGTTGTATGGAGATAAAAGTAGCTCAAGTTACTCCTTATCACATAAGCTATCTGAAAGTGAAAGTCCCGTCAAAGTCGAAGACACTGCAATTCTTGTTATTTGTATGTAGGTCTGTAGTAGGTATGTATGTATGTATGTATGGAGATAAAAGTAGCCTAAGATACTCCTTGTTACACAGCTACCTACCCATGGAAGTCCCGTCAAAGTCGGATACACTCCAATTCTACTTAAAGGTATGTAGGTATGTATGTATGTATGTATGTATGGAGATAAAAGTAGCCTAAGATACTCCTTGTTACACAGCTACCTACCCATGGAAGTCCCGTCAAAGTCGGATACACTCCAATTCTACTTAAAGGTATGTAGGTATGTATGTATGTATGGATGTATGGAGATAAAAGTAGCCTAAGTTACTTCTTGTTACATCAGCTACCTACCCGTGGAAGTCCCGTCAAAGTCGGATACACTCCAATTCTACTTATTTGTATGTAGGTATGTATGTATGGATGTATGGAGATAAAAGTAGCTTAAGTTACTCCTTATCACATCAGCTATCGGCCAGTGAAAGTCCCGTCAAAATCGGTCAAGTCGTTCCCAAGATTAGCCCCGCTAAACAGACAGACAGACAGACAGACTAAAATTGTAAAAAATGTTGTTTTGGTATATGTACCGTGTATACATACATATGCGTTTAGTAAAAAGCTGTTATTTTAATATTACAAACAGACACTCCAATTTAATTTATTTGTATATAGATTCATAATGGAAGCTACAATACAACATAAGACCTAAAAAATCTGTGAAAATTTTAAGCGTCTACATTATAGCGGTAACAGATATACATAATTTGTGAAAATGTAAGCTTTCTAGCTATCACTATTTATGAGATACAGCCTGGTGGCAGACAGACGAACGGACGGACAGACAGACAGACAGCGGTGGATTAGTTATTCGTAGGGTCCGCTTTTACCTATTAGGTACGAAACTCCCTAAAAGATAGAATTAAGATACAGAATAGCTTAAAAATATTCAATACGATTCCTTAAATTGACATTACTTTTTTATTTCTGAACCGATTCACATGAAACAAACACTTAATGTTAAGTGAAACTTACCACAATATATTAGTGAAAACTGAAAATCGAATAAGCCGTTTCTGATATTAGCGTACACAAACACACAGACAAACAGACATTTTTCCGGGATAAAAAGTACCCAGTGTTGTGCGTCAAAGGTTAAAGTATAATCATACCAAGTTTCATTGTAAACGGACCAGTAGTTTTTATGTGATGCTTGAACAAACAGACAGGCAGACAGACAAAAAAAATTCTGTTCGGTATCGATCTAATAACATCCCCTGGTATTTATTTTTTCAATATTTTTAATGTACAGAATTTAAACTTCTACAGATTTATTATAAGTATAGATAACGCAAAAACAAAATGCCGTAAGTACATCGGAAAACTGGTTTATTAGTTTGAATTTATGAATAAAGTTGATGTTAAGATAAGATATTTCTTGTTGGTTGTGTGTGGTCTGTAAATATTTTTTTTCTCGAAATATCCCTCGAATGTGGGTCCTGTTATTACCGGCAAAGAGGCATAACAACCTCAGGCCTCAAGAGTGGTAACGCATCTGCATTTTGACCTTGGTCAAAGACCAAGTTGTTGGTGTTTATAGGTTGCAGTCATCACTTAACATCAATGTAAACTGCAGACTTGTTTGCCACTTCCATTAAATAAAAAAAAATATTACATCTATTACCCAGTTCTTAGCCGGTTCTTAGCAATTTACCTACTTGCCGCTAAATGGTACAGTTTCAAAGGAGATGTTGCGAGCTCGGCTCTAGTTCGTACACGTCCTCAAAAAATGGGTAAATTAAAGAAGAATCCGAAAAAAATACAATTAATTTATTCAAGTAAATATTTTAGAGTTACTACCACATTAAATTCAAACGATTTTATCATTTTCAACCATATTCAACATGGCGGCGATACAGCCGACGCTTCTTTAAATAGGAAATCGATTAGTTTAAGTTCTTAGTATTAACACATGAAATCGATTTCGATAGTATTTAGAAAATATTACTTTTTTCTCCAAGTACTTTAAAATCAAAAAACAATTTAAAAAATGAAAATGTCAAAATGACGTCGCCCGTCATATTCGCCATGTTGGTTTGAGTTGCAATTCTAACTGCAAATAATATTTTGTAACTGCAAACAAAGCTAAATAAGTGAAAATATGCAGTAAAAAACGTTTTTATATTGATTTTGCCTGTTATTGATATTGTGTACAATACATGGCCGGAGGTCCATACATTTTTGCAACATCTCCTTTAGACCTATCGATAAAAAAATAAAATATATATATATATATTTTATAGTTTTTACTAGGTATCTTTATTTATGTACTTCTATTTTATTTTTCCGTACCGTTTTGACATCCGTGAACTTCCTCATGTGGTTCCATTGTAAATCAGCGTCAGGCGTTACGCCTGACTTCTATGCTGAACTGGAGACCATTTTGACGCAGCCGTGTGACACACACTATTTATTATCATTACTACTTATTTGTTTGCGTCACTGTGTAGCTGGTTCTGTTTTTTCTGTTATTATTTTTTTTTCTTTATCTCCTTTTTTTGTGGTCTATTGTTTTTGTGCTTGTACCTACTAGTTTAAAATTAATTGTTTTGTGTTTTTAAATCTGTTCGTTTTTGTGTGTAACCGGATATGCGCCAAATAAACGCCTTTCTTTCTTCTCCTTTTTTTCTTTCTATCGTGTTCCAGTGAAATGGTAATGTATGGCCCAGTAACTACTGGCACAAAGGCATAACAGCTTAGACCTCAGGAGTGGCATTGCGTCTTCATTTAATTTTCTGGTTTCTATAAAGATGTGTACCTATATAGGCTACAGTATTAACTTACCATCAATTTATTTATTTTTCATGTATGGCTTTGTTTATGACAACTTTTTTCTTCTCTGAAGGAATTGAATGATTTGATGATTTACCGGTTAAATTTTATTTTTAACTAGCTGTGCCCGCGACTTCGTCCGCGTGAGAATTTATGATTGTTCAGTATCTACCCAGATGAAGTCGTGGGCGCTTATTATAGAAGTAGCCTTAGTTACTCCTTATTACATAAGCTATCTGCCCGTGAAAGTCCCGTCAAAATCGGTAAAGCCGTTCCCGAGATTAGCGGGAACAAACAGACAGACAGACAAAAATAGTAAAAAATGTTATTTTGGTATATGTACCGTGTATACATACATATGCATTTAGTAAAAAGCTGTTATTTTAATATTACAAACAGACACTCCATTTTTTTTTATTTGTATAGATTATTATTATAAGTCATTCACTATATAACTTGTAATCTGGCAATGGAAAAGTGTCTTTGTAGACCAATTTGAAAAAAATGTTTGAAGTATTTTAATTAAGTTTGCAACAATACTATTACAAAGTCCTTTTAATAAATTGGAAACTCCTTTTCAAAAGTAATGGCTCAGCCGAAAATACCAAAGCAATTTCAGATAGCAACCATTAAAAGTTTAAATACCTTCGGCACCGGTGTTCTATTCATTTGCATAGCGGCACCACTAATGAGCGGACTTGTATTAATTATGATAATTAACACACATATGTGAGCCGAGTGTTATGAAACGCGACAAATCTGATCATTCGGCGTAAGTACATGACAGACGATATAAATACTGAACTAGCCGGTTGGTAGATGTATTTAACAAAACAAAAGACCTTGTGATTTATTCCTCTCTTATCTTAGATCTATTTAAGGCAGATGTGTGGCTCTCTCAGTTAGACATAAAAAATATAGCTATTAGTAAATTAGATTGTTTAAAAAAATCTAAAAACTGTTATACGACTGATTTAATGAAGTGTGATGTTATTGAAGAACTTCGGACAAAATACCGCGATTGGCATATGATTTTCACAGATGGATCAAAAAGCAAAGAGAAACAAGGAGCGGCGTATTTTGACCCGTTGTTAAGAAAGCATGATTGTTATAGAGTTATAAATAAGGTTTGCATTATGACGCTGGAACTCATTGCTATTTCTAAAGCACTATTATATGCTGAAGGCCTTCATCAGGACAAAATCGTTATCTGCTCCGATAGTAAAAGTGCAATACAACATTTGGCTCGATGCGCCTCTGGACACAGAGGCGTACCGACAGCCTTCGATGTACTTGCACAGATCCTACAATTTGAGTCGCGAAATGTAAAAGTGAAATTGCAATGGGTTCCGGCGCATATTGGCCTATGGGGCAACGAGGAGGCTGACAAATTAGCAAATGCTGCCTGCATAAATGGAATAGAGTTTAATGTAGATCCGTGCTACTGTGAGGCTTTACCTCAGGTCAAAGTGGCTTGTCAAATGCAGTGGAAAGAATACTTTAATGAACGATCAAAGACAAAAGGGATATGGTACAAAACAATCGTATGTGAGCCTCCTCCTATACCATGGTTTATTAATAGTAAATTAGGCAGGAATAATTTAAAATTAATACTAAGGGTAAGGTCCGGTCATATTCCATCAGGAAAGTTTGCGTATCTGATGAAAAAAGTAAATTCGCCCAATTGTGAGATCTGTGGGAAAATTGAAGACGTCTTCCATCTCTTGGTGGAATGTGAGCGGAACCGAATCGAAAGAGAACAATTTTTGAGTCGTTTTGGTATTAATAGGCTAGATGTGGGTTATGTTCAGGATATTCTGTGTAATCCTAATTCTGATGAAACTATGCACTTGTGTAGTCTATTGGAATGTCGCCAGTAAACTACACAATTGCATACCTATTGATTGTTCTTTTGATTTTTAGTATGTAAATGTGTGTTTTGTATACATTTTGATACAATGGGATTGTCGTGTCAAATTGACAAAAATCCCCAAATTAATAAAGATAAAAAAAAAAAAAAAAAAAACTAGCCGGTTATTTTTTTAGAGTTCCATACCTCAAAAGAAAAAAAGGGGTTCTTATAAGATAACTCGTGCGTCTGTCTGTCTGTCAGTCTGTCACACAGAGTCGGTCATTGAGTTGAAATATGGTACCTGTATGCATAATGGTGAGTTTGCATTGATGAAACATTCACATAAAAACATGTTAAAATGATAGGTTTGACAGCAGTGCGAACGCTAGCACCAACAAGACGTTCATCGCAATACATACTTTATGCGACGAGTTGCGAAACATCACCATCTATACTTATAATAAATCTGTAGAAGTGTAAATTCTATACATTAAAAATATTGAAAAAGTATATACAAGGGGATGTTATTAGATCGATACCGAACACAAATATGTGATTAGAAAAAAATTTGTCTGTCTGTCTGTTTGTTCAAGCATCACATAAAAACTACTGGTCCGTTTACAATGAAACTTGGTATGATCATATTTTAATCTTTGGCGCACAACACTGGGTACTTTTTATCCCGGAAAAATCAAAATCAGTTTGTCTGTGTGTTTGTGCACGCTAATATCAGAAACGGCTTATTCGATTTGCGGTTTTCTAATATATTGTAATAAATTTCACTTAACATCTAGTTTTAGTTTCATGTGAATCGGTTGAGATATAAAAAAGTTATGTTAATTTAAAGAATCGTATTGAATATTTTTAAAGCTATTCTGTATCTTAGTTCTATCTTTTACGGAGTTTAGTACCTAATAGGTAAAAACGGACCCTACGGATAACTAATCATCCGCTGTCTGTCTGTCTCTCCGTCCGTCCGTCTATCTGTAACCAGGCTGTATCTCATAAATAGTGATAGCTAGAAAGCTAACATTTTCACAAATTATGTATTTCTATTACCGCTATAATGTAGACGCTTAAAATTTTCACAGATTTTTTAGGTCTTATGTTGTATTGTAGCTTCCATAATAAATCTATATACATACATACATACACACAAATAAATACAATTGGAGTGTCTGCTTGTAATATAAAAATAACCGCTTTTTACTTAATGCATATGTATACACGGTACATATACCAAAACAACATTTTTTACAATTTTTGTCTGTCTGTCTGTCTGTCTGTTTGGCGGCACTAATCTTGGGAACAGCTTGACCGATTTTGACGGAACTTTCACTGGCAGATAGCTGATGTGATAAGGAGTAACTTAGGCTACTTTTGTCTCCATACATCCATCCATCCATACATACCTACATACAAATAAGTAGAATTGAAGTGTATCCGACTTTGACGGGACTTCCATGGGTAGGTAGCTGATGTAACAAGGAGTAACTTAGGCTACTTTTATCTCTATACATCCATACATACATACCTACATACAAATAAGGAGAATTGGAGTGTCTTCGACTTTGACGGGACTTTCACTGGCAGATAGCTGATGTGATAAGGAGTAACTTAGGCTACTTTTATCTCCATACAACCATACATACATACCTACATACAAATAAACAGAATATGAGTGTCTCCGCTTTTGACGGGACTTTCACTGGCAGATGGCTAATGTAATAAGGAGTAACTTCAGCTACTTTTATACTAGCTGCGCCCACGACTTCGTCCGGGTAGATACTGAACAATCATACTTTTTCTCACGTAGACGAAGTCGCGGGCACAGCTAGTGTTTAATGTTTTTGGTGCAAACTAGGGGTAACAGTAACTCAAACATGCTACGTGCATTTTTGAGTTAATTTATTATGATATTAATATGATGATAGTGATGATTTTTATGTAGAGGGACCACTTTTACATTGACGTGACTAATATGTGCCTATACGTATTCGAATGTTAACCTTTTTTACCTTTTTTACGTGCCGGAAATTGCAGGGCCGTACATTATTGACTATGACTATTTTTTTATTGGTTATTCTAAAAAGTATTGGATGAATACTATTTGTGTTTTAAACATATACTTACCAACCAATTTTTTTTCCCAGTTATAACTATAATAGAGACATAACAACTTAGGTCTCAGGGATGGCAACGCATCTGCATTTTGACCTCTGGCTTTTATGTAAATCTCTATAAGCTGCAGTCATCACTTAATATCAATGTGAGCTGCATGCTTGTTTGCCATCTTCATAACATTAAAAAAGTACTGAAGCCTCCAGGGCAGTTAATATGTATCTACATAAAAAATAGAAAACAGACAGTTCAAGTTGATCTTTAATTCCCCGTCGGAAATCGGTATCGGCTAAGCTAAAATTTATGAACGCGCGCTCACACCAATCCTAATTTATATGATTTCAATTTATAGCTTCATTTATTTCCTATCGACTTTGTGTTACTTATTGGTTTAGTTTTTTTATCTCTGTCAGTATACATACCTAGTGGTAGCAGGCCACTACTAATACGTTGGGGTCCTGAGTTCGATTCCCGGGTCGGGAGTTATCGGAGATAACTGCGAAAAATCCTTTATCTATGGTTCTATTGGGAGCTAAAATGGCATGAGTTTATATTACGATAGACTAACACCCATATTCTTAGTCAAAATCTCGACCTTAACTCAACCTTACTCAAGGGAATTGGTATTCTAAGTTGTAACTAATAACGTCAACTTGACATTCTGCCTCCGTTTGAGGTAAGAAAGCAATTGTCAAACTCCAAGGTACCTCACGACGTGCTCACGACCTACCTTGAAGTTTCGAGGAATATTTACATTTACCCCTTATTCTTTGGCTCAATAAGTGTTTCGTGTCGAAACTGTCTGGAAAAATAATAAAATAGGTACCATATTTTTCAATAAAAATTGATTTTCAAGACTTTGTAAGCCAAACTAATTTCTGTAGCATTGAAATGTCTGAAGGTTGACAGACAAGCAAACGGGCCACCTGATGGAAAGTGGTCACCGTCGCCTATGAACATTTGCAACACTAGGGGTGCGACCGCCTATCGACATTGCTATTGTCGTTGTCATTGCTGTCAACTTCAACATGTCGATTTTTACTTTAACTTAATAACAATAATTAAAATAATCTACCATTATCGCTTGTTTCTCACCTACGAAAGCAAGAAAAACAATCAGATTATCACTACTGCTTCTAAAGGAGCTACAAATCGACATGAAAATTTGACAGCAATGACATAGGTGATGAATGTTAACATCCTGGTCGTTTAGCTGTTTATTTGTATCTGAATATATTTATATAGGTATAATATACACCTACGTACAATATGTTTAATAATACAGTATGGTGGATGGATGGATGGATATTCGCATTATCATAATTATATCTTGGATGTGTTTTTAGCAAGGATGGTAGGTACACCACTGACATAGAGAGAAGAGTGCTTGCATTGCGTGAATGGAGCGTTGGGTAAGCTGCTAGAATCGAAAATGACATGAAAATTTGACAGCAATTTTTACTGGTGGTAGAGCTCCAGTGACGGAGCTCGCGGGCGTAGGCACCACCGCATTACCTAATATACTTGCCGCTAAATGGTAGTGTTCAACACTATCGTGTTCCGGTCAGGTGGTAATGTACGGCCCTGTAATTTCCGGCACAGAGGCATAAGACCTTAGGCCTCAGGAGTGGTAACGCATCTGCATTTTGACCTTGGTCTTTGTGTGGGTGTCTATAGGCTGCAGTCATCACTTAACATCAATGTGAACTGCATGCTTGTTTACCACTTCCATTACATAAAAAAAAAAAAAAAAAAGCAATGACAACAACAATAGCAATGTCGGTAGGCGGTCCCACCCCAGGGGAGTTGCCAACGCGCTGCCAGCCCTGTAGGACTCTTTTGACGCTATTTTTAAGAGCCCCATATTGGAGAACCGAGAGAACACCTCAGAGGGAAGTTCGTTCCACAATCTATTATATACAAATAATAAAACAGTAAAATCCGCGTGTCTGTACATTGTATATATTTACGAAAAACCAATTGGGGGCGATGTTAAAATAGTATTAGAATACTTTTCAATGATTTCTAAATTTTTTGTCTGTCTGTTTGTCCCTTTGTCCAGGCTAATCTCCGAAGATACTGGATGGATTCGAATGAAACTTTTTCTGGTGTATAGATACTAAGCCTGGCCAACATTTAGGCTACTTTTTACTGCGGGAAAATCACTCATTCCCACGGGAATCTCTACATTTAGTTTCATTTTCCTATACGTCCGAATCTATCAAACTTCAAAAAATCTTTGACACATTATTTCATTGTGTCAGCTAGTTTACAATATAATTCTGTATCTTCACGCCAGGTCCCTAACGGGGTAGGCAGAGAGTGTAGAGCGCCAGATATCCCGGTCCTGACAAACCTCTCGTGCTTCGTCTACCTTCATCATTCCTATTCCTAAGACTTTTGACCCCACCATCAGACAGAACTCGACCTATTTGGTCATGGTAGGTCAGTCTTGGTCTTCCTGAGCCCCTGCAACCATCCAACTTCGCATTTAATATCTGTTTAGTCATTCGCTCATTCGACATTCTTTCTATATGCCCGAACCATCGGAGCATGCCTTTTTTCATTTTTACACCGATACTATCATTCACACAAAGCCTCTTTCTTACATCTTCGTTACGAACGCGATCGGTGAGTGATACACCGCAGATCTTGCGCAAAGATCTCATCTCGACCGCGTTCAACTTACTTTCATGCTCTTTCCTGCATACCCAGCTCTCGCTTCCATATAAAAGCGTTGGAGTAAGTACAACATTATGTACGGCTAGCCGAGCCCGCTGGCTGAGATGTTTCGATTCTAGCAGCTTACCCAACGCTCCATTCACGCAATTCCTTGCAAGCACTCTTCTCTCTATGTCAGTGGTGAACTGCCATCCTTGCTAAAAACACACCCAAGATATAATTATGATAATGCGAATATCCATCCATCCATCCACCATACTGTATTATTAAACATATTGTACGTAGGTGTATATTATACCTATATAAATATATTCAGATACAAATAAACAGCTAAACGACCAGGATGTTAACATTCATCACCTATATTTTGTTCAAATTTATTTTAATGATGAAGCTATCATTAAAATGAACGTTTTTAGTACATTTACGCCTTAAAACTACCTGGAGATAGTTGTTTCGGCAACAAGATCCGCCTACGGTTATCTAATCTCCATATCTATACCTTTATATCGAGCATTTATAAAAATCTTGCATAATATATCTTCTATAAAACTTACTCTTCTTTAAAAATAAAAATTAATCGCTAAATGTTGCTAAGCGCAAAATTCGAGAACGGCTCTACCGCTTTCTATTTTTCAAATATTTCCTTTAATAATTTCGAAATTAATTGGTTTAAAAAGGAAAATCATTACGGGCGCGGTCGGGTGAGTGTGTGATGGGTGACCGCTAGGGGCAAATTAAAATGCGCGTTTCCGTGCATCGGAGGGCACGTTCAGCCGTCGGTCCCGGTTGCTATCGTCCTTAAACCTTGTCGAAGGCCTTATAGCCGGTTTGAAAACATCCGACAGCGGGTTGGCCACTAACCCGTATCCACCAATCCGTTTTGGAGCACAGTGGTGGAGTAAGCTCCAGGCCTCCCCCCAAAAAGGGGAGAGACTCGTGTACAGCAGTGGAACGTACAATGGGTTGCCATTATTATTATTATATTATTAAAAAGGAAAAGAGAAATTCGACGCTCGCATGTGAAGCTTCGCTAGCTTAGTGGTAAAGCGACTGGACTGGTCTGAGGGCACAGGTGAGATCCCCGTAGTCAATTTTTCTTTCCATTTACTTTAATTTCTTAAGTAAGTACCTAATCAAAACGATAATATATAAAATATGTTTTTTTATGTAATGAAGGTGGCAAACAAGCATGCAGTTCACATTGATGTTAAGTGATGACTGCAGCCTTTAGACACCCACACAAAGACCAGAGGTCAAAGTGCAGATGCGTTTCCACCCCTGAGACCTTAGAGTTATTATGTCTCTGTATTAGTTATTACGGAGCCATATATTACTATGTAATTGGAACAGATAGTGCTGAACACTACCATTTAGCGGCAGATTTACTGGCGGTAGAGCTCCAGTGACGGAGCTCGCGGGCGTAGGCACCACCGCATTACCTAATATACTTGCCGCTAAATGGTAGTGTTCTACACTATCGTGTTCCGGTCAGGTGGTAATGTACGGCCCTGTAATTTCCGGCACAGAGGCATAAGACCTTAGGCCTCAGGAGTGGTAACGCATCTGCATTTTGACCTTGGTCTTTGTGTGGGTGTCTATAGACTGCAGTCATCACTTAACATCAATGTGAACTGCATGCTAGTTTACCACTTCCATTACATAAAAAAAAAAAAGATATATTAAGTAATGCGGTGGTGCCTACGCCCTCGAGCTTCACACTGCAACTCTACCAGTAAATAAACATTAAAACCAAACTCTTTTGTCGCTAAAAACTCGCGACCAATTAAACCAACGTTAATCTAGATCTCCATCAGCGTTATCTGAGTGAAAGTGTTACGCACAATACAACGAGTTCACATGTACAAGTATTCATGTTAAATGGGAGCTAACTGGTCCCTGGGAATCTCGAGTTACAGGTTAACATATAGAACGTACGGTTAACCTTATTTGTACATGGGTAGCGTTAGCTGTGTGTCTATTGACTGTGATACAGCTAGAGTCGTATCCATGTTTTAATACACTTTTTTATGTAATGAAGGTGGCAAACAAGCGTGCAGTTCACATTGATGTTAAGTGCTGACTGCAGCCTTTAGGTACCCACACAAAGACCAGAGGTCAAAATGCAGATGCCACCCCTGAGACTTTAGTTGTTATGTCTCTGTGATAGTCATTAGGTACTCGGCCATACATTACCATCTAAACAGAATACGATAGTGCTGAACACTACCATTTGGCGGCAGACAGATCGGATAATGTTGATGGACTTACGTGTTAATTTGTTGGGCGTATTTGGGTGTGAGGTGAGGACACATATTTCACAAACGGATCCCTTCATCGAAAAAGGTTTTCTGAAACTCACAATATCTTTAAAAAACCTATACGACTTCCCTGTCCGCACAATGAGGCTACTTTTTGTGTATGTGTAACTACCAGCTTATAATCCTCGAAGGGGTAGGCCGGTTACGTTTTGGCCCATGTAACAATTGGCGAGCCTGTTGTCATCGCCGGGCACATTACCAAACGCCGAGGTACTGGGAAACTTCTAGAAAATGGAAATATACCAATAGAACCAGAGATATTTAATGGATTTCACGCCTACACATATTAATTTGTTTCGGGTCTGGGTGTTTGTGTATGTTTTGTTTGTATACAACGGCACCCACGACACAGGTTTATACCTACTGTACTGTTCTGTGAAGCTGTGAGTGTAAGAGTGTAAGCGTAAGTAAAACCTACTGCTGTATCAAAAGTAATTTTAAAATAGAATAGACATGAAGAATTTGTTAGGTGTATGATGATAAGTCCCAGTAAAGCGAGAGCACGATTACGATTTCAGTTCTTAGTGTCACGGAGTAAATGATTGGTGTTCTGGCGTGCGACACCGGTCACGACTGGTGTCAAGTGGACAGAGACAAATCTTTGGAAACAGGAACTCTAAACTAACTTTTTCCTTCGACTTCGTCGCTCAGAAATTCCTTGCACGAAGCATTTTCGGGTATAGGAATAAATCCTTAATCTATATACCAACATCATCTCTCCAATCATCATTCCAAACAAAAAATGTCCACTGGTGGACGGCTTTGTCGCCAAAGACGCCCACAACATTATTGTGCGACATTTCAGAGAGAATATGTCATAATCGCCACGCTTGGAATGCGGATAGGTGATCGCAGTGGCGGTAGTTAACGCGGGACGCTGCTGCCCATCCCGCGTTATTGTTTTGAAAGCCATTCTTCGGTTGACTGACTGCATTAGCGGAAAGAAATCCTCCACTAGTTGGCGGTGGATTGTAACGTCCCGAATCCCTGAACTAAATAGTTTAGTATTAAATTAGTGATAGATACAATAAAGATAAATCAATGTAAGGAAGGTGGCAAACAGGCATGCAGCTCACATTGATGTTAAGTGATGACTGCAGCCTATAGACATCTACATAAAACCAAAGGTCAAAATGCAGATGCGTTGCCACCCCTGAGACCTAAGGTGTCATCTCTGTGATAGTTTTTACGGGGACATACAACACTCTTCCGCTATTGACTGAGTGAATTACACAACCGAAACTACTGACAAAGGTATTTTTTTTATTTTATGGAAGTGGCAAACAAGCATGCAGTTCACATCGATGTTAAGTGATGACTGCAGCCTATAGACACCCACAAAAAGACCAAGGTCAAAATGCACATGCGTTAACACTCCTGAGGCCTAAGGTGTTATGCCTCTGTACCGGATATAACAGGGCCGTACATTATTACCTGACCGGAACACGATAGTGCTGAACACTATCATTTAGCGTCAAGTATATTAGGTAATACAGTGGTACCGCGAGCTCCGTCACTGGAGCTCTACCATAATTTAAATTATATATTTATATATAGTATTCTTGTAGATTTACGCGCCAGATTCGGCGGGGCATGTAAATGGGTGCGGTATAAATCACCCGCGATATGCCGATGCTATCGTCCGCCACGACCCTTCTCTATTGCTTTCACTCACGAAAGGCTGACGCAGTAACAACTCATTACTACTAAACTCCATCCATTATTTATGCAGAAGACTGCAAAATAATTGCAAAAGAAAATTTGATGCTGCATTACCGCTAAATGGTATATAGACGTTTTTAGATCATTGTAGCGCTGTGCTAATAACAGCGCTACCATGATCTAAAATGTGACTTCACGCCTGTAATTCCTAAAGGGATAGGGAGAGCTAAACGCATGCATTCAAGCATACATGCAAACACCCACGCTTCGCCGGTTACGTTTTGGACTATGAAACAGGTGGCGAATCTGTTGACATCTACGCGCATATTACCAAGCTTCCAGGTATTGCGAAACTAAACAGAACCCTATTGGGATTTTTCCATTTTCTGGAGATAAAGGATTTCACACCGTTATCTCTGACAGCCTCCAACTTGGCCTCCTACTACCACTAGGCTACTGAAGCAGTTAAGTTATCTAATAAAACGGTAAAATATGGCATTCGTCATAATGGGCACAGGAAAAAAAAAATGCTGGGCTTCCAAAGTAATACGTAGTACCTCTTTGTACTTTGTACCTATCGGCTTTGAAACGTCTGGTTTTTACGCAGATGTCTAAAGGCTGCAGTATTCTTACTTTTTATAAGTTTTCGAAACCCTTATGACTTCCTACAATTTCACTCAACATATTAAGGAACCAACTAGAGTAACCAGTACAAGCTCTACGTGCTTAGATCTAATATTTACAAACTTTGATTTAAATAATCTTAATATGGATACAAAAGTACATGATTTTGGACTATCAGATCATAACAGCATCATTATTAACATTCGAAATGTTCCATGTAAAGCGGCACCCTGCTATACATCGAGAAGGATATATACAGAGGATCGAATAAAATTGTTTAAAGAACAACTTAAATATATAAATTGGTCCTATTTACTTCAAACCAACATTTCAGTAAATGAAAATTACAATGTTTTCTTACAAAAAATTGATGAAATCCATAATAAATGCATACCAAAAACTAGTATAAAAATTCAAAATATAAAACGTAAAACATGGTTAACAAAAGTTATCAAAATTTCATGTAAACATAAAAGGCTAATAAAAATAATGATATTCCAGTACGAAAATTCCATATTAGAAAAGCATTACAAACAATATACAAAACATTTAAAAAATAAAGTAACTCGTTCAAAAAAACTATGTAATATAAACAGAATTAAAAAATCTACAAACATAAATAAAACTATGTGGTCAATTGTTAAAGAGAAAACAAAAAAAATCTGCAAACGCTCTATAAAAAACATATCCCTAAGTATAAATAATACTCTTATCCAAGAGCCACACTTGGTGGCAAACCAAGTGTGACTCTAAAAATTCATAATATTAGATGACAATCAAAATAGATTCCGGCGAAATCGATCTACAACGATAGCTGTTTTTAAATACACTCAAAAAATTTTAGATATTATTAATAAGAAAGACTATGCGGTGGGGATTTTGTTAGATATGAGTAAAGCTTATGATCGCGTAGTACCAAATATTCTACTCCAAAAACTCTACAGCATGGGTATTAGAGGGGTCACCCAAGACTGGATTAGTTCTTATTTTAAAAACCGTTTGCAATCTGTAGAAATTCAGCATAAGTGCCTGGATACAAATACAATAGTTAATTGTCAGATCAGAAAGTAAAATACTGTCAAAGGCCATCCCCCAGGGAAGTATGATAGGGTGTTTTCTCTTTCTTATGTATATAATAAAGAGTAAATAATAACTTGCCCACAATTTTAAAAGACACATCCATACTATTTGCTGATGATATGTCGGAAATACTATCCATAAAAAAAGAATCTGAAATAAACAATAAGCTGCAAAATGTAACAAATGAGATAATTTCCTGGCTAAAAGAACTAAATCTAACATTAAACTTAAAAAAAACTAAATTAATGACTTTCAAAACTCTGAAAAAAAAACCATTAAATATTCAATTCTCTATAAATAGTACTAAGCTAGAATGCGTAAATAATTTCTCATTGCTAGTATTAATTTAGACAGTAACTTGAATTGGAAGTGTCATATTGAATACATATTAAATAAGTTGTCTAGATTTACATATGCTCTTTACGAATTAAAAAGATCCACAAATACAAATACAGCCAAACTAGCGTACCACGCATATGCGCATGCATGGCTTCGTTATGGTATACCACTGTGGGGAAATAGCACTGACGTACATAAACTGTTAGTCGCCCAAAAAAGATGTATCAGAATCCTAGCCAATATAAACAAATTAGATAGTTGCAGGCCATATTTCACCCGATATAAAATCCCAACTGTAATTTCATTATATATTTTAGAATCGTGCAAACTAGTGAAGAAAAATATGGAATTGTATAATAAAACTGATAATATTAATTCGCGTATTCAACTAAGACAAAGGAATAAATTGGTCCTGCCCAAGGCCACTTTGTCTTTGGTTGGATCGGGGCCGTATTGTATGTCCATAAAATTGTATAACGCATTACCCAACCACATTCGACTAATAGAAAATTATAAAAAAATTGTAATAGTCCAGGAGGAATCGGCGCATGAGTACCGAAAACTATTCCACCTCAATTTTTTTATGCGATCCTCTTTAAATTGTCCTACTGATGATATAAATGCATGTTGCCATGGGGCAACCCCGTGCTATATTGTTTAAACTGAAATTGTTTAAACAATTGCAAGGAATTGTTATTTTTCAACCGGACAAATTTTTTTTATATTCTTTATTGAAATACGAATAAAAAAAGTCCTATGACTTTTCACGATAAAGTTAATATTTTTAGAGATATGAATTTTTAAAGGTTTTTTCATTTTTGGGTACTTTTGACCCATGAAAAATATATTAAAAAAAAAAATATATAAAATTTTTTTTTTTTTAATTCTTTATACAATAGTTAATAATATTCTTAATAGAGACTTTTAAAAATTTTATTATTTATACCTGTTTTATAATTGTTAATTTCACGCGCTCACAAGTATATACGTATGTCGCTTTTACCTGATTTTTTTTTAACTGGCCGCATATTATGCACAGATCACTGTCGTTTTCTACATTTCTGGTGGACCGACGAGAAGTATGAATTTTACCTGAAGTTGAGGGTTCTGTCGACTGTACTTCCTGAAGATTTTGATTTTGTTTGTGTAGTTGTATTTCTCTTCGCCTAATTTTTTCTTCACTTGTATAACTTGCATAACATGTTCTGTGCCACGAAAATGTTTGTTTATCAAGAGAAGAATTAAACAAATTTTCAAACCGGATAGCGGCATCATCTTTTCGTCGAGAAGCTGCACGTTGTACAGTTATATATGTATCAGGCTTCGGATTCTTCACTACATTATTTGCAATTTCACAAAAAATACATGGTAGAGTAGTATCACTATATTTTCTTTTCTTGGGAACAACTAAAAACGACATGACACTCACATTAATTGTAACGAAAAATCACAAAACCTGAAAATATATCCATCTAAAAATGTTAATAATACACGAGATCACTGGAATCAGTGCAACAACGTTTAACAATCTTACATCTTGAACAAAATAAAAAAGACTGAATAACTATAAGCAAAAAACAAAAAATGATCAGTTGAGAACTGACAGGCACTAACTTGTATGTTTATTTTAAATGCTCTATATAATCAATAATCTTGTCACAAGAACAAACAAAGATCTTGAGGTTTTATGCAAAGAGTAACCTTGAAAAAATAACAAACAAAAAGAATATTTTCCTTTCTTAGACACAATAATATAAATACCATGATACATATACATATAAGTATTTTTTATTTTATTAATTTTGAATTTGAACATTTAAGTGCGTACCAATATCTTTTTATTATTTATAAATAATTATGATTCCAAAAAATGTTCAAATACCGTTTTATATTATTATTGTTGATAAAAATCCATAAATTGCTATGATAATAACAAAAAAATAATATAAACTGATAAAAAAGTAATTTTAATTACATGTTCCGATTCATACTTAAATAACTTTCATAAAATTGATTCCAGAAAAAAATTTACAGAAAACAAATTGTAGACAATTTAATTATTAATAACATTGCTCTCTTTAACAATCTTGATAAAGTTAATAGTTTTTAAGATAAATGATAAATAATGATTTAGGACATAGAGAGGCCGATGCAGCGCATGAGTCAGAGAGAGACGGCGATACTTAAAGGTAAGCGGCGCATACTTGTGAGCGCGTGAAATTAACAATTATAAAACAGGTATAAATAATAAAATTTTTAAAAGTCTCTATTAAGAATATTATTAACTATTGTATAAAGAATTAAAAAAAAAAATTTTTTATATTTTTTTTTTTTTAATATATTTTTCATGGGTCAAAAGTACCCAAATTTGAGATTTTTCGAACCTTTAAAAATTCATATCTCTAAAAATATTAACTTTATCGTGAAAAGTCATAGGACTTTTTTTATTCGTATTTCAATAAAGAATATAAAAAAAATTTGTCCGGTTGAAAAATAACAATTCCTTGCAATTGTTTAAACAATTTCAGTTTAAACAATATAGCACGGGGTTGCCCCATGGCAACATGCATTTATATCATCAGTAGGACAATTTAAAGAGGATCGCATAAAAAAATTGAGGTGGAATAGTTTTCGGTACTCATGCGCCGATTCCTCCTGGACTATAACGACATTAAATAATTATTTAATTGACAAATGCTATTATAAAATTAGTGAATATTATGTAAATGTAAAATGGTTTTTTTTAAGGTAAAATAAGTAATCACATGTATTAGATATTATTATTATTTAAGGACATTAAAAATTTGTTATACCCTTGCAGGGTTCATGTGTTGGTCATAATGCCATGAAACATGTTTATGCAAATAAAATTGAAATTGAAAAATGGGTTCCATCGTTGCTGAAAATAGTTTTGGGGACAAAGGATCACCTGTTTTACGCCCTTTTTGATGGTAAATGTTACTCCCTGTCGTTTTGTTTTCATTTCCCTTTGATGTTGTTTTAGATATTCCCAACGAGACGAATACACTTACTATTTGGCTACAGATAGATTCAGTAATGCAGTGGTGCCTACGCCCTCGAGTTCCTACACTGCAACTCTACCACCAGTAAACTTACTCAGTCACTTAACATCTTTTTTTTAATGTTATGGAAGTGGCAAACAAGCTTGCAGTTCACATTGACGTTAAGTGATGACTGCAACCTAAAGACACCCACACAAAGACCGAGATCAAAATGCAGATGCGTTACCATTCCTGAGGCCTAAGTTGTTATGCCTCTGTGCTGGAAATTACAGGGTCGTACATTACCACCTGACCGGAACACGATAATGCTGAACACTACCATTTAGCGGCAAGTTTATAGGTAATGCGGTGGTGCCTACGCCCGCGAGCTCCGTCACTGGAGCTCTACCACCAGTGAAATTGTCCCTTAAGTCTTAACAAAGGCAATTCAACATAATTTGTCCTATTTAATAATGTCAAGACTTATAATAGCCTTATATATAACACTGCTGCAGGTCAGGCCAGTATCACAGGTTCAAGACGCGATGATTGCGTGCCCCACCCGAGGCAGGCAATGCGTTATGTTAGAACAGTGAGATATTTCTTGTGAAACGATACTAGTATTGAGATAAGGCAATAATGTACGAGTATATATACCTATGTATGTATGTATCTTCACGCCAAGTCCCTTACGGGGTAAGCAGAGAGTGTAAAGCGCCAGATATCCCGGTCCTGACACATCTCCCGTGCCTCATCTACATTCATCATTCTCTTCAAACATGCACGCCGAATCCTAAGACTTTTAGAAAAAATAAGTATATTAAAAAAGGAAAAGTTAGTTTGAAAAAATATCTAATATAACAAACAGGAAACTTAAATCTATCTAAATACATCCGACCCTTCTTATAAATAGTCTCACAGCTGCACCAAGTAAGTTCGAATTCAGCGTTGTGTCAGGCCAAGAATATTTAGCACTTCTACCAGTTGAACTATGGGTAACTTTACTTCTCCGTAGTAGAACCAGTTGGACATTGCAGTTGTACCACGGGTCGGTCACGAAAGTGATACGAAGTTCGCGAGTAATAGTAGCATACGATCGAAAACCGGTGTCGCTACACACGATCGGATTCCGAACCGAATCCGCCGATCAAACCCGCCCGAGCGGACCTCATCCGCTATCCACCAAATCCGGACATGTGTTAGAAGAAGAAGAAAGAAGAAGAAAATTTTTTATTCCTTAACTTACACAACACAATAAATAAGTACTGGTGGTAGAGCTCTAGTGACAGAGCTCGCGGGCGTAGGCACCACCGCATTACCTAATATACTTGCCGCTAAATGGTAGTGTTCAGCACTATTGTGTTCCGGTCAAGTGGTAATGTAAGGCCCTGTAATTTCCGGCACAGAGGCATAACACCTTAGGCCTCAGGAGTGGTAACGCATCTGCATTTTGACCTTGGTCTTGTGTGGGTGTCTATAGGCTGCAGTCATCACTTAACATCAATGTGAACTGCATGCTTGTTTAGCACTTCGATTACATAAAAAAAAAAAAAAAGTAAAAACAAGAAGCAAGGTAATATCACCAAATGTGATTGTCTCAGCTTATTGCTGCAGCAGTGCTGCAGCGATGTTACGACTATAAGTATCTAAATGGCAATACCTAGGTAATCTCAGTATCACAGGTTCAACAGGAGATGATTGCGCGGACAGCCCGAGGCAGGCGGTACGTTAAGTTAGAAACGTGGGCTGTTTGTTGTAAAACGATACGGGTATTGAGATGTGCTGATAGCTTAGGGCTTAGACGATTCTAATATTGGACAAAGTGTTTAAGTGAGTACAAGTGCCTCACAATGGTATGAATACATATAACAAGCATAATGCTCACACTAGCTCGCGGGCGTAGGCACAACCGCATTACCTAATGTACTTGCCGCTAAATGGTAGTGTTCAGCACTATCGTGTTCCGGTCAGGTGGTAATGTACGGCCCTGTAATTTCCGGCACAGAGGCATAACACCTTAGGCCTCAGTAGTGGTAACGCATCTGCATTTTGATTTTGGTCTTTGTGTGGGTGTCTATAGGCTGCAGTCATCACTTAACATTAATGTGAACTGCATCAAGCATGCACTTCCATTACATAAAAAAACGCTTCAGTTCGATAACAGTTCTGTACTGAACTTTCCAAACTGTGACTATCATAGCATAAAAACTCAAACTACTTATTATTATAAAAAAAAACTTGAAGAATCTCGTTCTCACTTGGTCCCGTAATTAAATAATTAGCTGCACCAATATTAGTATCAGTTTCCGGCGGCTATTTTCCTAATGTTCTCATATTAATATACATGACTGTACAATATTGTGTTTTTATATGGAAAAGAATAACTCTCGATCATATTCTAATGGCTGTAAAGCTTAAGAATGCATAGACAAGTAGTTCAGACGTGCGGCAGTTACTTTAAAATATTTATGTAATATATTTTTTTATTGCAATAAACATTTTGCAGTCCTCATCCAGAAATAATGCACATCGAGCCTGTGAAAGAGACAATCGGCTAGTTTCGGCTTCATAGAGCGTTATCTCTGCTGCACACTGCCTACGTAAGCATCCATAGTCCAGTATTTTTCAAAACTTGATCAAAGAGGTCGACAAACGTCAAATAGGTGAGGTGCGAAAGAGATAACGCTCTACAGATATTTCATTTTATTCTTAGATCGCAGAATCAGATGAGCAAAAATCTGAAATAATAACAATAATCGAATAATTGCATGTTTCAGTAAATCTTAATCGGTCAATTACTATTGATTTAACTGGTGGTAGAACATTGATATGTTTCATAAATATATCGTGAAAACCAAATAGCGGCAAATAGAATACCTAAAATGTCCTTAAATAATGCTATATAAACTAATACCAGAGTTAAGTAACTATTGAACTGTCCCAATACTCTAGACTAGGTGACTAGTGTAGACCACCGCTCGACACAAGTATGTACGTTACCTTAATTAAGATGTTTACTATTTGACTTGCGTTAAACTCCTGCCAAGAATTGTAATAAGTGTCTTTATAAAAACAAATAAAGATGTCCTTACTGTTTCCGTATGGTTATAGAAAGAGGGATAGAAATGTAAAATAGCAGTTTGTACACGCGGCGTTTGGAACGCTGTTAGTATAGTATACCCGTCTTCCAAAGTGGAAATTATTACAGTCTGATGACGGGGTCCGGAGCGCCCTGGAGGTTATTATTTTAAATTATGTCTTTTAATTTGGTCTAGCGGCCATTCTTTGGGTCATCTATCCAACAGGAACGATACATTGGTATTTTAAACGTTTAGAGTAGAGACTAAGAAGTATTTGATGGTAATTACCGATTCACATGGATTTGTGGTAAACCCGTTGATTACGAGAGATTTTTGTTTAATTTTTGAGTTCCGTAACAACGGAACCGTTATAAGATCACTCGTGCGTGTGTCTTGTTTGTCTGTCCGTCTGTCATAGCCGATTTTCTCCCATAATACTGGACCGATTGATTTGGAATTTGGTACACATTATAATTTTTTACACTCACAGCCCCACAACAGGTATAAACCTGTGTCGTGGGTGCCGTTGTACACATACAACACATACACAAACACCCAGACCCGAAACAAATATCTGTAGGCCATACAAATATTTGTTCCGGTGCAGGGATCGAATCGACTAACTGAGTCGTCAAATAAAAAAAAATATCCATTTATTGTCCTCTACATCTTATAGTTAGGTTAATTACAGTTTGCAAGATCTTATGAATGGAGAGGACAGGTGCCTGAGATAAGTGAGACCAAGTCTCACTTGCGACACAAGTCACCAGCCTCTCGCCGTGCTGTATTGTACTAAACATTTTGTAACTATTGTTAACAAAGATTAGACTAGGGACTATTAATAATTTATCATTCAGTTATAACAAAAACTTATTCTTGAAAGAACATACAAAAATTGGAAGGGCACGTCAGACGTGAACACTAATATTCTTGCTATTATTTTGAAGCATTATAGGTAACTAATGTGAAAGAATAAAATCTATAATATAAAACTGGTGGTAGAGCTCCAGTGACGGAGCTCGCGGGCGTAGGCACCACCGCATTACCTAATACTTGCCGTTAAATGGTAGTGTTCAGCACTATCGTGTTCCGGTCAGGTGGTAATGTACGGCTCTGTAATTTCCGGCACAGAGGCATAACACCTAATGCCTCAGGAGTGGCGGCGCATTTGCATTTTGACCTCTGGTCTTTGTGTGGGTGTCTATAGGCTGCAGTCATCACTTAACATCAATGTGAACTGCACGCTTGTTTGCCACTTTTATAACATTAAAAAAAAAAAAGTATAAGTCTGGTTTTCCTTCCTGACGCTATAACTCCAGAACGCACGAACCGATTTCCATGGTTTTGCATTCGTTGGAAAGGTCTCGGGCTCCGTGAGGTTTATAGCATGAGCAATGATTATAGCAATGAAAATTCGGGAAAATAATATATATCAAACATTCACGCGGGCGAAGCCGCGGGAAACAGCTAGTATTGTATAAATTATGAATTTTGTACGTATTTGAATGTTTGGTGAGTAAATGTGAGGTAAAAACATGGGAAAAAACAGGCAACAGATAGCCCATGTTTGTTAGGCTCAAAGGACTATGATAATAGACAGGTGTTCGTGTATGTGCGTGTAAAACTGACACACTGCAGAACCTCTAATCTTCGCAGGTAGGTGGGAGGAGGTACCTAATAATCACATGTGCAGGTGCAATGTTCACATAGATGTTCAGTGATGACCGCAGTATTTTGACGTGACAACGTCTTAAATTAGGTTGCGGCTCGGAGTCACTCATGAAAAAGTGTAACGCCCGGTAACGTAACGATGAGTCACCGAACGAGAGAGAGGTCTGCCGGACCGGCGAATGCCTTTCTACCGAGAAAGAGACGTTGTCACGTAAAATCTTTGCCCGTAAAACCGACTTTACAGGCAACCAGTTTTTTACATTACCTCTATTGATTGTTTACATAAATATTATATTTTCATCATAGGTATCAGCCGAAATGGACCAAACTGGACCAAATCCTCTCCATAAGTGAGATATACCATTATCACCACGCTTGACATGCGGATTGGCGATCGCAGTGGCGGTAGTTTTATCACAGGACGCTGCTGCCCATCTTGCGTTATTGCACTTACTACCGCCCCATTGGAATGATTTGGCAGCCACTGTTCGGTTGACTGACTGCACGAGTGGAAGCATACTCTTTTTTTAATGTAATGGAAGTGGTAAGCAAGCATGCAGTTCACATTGATATTAAGTGATGACTGCAGCCTATAGACACCCACACAAAGACCAAGGTCAAAATGCAGATGCGTTACCATTCCTGAGGCCTATGGTGTTATGCCACCTGACCGGAACACGATAGTGCTGAACACTACCATTTATCGGCAAGTATATTAGGTAATGCGGTGGTGCCTACGCCCGCGAGCTCCGTCACTGGAGCTCTACCACCAGTGAATTCTCTTCTAGTAGATGAAAATTATTCCCATAGTGGGCGATGGGTCGTCACGTCCCGGCGTTAGTCGTAATATATTACATTTTACGAACATTTTAATTTCAACTATTTTATATTACATTTTAGATACCTACATATGCATATAATATTATTATGTACGTTTAGCTCCTCTTAAATGTTCACTATTTTATGAACATTCATAGTAGGTTCTACTTAAACTAAACTAAATATTTAAGCATAACTGCTGTTTGTTTTTAACCGACTTAAACATGAATTTCGGATGTTTGACACACATACTTAAGGCAAAATAGACAGCAAACATAAACAATCGAAAAAAAGAAAAAACTAAAAATTCTGTACAGTTAAAAATAAACGGGCGTATAAAATTAATACATACCACAGTCTTGAAGGTAACCATCGGGAAATATCCCTGGAACGCCTCTAATAGGTGTTTAGCGCGTGGTACAAGACACAAGCGGCGCGGTCTATGTAAGGACATGTTACTGATCCGCTTAACGGGCTCCTCTGTAGTGATGGGCCGTATCGTAAAAACTATCCGTGGATACGGATTTACTGATGGTAGAGTTCCAGTGTCGGCACTCGAAAGTGTTGGCATCAACGCATTACCTAATCCGTCTGCCGCCAAATGGTAGTGTTTAGCACATCATGTTCCGGTTAGATGATAATGCATGGATCCGTAATAGGATCACAGAGGCAAAACAACTAAGGCCTCCGGGGTAGCAGCGCATCTATAGGTAGTGTGTACTTGTTACAGAATTAATATATCATCTATGTGAACTGCGCGCTTGTTTGTCACCATGACTACATGATTATAACCACATTAAACTTATGGAGCTATTTCACAACAGAAAAATGGAAAGAAAAATTTGACTTCAGGCGAGACTCGAACTCGCGACCTACTGGGAATCTAGTCCAGCCGCTCTTCCAATTGAGCTACTGAAGCCCTGCCCGATTTGTCAAATCTTTCCTTCACATCTATTGCATTGCTTTATGGTAGCAGCAGCGCCATCTATTACCAACTATGCTAGTTAGGAAACCGATATAATAGACTTTTCAGTTTATTGAATATCGTAAAGAAGTCGCTTTTACCCTTAATAATTGTTTTATATTATTTCGCATTAACATTTCGCATAAAATATATTTCACAAGCATGTGTTAATGCGAAATAATATAAAACAATTATTTCACAACAGTTACGGTTAAAATAAGCGATTAAAGATCCGTCAAAGAAAATACCAATACGGTTAGGGAATTATTTGATAGTGTAGATATCGGCGGATACAGATACACAGCTCTAGCACGTCACTGTTCCTCAGCCGCCAATCGATGAACTAACCAGCCTGAATGGGCAATCTTGTCGCAAACGTAATTCAATTGGATTTATTGTTCAAAATGCCTTATTTGTACAAACGAGCCGTTGATTAATGGTGTTATAGAAATGTTTCAGGCAATCCATGGAATGGCAATTTTCTATTGATGTGAATAAATCGTAGAATACAAATATATATACGTAATAGTAAACTGTAATTGCCGGAACAGATCAGCATAACACCTTAGGCCTCAGAAGTGGTAATGCATCTGCATTTTGACCTCTGGTCTTCATGTCTTAGGTCACACCGCGGACACTCTACCAAAATTCCATACAAATGCTTAATTCGGTCTCTATTACACAGACATCAATCAGTGCCGTGTATTTACACGTGCACCTGTGTGCTTAGCACGTACAAAATACCAACCGTCGTCCATAAGAGGGGAGGAGGTTGGGTCATGCGGGGTAATCGGGCGGGACGTAGAAGTGTCCATTCTAGACGTAGTATTATTACATATTCTCTGCTTTGGGTGTCTATAGTTGTTGACCACTATCGCGCTCTATTTTGATGGTAATTCATAGGCCCGTTTTGACAGAGACAATTAGAACTCTCGTTTATTTAGTAGATTCAACTTTTGAAACGCTCGCGTTTCACACACATCACACATATTTTATTTACCGGGTCGTCACGCGATACTATCTGCGATAAGTTTTTTAGTAGATGTCTGTGATCCATGTGAGTATACGCATTCATGCTTCTTTACCACATTCGTAAAATTAAAAAAAAAACTGAATATTACTTTATTCGACAATATTGGTGGAGACAGTATCTGTCATCAACATCTAAAATTTGATATAACAAATAAGTTTAATTTAAAAATTAATTAGGGCTGTACATTTAAACATGATTTCTCAAAAACCTGGTATTTGAATTATGCCTTTGTATTACTGAGGGTGCGCAACTAATGTATTAAATAAAAGGATAGGGTAATAACTAATAATCAATGCGAAGACGTTTCCTTTAATTAGCATAATCCGCCCATCGCTTATCAATCAAACCAAGTCCATACAGGTCTCAGGCACAACAGCCAGGGTACGCACCCTCCGGCCATTCTCCCCACCACGTCATCCAAAGCCTCCACCACACAACACCACACATACTTACCACACAACCATTGCAGAGTACCAACAAGGACATACAGACAGGAACGAATTCAACCAGCGATGGATTGAAAATGTCTCTACTCGTCGGCGCACACGCATCGGGATTCAGAGAAGAAATGAAAACAATAGGCGGTTCATAAACAGGTTTCCACAAAAGGTGGACGGTACATTGTTGAGACAAAACAAGATACAGTATTACTTAATTGAGTTTTAAATCGCGGTTATTGGCCCGGCGAATACTTTTTTCAGTATTGATAACCCGGCTATTTGTCTCTTGAAATGAGTGTTGTGAATTTTAATTATCGATTGTTTCTCGATTGCAGTTTAATGTACAGGATTAACCGGAATTAGTGTGCCCATTTCATTGTCGGAGACATCTGCCTTTTCAAAATGGAGGGTATTTGGTAACCTTTTTATGAGCATGCCCCATTTTTCTACTTGGTACTTTGGGCAAGTGCTCAAAACGCGGTCATAGGTCTTCTTGTTTCTTTATCAGGTTATATTATTATCTGTGGTGAAAGTTGCAAACAAACGTATAGTTCACGTTGATACACCGTACGTTACCTGACTGTAACACGATAGTTCTAAGCACTACCATTTAGCCACAAGTAGATTAAGTTATATGCAGGCTTCGCCTCTGTCAAAGTACAAACCCAAGTGGGCCTATGCCTGTCGCCTAGATGTTCTAATAAATAAATGAAATAAATATATATTTTTAAAAGCTCCAAATCAATTGCAGAAACATCATTATGTTGGTTTAATTATTTCTGTAGCGCTAATAGTCTCTAATGAATATTTAAAAGGAGATGGTTCAAAGTTCTATGGGACTTGGGCCACTGCTTGTGCATATAAGGGTAACAGGGAAATGAACCCATTAAATTCATACGAACATTCTTTTTCGAAAATAATTTATATATTTTTATCACAAGATTTATTAAAAAAAATCTTGATGTTTCTTAATCTCTCCAGACACGAGAAAAATATGACAATTGAAATTCAATTGTGTCTCGCCGCCGGTGGCCGTACGATCCTTGAAGGATTAAACACTTAATTGTCGATGTCAGGTGACATGAAAATTAGGTTTAACAATCTGAGGTCTATTAATCGGAATATCGATTTTTCGGACGGCAAGAATCTATTATTTTAATCGATCCGTAGTACTAGATCACGTCAGTAAATCGATAGTTCACGCTAGAGAATCGAGGTTTGATCTTTTTGTTTTAATAACAACCATACAAACAGTACAATGTAGATGCAAAATAACACAAATATAGTGAAAAATCACATACCTACCACAACTTCGTGTTACACAATACATACATATAGATATTATGATATAATATATCATATATATGCATATATTACATGCAACGAAGGTGAAAGACCAGCATGCAGTTCACATGGATGTAAGTGATCCTACACCCATCAAAAACACCAAGAGGTCAAAATATAAAAAACAGATCGATTAATCGGACATCGATTTTTCCCACGTCGATTTGACCGTGGATCGACACTTATGACACTTGGATTCGTATCGATTCAAAAATGGATCAGAAAGAATCGCGACATCTCTAATGACAAGATCGATGCCGATAAAATAATCGCATTTTACAGTATTATACATTTTTTTTGTTTTATAAATGCTCAGTTAAAACATTTTTTATTAAAAAGCTGTACATTTATTGTAGTACTCTGCAAACGTCAACGTATTATTTAACCATTTTTAAGTTCATGAGTACCGTGCCGTTTGATTCGATTTTTGAACGTAGGTATACATTCTGTCATTCAAGGCGTCGCCATGTTGATGTTTTTTAAGGCAATATTTAAAACTATTTTATTTTCGTACTAAGCTATCTAGATAAAAAAATACAAATAATTAATTTTCCTGAAATCAAGATATTTTTCTCCTTTTTTTGGAACATGCACAAGCTATATCCCAAATTGAAACATCTCCTTTCCTTATTTAAGCCTGTTTAAGTGCTACGATCCTTAGAAATGCCGACGCATAACTTCTACATAAACTACACGCTGCGTTTAATGTCGAAGAAGAATCTATCATTCCAAATGCCTTAATTTCATTAAAGACGTGTCTTTGTGCATTTTTTAGGACTCTGTGGCACGCTCCAAATCGGACGAGTTTGCCTACTCAATTATAATAGTTTAGCGTCGCTTTTAGTTGCCTTAACACACTGGTGGCAAACGGTCTGAGGGCGTTCTTGCAACAGAAACTGGATGTGATGGACGAGGTGTCCGCCACCCAAATCTGTTCAACAAATTTCGACAAAGAAGACATAGCAAATTGCAATCTGATTAAGTCGTTAAACAGATGCAACCAGATTGTGTCTCGTAGAAGTGAAGGGATTAAAAAAAGTCTGCAGGACATAATCACCCTGGAGGTGGATCCAGACGCGGTGCCGACGTTTGTGGCAAAGGATTTGAATAAGTTGCCCCCGTACCCTTCGACCATGTGGATATGAGTTGCCTTTCTGTCTTTTTTTCTAAAGATTTCGTAGGTGTTTCAGTATTTGCCTTTTTCCCATTTATTCAAGTACACACCAAAAAAATAAAAATTCCTTTTCCTTTAAGTGGTGTGGCTATCTATAGTGTAGGAGTCATTGAGAGGCAATTTACTCCTGTTCCGGAACTTGCTAAGCCAAGTCCAGGTTATCAGTCAATTACGATAATAGTCAGATCCAGTTGTATACCCAGCGGTGGTTTACAGGACTCTGATTATGGGTCAGCAACTATCCATCAATCACTCTTGTTTTACAATTATACAGTTGAATAGTGAGAAGAACTTTCCTGTTACAGTTGTAACAGCTTTAGTGAAAGAATGTTTTAGGGGTACTCCGTTCCATCCCTCAAGAGTGTCAATGCATCGACATAGAAATGTTTGGTTTCATTAAGATGTTGATAGGCTACAGTATTACAGCAACGACTGCCTCGTTGGCTCAGTGGTCGCAATCGCGATGGTCAAGACTGAGGGCCTGGGTTCGATCCACAGGTCGGGAAAATCTGATATTGGGTTTTTTTCTTTGAGGAAATGCCCAGTAGGAGCCTGGAGTCTGGTCGTGCCGCTCGATCTCTCTCCGGTCGTGTCGGATTGCCGTCCCGTCGGGCTACGAGAGTAATAGAGAGTGCACCTGTGTTTGCGCATACACTTGTGCACTATAATATCTCCGGCGCAGTTGGCTAGTCTCCGTTGAGATTGGCCGCCGAGACCAAAACTCGGTCTGGAGGATATTGTTATTATTTATTAATGACCATCAATGTAAACTGTATGCTCGTTGACCATTTACTACTTCATGACATATAAAAACATCACCCTTTCAGGCAGCAATTACAGGTTTGAAAAGAGAAAAGAAAACTAGATTCAAACTGGAAAAAAAACAAAATAATCTCCATACAATTTAAATTGCATTCCAATACAATGTCCATACAAGTTTGTATGACATTCGCCTGACGAATTGCGCGGGGTGAACGACCGCACGTCTGCGCGCGCGCACATTTCTGTCCCTTTGTCGTACTGGACCTTACATAAAACTAGTATAAGCCATGCCCCTTTGTTTAATGTCATGAAGTCATAAACAAGTATCAATTCACGTTGATGGTAAGAGAATACTGCAACCTATAAACATCTACATAAAAACCAAACATTTTAATGTAGATGCGTTACCACTCCTGAGGTCTAAGCTGTAATACCTCTGTGTCGAAAATTACGGAAACGTAACTTCACGCCTATATATTTTTTTTATGTAATGAAAGTGGCAAATGAGCATGCAGTTCACATTGATGTTAAGTGATGACTGCAGCCTATAGACACCCACACAAAGATCAAGGTCAAAATGCGGATGCGTTACCACTCCTGAGGCCTAAGGTGTTATGCCTCTGTGCCGGCAATTACAGGGCCGTACATTACCACTTGAGCGGAACACGATAGTGCTGAACACTACCATTTAGCGCCAAGTTTATTAGGTAATACGGTGGTGCTTACGCCCGCGAGCTCCATCACTAGAGTTCTACCACCAGTCAACATCACGGAACACGAGTGCTGAACAGTACCATTCGGTGGCAAGTACCCCGTAAGGGACTAAGCGTAAAGATAAACACACACACACACACACACACACACAAACTCACAAACAATGATAACGACAATATTTAATTCCTCGTGTTTTTTATGTCAAAGGATTGACAGACAAGCCAGCTGATGGAAAGTGGTTACCGTCGCCTATGAAAATTTGCAACACCAGGGGAGTTGCCAACGCCCTGCCAGATCTTCGAGTCTATCTGTGATTGAACGCCTTATCGATATATAAAGCCTTCGCAGGGTGCTAACTGGCACGCTAATGTCAGAGTATGTTAACGATAACAACTTGAGTTGGCAACTTGTAAGTCTTCCGTTAGAGTCAAGTGACCGTAATGATGGCATTTACGTAATAAACTGGAGTGTACTGTATTTTACATAGTTATTTTATCATCAGGTTTCTTCTGTTATTTCTGGATACTGTTTACGGTAGGGTGTCTAGTAACGTGTGTTCACGCCTGTAATCCCCAAAGCGCTACCGCAAAGCGAAATTGCTTGTTTGTCATTTCGTTATATTAAAAAAACCGGTCAAGTGCGTGTCGGGCCACGCGCAGTGTAGGATTCCGTAGTTACAAAGTAAGAGATGTACGAGTAATGAAAAAAAAAATTATGGAGTTGTTCGAAATTTTGGGGGCGTAGTAAAGATTTATACTTGTGCCAAATTTCAAGTCTCTAATACTAATAGTTTTTGCGCTAACCCGAGGACGGACAGACAGACAGACAGACAGACGGACATGTCGAAACTATAAGGGTTCCTTGTTTACTACGGAACCCTAAAAATATGTTATTGGTAGCATTCACTTAGACACAGTAGATACCCAGCAACAAATATTGCACATCAAGCCTACGAAAGAGACAATCGGCCAGTTTCGATTTCGTAGAGTGTTATCACTGTCGCACACTGCCTACGTAAGCATTGATAGTGCGATTATAGTCAAAACTCAATCAAAATCTGTGTCAAATGCTTGACAAACATCAGTTAAGTAAGGTGCGAAAGAGATAACTCTCTACAAGGCCGAAATAAGCCGAAGTCTTCGTCCTGAGGTCGAAGTGCAATATTTATTGTTGGATAGTGGTTGGATACTAGATACAGTGCTCAACAAGAAATAATGCACATCGAGTCTATAAAAGTGACAATCGGCTAGTTTCGGCTTCATAGAGCGTTATCTCTGCTGCACACTGGCTACGTAAGCATCCGTAGTCCGGTATTGGTCAAAACTTGACCAAAATGGTCGACAAACGTCAAAATGGTAAGGTGCGAAAGAGATAACGCTCTACAGATCCGAAATGAGGTGAATCTCTTCCTGAGGTCGATGTGCTTTATTTCTTGTTGAATACTGTACATCATTTAACATCGATAGGGAAACTAGAAGCCACACAATAATCGAGACAACGTTAGGTAGATAGCAGTCTTTGTAATAACAATTGAGCTGGTTACAATAGATTATAACTTTATAGGGCTTCACGAGATACTGATACTTACTATTTATGCAGTAACTACGTAATATAATTGTATTTAAATCGCTCAATCTTTGCTAAGAGAATGTGCACCTGTATTAAGTGGACTCTTGGGACAACATTGTATTCTTTTAATTGTCCTTCAATTTATATTTAACTCATAAACTCACGCGAATGAATTAACTGATTTTCAAATGGAGAGTAAATACCTAATTTCAATATGCGGAGAAAACATCTGTGACATAGACAATACAGTAAGTTGAGTTAAAAAAAAAACTCTTTGCCATATGATAATAACTAGTCTTACAATTTACAATACCTGTATTACAACCCACAATTTAGTTTGGGAGACTTCTTTCTTAATTCCGAAATTTTCACTGACTTATATCAGTTTACTAAAATTCAACTCTATCGCTCCAGGATTTCTCGAGAAAATCGACTATGGCAGGCGAACAAATAGACAGACCCATGAGTGATTTTTCCTTTTGAATGGAACCCAAAAAATAGACGTATTAATATCCAGCTGTATGTATTTAAACAAATCGAAAGTTATGAGTAACATAAAGAAGGTTGCTGTCACATTACCTTCCCCACAGTTTCTTGATTCATGAGCTTCGGTCATGCTATGCTTTTATATTAAATGATTTGTCATAATATTACCAATGGACCAAATGTCCACCAATAATGTGTATAAAATACGTCGATCTGTCTGTCAATTTAAGTTTAGTGGACCCGTATGTTGATGCGCCTTCGGCTGTATTATTTTTTTTCAGATTGGCAAAGCAATGTTAAATATGAAAAAAAGAAATTAAATCGGTCCAAGGATGCAACCCTGTGGCATAACTTAACATTAATAATGACGAATGCGTAACTGAAACATTCTATGTCGTGACTATACTTGTCATCGAGATAATTTAATATGAAGGTTCACATTATACTTACATATGACTTTCTTCATTTTGTTTAGTACCTATTATTTCTGATAATTTCATGTCAGTAGGTCAGGTCAGTAGCTAGCAATAGATTATTTTCCGATTTGTACTGTTTCGTTTTTAGGGTTCCGTAGTAAATAGGGAATCCTTATATTTTCGCCATGTCCGTCTGTCTGTCTGTCTGTTAAGCTCGTTGTGACTTATTAAGCTTTAAATTGCCAATTTTCCTTAGAGTCAAGTGTCCACCCCTCTACCAACTGAAACGGTTGTTGTTAGAAATTTAAACGTAACGGCAATAGTAGCTACATTAAAAGGAAAACAATCACACTTATGTTGGCTTTACAAGTTTGCGAGTAATAGTCAACCAAATGTAGGTATTTTAGTCAAGAGTTTTGAACTACTCCTTACAAATTTTTTTTTTCATTAGATTTTTTTTATTTCATAAAAGTGGCAAACAAGCATGTAGTTCACATTGATGTCAAGTGATGACTGCAGCCTATAGACACCCACACAATGATCAGAGGTCAAAATGCAGATGCGCTGCCACTCCTGAGGCATTAGGTGTTATGTCTCTGTGCCGGAAATTACAGGGCCGTACATTACCACCTGACCGGAACACGATAATGCTGAACACTACCATTTAGCGGCAAGTATATTAGGTAATGAGGTGGTGCCTACGCCCGCGAACTACGTCACTGGAGCTCTACCACCAGTAATTCAAACCTAAAGACTTTGGAACCCTACAATGAGCGGGGTCCGCCACGCACTTGACCTTTTTTTTCTTTTGTGTAATAATTATTTGTATTGATATTACTTCAGTGTTGATTATTGTTATGAAACCACCATTATACAGTTAGGTATTATCTATTCCTCTGGATCTTGACACCGATTATTACAAGATTGGAACACTTGAGTCACTTGAACGATTGGATCACTTTAAAGATGAAGATGACTGTGATAGTCTTAAAGAAAACTTACTCCACTCCTTCAAGAATCTTCGGAGTTAAGAACAATTTAGTAAAGATGTTATTTTGTTTATCAATAATCAAACAAGTGCGAGTTCGACTCGCGTGGTGAAGGTTCCGTAATTAAAATAAATATTTTCGAAAATATTACAAATTTAAAATGCAGGGACATAGCGGTTACGGTGGTACCGGCAGAGGGGGTTATATTATTAAGAAATTTCGATTTAATTTGAATACTCAAACTTCTTATAGGTTTTCCAGTAATCTAAAGGCAAAGAACTATTTTCCACATATTTTTCAAAATTTTAAGTTCAGTAGTTTCGGAGATAGGAGGGGGGGAATGGTCAATTTTCATCGTTTTTCTTAAATAACTTCAAATTTGTATATGCAAAAATTATAAAAAAATATATCTGAGATGCTGACAACAACCTCTTTCATTTGATATGTCACACGACACAGTTTACGAATTTTCTTTTTTTAATTTTCTGATTCACCCCCTGAAAGTGGCCCCCTGTTTAAAATTTATTATTTTACTTGACGTGTTCATCTTTGTGTCAGCAATTTACATGTATTCATCAAATTTCAACTCAATTTGTCGAGTAGTTTCGGAGCAAATTGGCTGTGACAGACGAACAGACAGACAGACAGCCAGACAGACAGACGCACGAGTGATCCTATAAGGGTTCCTTTTTTCCTTTTAAGGTACGGAACCCTAAAAAACTATCACGTATTAACTTATCCAGTGAAGGCGCGATTATAAAAGGTACCTAAATCTTTCATTGCACCATAATTTCTTCTGCTTTTATTTGTCCGAATGAAAACGACAAAATCAATTTCACCCTGACAACAGTACCTGCGGCTTGCAGACCGAACAATAACATAAATAGTACCAGCGAATATAACAATAATTTCACACCGTACCGACCACAGCAGGCGGTCGGCCTGATGGACACAGATTGCACGTTTCCACTGCAGTTAAGCGACATTTAATTTGGAATTGTATAATTTTATTGCATATCCACTTAACATTAGATTCAAAAGGTGTTTATAGGCCTTTTGCCTCCATCTTTGGACTATGTATCAGCAAGAGTTTAGGTAATAAAAGACCACACAGGACTGTTTCGTTTAAACTAGACAATCATCAGGGTCAGTGTAATAACATTTTATGTCGTGTTTTATGTAAACATGGCCCATGGAACTCATAAGAAGACTCAAGGTCACGCAGAGAGCAATGGAGAGAGCTATGCTCGGAGTTTCCTTACGAGATCGAATAAGAAATGAGGTGATCCGCATGTGAACCAAAGTAATATACAATCTATATATTCAACAAAGCCTAGCCTAGCATTTGGGGAGGGCTTTCTCCAGCAGTTCTTGCTGTTTGTAAAAGAGAGTATGGAACATTCTGTTGATACCTATTTTTATTATTAAGTATTTTTGGTCCATTATTTATTTTATTTGTATTTACTTTAACATATTAATCAACGTATCAGTTGTTATTCGTTTTAATTTTATATTTGCAATTTGAAATATCACAAGCAAATTAGGTATGTAGGTATATTATTTCCAAGTGATTACAATTTTTTTTAATTTTTTAGTTTGAGTTCTTTTTGGATGAAACGATCGTGTTTTAACCGTAGATGCAATAAAGAAGTATTTATTTTAATGTTTATACCAGTTCCCAAATGAAACGATTTGGTTTTAGATTAATTTGTATAGTCTGCACAATTTCTGCAACATCCATATCTTCGGAGATTGTTTAACAGAAAAATGCAATGCTCAGGCTTAAATTAGTATTGTAAGAGGGTCAATTCATATCCCACCCGCTCACCCAGAGCAGATTGGTGTGATCATGGAGACAAGCGTTGATCACGTAGGGTTTTTCGAGAATTTTGTTCTCATCTATACTTATAATAAATCTGTAGAAGTGTAAATTCTCTACATTAAAAATATTAAAAAAAATAATACCAGGGGATGTTACTAGATCGATACCGAACACAAATATGTAATTAGAAAAATTTTTGTCTGTCTGTCTGTCTGTCTGTTTGTTCAAGCATCACATAAAAACTACCGGTGCGATTACAATGAAACTTGGTATGATTATACTTTAACCTTTGGCGCACAACACTGAGTACTTTTTATCCCGAAAAAATGTCTGTTTGTCTGTGTGTTTATGCACGCTAATATCAGAAACGGTTTACCCGCGGTTTTTAATAATATATTATGATAAGTTTCACTTAAATTTTAGTGTTTCTTTCATGGCAATCGGTTCAGAAATTAAAAAGTTATGTCAATTTAAAGAATCATATCGCACGTTTTCAAACTATTTTGTATCAATCTTCTATCTTTTTTAATTTTCCGTACCTAAAAGGTTTTTAGGTAAAGGAGATGGCGCGAGCTCGGCTCTGGTTCGTACACGTCCTCAAAAAATGGGTAAATTAAAGAAGAATCCGAAAAAAATACAATTAATTTATTCAAGAATATATTTTAGAGTTACAACCACATTTAATTCAAACGATTTTATCATTTTCAACTATGTTAAATATGGCGGCGATACAGCCGACACTTGGGATCAATCGATTTTGATAGTATTTAGAAAATATTACTTTTTTCTCCAAGTACTATAAAAACAAAATACAATTAAAAAAATTAAAATGTCAAAATGACATCGCCCTATTCGCCATGTTGGTTTTGAGTTGCAATTCTAACTGAAAATAATGTTTTGTAACTGCAAACAAAGCTAAATAAGTGAAAACATGCAGTAGTGCACGTTTTTATATTGATTTTGCCTGTTTAATGATATTGTGTACAATACATGGCCGAAGGTCCATACATTTTTGCAACATCTCCTTTAAATGGAGCATTCCACTATTTGCAAGGTACAAAGTTAAAACTTGGTACGAACTCTTTGAGCCTAACAAACAATACGTACATCTCTGTTTTTAGAAATCTGCTGCCATCCCCATATACGAGGGAGTGAAAATTGTATTGGGATTTCCGCAGTGTTCAAGGTGGAAAGTCAAAAATTGGTATGCGGACACTTTGTTCCTAAGAAAACAGCATTTACTTAATTTTTTTTTGGATATCTGCCTACCTCCCTAAAATAGCGGGTGGAGGTTTGTAGGAGCATTCCACAATTTTCAAGGCAGAAAATTAAAACTTGGCATACTGACTCTTTGAAATGTAACGTAACTTCACGCCTGTAGTCCCGAAGGGGTTGGCAGAAGTAAAGGCAATCATAATGCTTGCAAACACCGACTACCTATATGCCGGTTACGTTTGGGCCCAGGCTCGCCACCTGTTGACATCTCCGGACACATTACCAAACTTCGAGGTACTGAGAAATTTCCAGAAACTGGAAAAATCCCAATAGAACCAGAGATAAAGGACTGCCAAAAATTGGTATGCAGACTATTTGTCACTAAAAAAAAACAAGAAAAAGTTTATACAGAATTTTCTCATTTTTAGACTATATGAAAATAGTTAGGTATACTTAAAGGTTTTGGATAACAATTGGAACTTGATTGGGACATTTCCGTGGGATCGTAAAATTTGAATTATTTATAAAACGAAATCCACGTGCGCGAAACCGCGGGCAGCAGCTAGTTTTCAATAAATTACTTTTAGTAGAGTTAATACACTGTAGATCACCAAAATCTAAATAATTAGGCAATGCGATTCATAATTCTGTGGTATGTAAGACTTTAAATTTACATTGACTCTACGAAGCCATATTAAGTATCTATAATCTAAGAAATTGAAACAATAAAAAAAAAAACAGCTTCAGTAGCCAAGTGGTGGCGGGCTACTATATTTCGTCGGGTCCTGGGTTTGATTGGGACTAGGGTTACCATCCGACCGGATTAGTCCGGTCATGTCCCAACTTCTAGATCTTTGTTCGGCCCTACCTATTCTTTGTCCCGATTTTTATTTAGGTGGAGGAGGAATAAAACTTACATCGTAGTATCAAATGAGTGTTTGATCTTTATTAACTTCCCACTCGTTTCGTATTTTTAAGGTTGTATTGAATCATCAACAATGATCTGACCGTTTAATCTGTTAAAATCTGATCTTCTAATAAAATGTCCGGACTTTTTTTGAACTGTCAGGCTTTTTGTCAGGACTTTTAGGCAAGGTAAATTACCTTCTTTCATATTGCAATACTTCAACACTTGACAGTTATCAACTACAAAACAGTTACACTTCGATTATTGTGCTGAGATGACGCTGATCCACTTTTTCTTATACCGTTCCATTGGCATTCTTGGTTTCCTATAGACTCTGTTTAATGGCAAGACGTGCAAGTTTCAAAGAATTACGGTGAGAATATCAGATATATTTTTTTAATCAAACTAACAGTTGGTTTAATAAGTTATAATGCTGATTTGTGTTTTCTTATTTGTTGATTTTTATGGGGTCTTCACCTTGTGTTCTAAAAATCAATTTAAACACAATTGCGGAGATTTGAACACAGAATGTATTCATTTAGCTCTGCCTACATCTTCCAGAAATACAGACGTGTTATAAATAACGTTTCATCACTATATTATAAGCAATGTGTGTTTTACTGGTGGCAGAGTATTCTGTGTCGGAGGCCTACGGGATGGCAGCGCATTTAAATTTTACCTCTGGTTTTGGTGTAAATGTGTATAGGCAGCAGTGTTCACTTACCATCAATATAAACTATTTGCTTGTTTACCACGATCATTTTTAGACGACATTTGAAAAATTCCCTTTACCACAAACACAGCACATTTTTTACTCTCTAACTCTGAGTTGCACCAAGATATTTGTTAAAGTTAAAGTTATTGTAACATTTCACTTCCTTCTCTGACTTTAACAGAATTCTATAGGTATGAGAAGGATGTGAAATGTAACAGTAGCTTTAACAAACATCGTGGTGCAACCCAGGGTTACTCTTTCACCAGTAAACAAAAGAATAAAGTTAAGCCGAGTATTCCAGCGCACATAATTGTGCACTTTTCGCATAACATTCAATAAAGCCTTCGACAGCGTTGTGTTAACACCTCTGCAAGATCATGTTACTTGACACCAAACTACTGACAAACCTGTTGCTACAGACACCAACATGGCCTGACCACCATGCGTGAATTGGCGTTTATTTTATTTTGCTGTTAAAGGATATCTATCGCGGGAGTTTTTCAATATTTTGCTTTCTCAATAATTATGTTAATGGGTTGATAGAACTAAAAGTTATAATAGTGAAAGCGAGCGATGCATGCAGCAATGTTTGAGGCGTTTCTTAGGATGATTAACCAAATTAACCAGTAACAATATGTTATTGTTATTGGTTAATTTGGGTAACCTACGAGTATATTGGTATATTATATTGAGAAAATAAGATGAGTTTTGGTCAGAAACTTCGAATACTCACGACCATAGAGCAACACCGGAGGGGAGTAGCCATATGCAGGCTTTCCCTTCTGTCAAAGTACAAGCCCAAATGGGCCTACGCCTGTCGCCTAGATGTTTAAATGTGTGCGTGACATTGTTTCTATATTTTGTTAAAGTCAAGGTGTGAGTTCCGTAGTAATAGACTAATAGATTTTTAAAAAATGATAGACTGTTTTGCATCGGTAATAAACGCTATGGCTACTCCCCTCCAGTCCGCCGCGGCCGGTGGCTCGTGTTGCTCTTTGCTCACGACCAATAACGACTAAGGACGAAGGACCAGGACATTTTTTTTATCACATGAAAATGGCACCATCTGGGAAGTATGTTTATATATCTTAACTTAAACAGTTGCAGTTGAACAAGCCATCTTAATCAATCAGATAAGTGAAACGCCTGAAAGTCCCATTCTAATTAAAATGAAGCCACATGATAATCTGAAGAGTTTTAAAGGTTAATTAACAAAAATTTGCAGTGGCGCAGCTAGCGAGAAGCGGGGCGGGTCGGCCCGCACCGGGTGTCACCCATTTGGGGGGTGACACCCTCTCTTCATTTATTTATATCTTTATTTCCATACTGTTTAAGGTATTGTATATTATATTTGTTTAATTAATTGTTTTTGTTGCTGCTCAACAGTATGTCCCCGAAGGGTAAGTCTCCTCCATCTTATTCCAAGGTCTCCTGTCTTGATCCACCAGGATCCATTTACCCCAGCTATTTTCACAATGTCATCGGCCCATCTTTTCATTGGCCGGCTGTGGGGACCGAGCCATTTTGTCAAGTGTTTGGTCCATCTCTTGTCAGTATACCTTGATATGTGTCCAGCACATCCAGTGTGTCCACACACACCCACCCTCTCAATTGTTTTAAACTTTCACGATTTGTATTACACTCGACGTTTCGTCCGTAATGCAACGGCCGTGGTCACGAGTAGACTCGACGCTAGACTCGAGGTAAATACTTCGATTAAAATAGTACGCGATTAAGTCCCGTTTATTGTACACACACCCTCTCTTTAAATAACCCAAATTTGCGCTGTTTAGACGTGAAAGCGCAACACAAAACTCACTTTCGCACTTATAATACCAGGGGGCGCCAGAGGCAGAATTTGCTCAAATCAGGGGTACAACGGCGGCGAATGGAGAAATAAGATACAAAAGGATACTTTTTTGCTCATCCTTTTTCATTGCTTTCATTTGCTCCATTTGCCCGAGAGCCCCGGGAGGCCGGAAGCCCATGTTAGCTACGCCACTGAAAATGTGCACCCTGCTATAAGAGCTACTGTATTCTGGCCCATTTTTTTATATAATGGACATGGCAAACAAGCATGCAGTTCACATTGATGTTAAGTAATGATTGCAGCCTATAGACATCCACACATAGACCAAGGTCAAAATGCAGATGCGTTACCACTCCTGCAGATGCGTTACCACTCCTGAGGCCTAAGGTGTTATGCCCCTGTTCCGGAAATTACTGGGCCGTACATAATACAGTACGCCCATCATGAAGAGTTCTTAATATCTTGTCTTGTAACATAATATGTCAATGACCTTACGGTTTACAAGCATTGTCTAAGTCCAGTTCTGAAGTGCAAACCCAGTGAATATCTAGTACAATGAACAAGAGATTTTCCATTGCGACTGTCTAAAAGGAAATGGGTAGAATGTTCAACTAGCGTGCCTTTTCATGGCTTCATTAAATTATGTGTGTTTGAATGCTGCTAGAACGAACTAGTGATCTTAGGCAGCAGTGGTGGATCCACTGCTGCCTAAGATCACTAGTTCGATGCCCTAATTGAGGAGTAGGTAAAATCCGACCACGTGTCAGTCGGAACCGAGCATGCAGGGTCCGTATCTATAAAATCCGTATCAATCTCTATAAAATACAGCAAAATATCACTTTTTTTCATGAGAACAAAATATTTACTGTGGGTATTTCAATTTAATTATTTATTTTTTAAGCGAAATGATTGCCACTGTGATGATATGATTACTACAGGGACCATAACCACTTTATCTTTAAGTAACCGGAAGAAACACGAGAGTGCCGAACACTACTACTTGGCAGCAGACAGATTAATGCGTTGTTGCCTACGCCTTCGAACTCCGACTCTGGTACTCTACACCAGTAAAGTTTTTACTGGTGGTAGAGCTTCAGTGACGGAGCTCGCAGGCGTAGGCACCACCGCATTACCTAATATACTTGCCGCTAAATGGTAGTGTTCAGCACTATCGTGTTGTATAATACCTAATGCCTCAGGAGTGGCAGCGCATCTGCATTTTGACCTCTGGTCATGGTGTGGGTGTCTATAGGCTGCAGTCATCACTTAACATCAATGTGAACTGCACGCCTGTTTGCCACTTTTATAACATAAAAAAAAAAGAAAATAAAATAAATACAAAAGATTTTCTGTACAATCAACAAGCTGACATGAAATATAATTTATTGCAAACAGTTGAGAATTGAAGAGTAAATATTGAAATAGATAGCTGATATTGTAAAATAAAAGCAAATAAGTGGCAGTGGTTTCTGGTGTTTCTGCGATACCGGTGCTGTGGTTGACTACAAAATAATAAAAAAGTTTGCGGTTTGACATGCGTCGCTGGCGGATTAAGACTCGGCCGCGCTAGTGCGACTAATAAGTAATATTAAGTAATATGAAGTTCAATACAAAAAACAGGAAAGTAAAACAACAAGGCTATGACCTAGTACCTACCTATGTACAAAAAGTTGCAGCTAATTCTAAAAAAAATCAAAAAGAGATTTAAAAAAATAACCGTGTTATATAAAAATGATTCCGATGAATTAAGAACCTATTCCTTTTTTTTTTAAGTTAAAAATAAAAAAGTATCATAATTGGCAAATCGTAAGGGGTGTGCCTGCACGACTCGGAATTTTCACTGGTGGTAGAGCTCCAGTGACGGAGCTCGCGGGCGTAGGCCTAATATTTATTACCTAATATACTTGCCGCTAAATGGTAGTGTTCAGCACTATCGTGTTCCGGTCAGGTGGTAATGTACGGCCCTGTAATTTCCGGCACAGAGGCATAACACCTTAGGCCTCAGGAGTGGCAACGCATCTGCATTTTGACCTTGGTCTTTGTGTGGGTGTCTATAGGCTGCAGTCATCACTTAACATCAATGTGAACTGCATGCTTGTTTGCCAATTCCATAACATAAAAAAAAAATATATATAATGAGAGTGAATTTTAACGATGCGCGCGCACACCTACAGATAAAAACGTCTGAAGTTCGTTGCTTAATAGATAAATGCAACAGTCTGAAGTTAAGTTGCTAAACTTTTTTATTGTTTTGTTTTATTTTGATAGGTACATTGGATTGTTACGCTAAAGAAGTATAACATCTTACGTGCGTATATAAATACACATACTGTTTTTTTTTCCTTTTGTACAGTTCGATATATCAGGTCATGGATCAGGTTCAGTGCAAAATCACTCTAAATGTTCACGATCGGGCCTGATTGCTGCGCCTGCGCTGTTGGTTTTCGTAACCGCATGCACCGCGCAACAGAAAATTGAGCCGGTATTACAGAAAACTATGTGAAGCCTGACAATATCTTACTAAACTATCAAATAACTAGTCATTATTTATTGGAAAAATAAAATTTACTCCCATTTATTTCAGACTAGTGATTTACCGCCATCTCAAGGTATATATTAAAAGGTCTATGTGATACTTTGGCACCCAATTGGTGAAGAATTTTCAAAATCAGTTCAATAATTTTTGAGTTTATTCATTACAACAGAAATGCAGGTATCATAAAGATGATGCAAATTTTGAGCCCATCTTCCAACATCTACTTACATGTAATATACCATCAGATAGGTATTATTGAGTTTCAAAAGTAACTAGGTACGGCATCAAATTAGCAAATATGGCCCCATAATAACTATCACGGAGACATAATAATTAAGGTCTCAGGAGTGGCAACATATCTGCATTTTGACCTCTTGTCTTTGTGTGGGTATCCATACGCTTTAATATGAATGTAAACAGCATGCTTGTTTGCCGCCTTAAGCCTAGCAAATTGGCTGTGTGAACGGACCATAGAGCAACGCGGCCCACCGGTCGCGGCGGACCGGAGGGGAGTAACTCACACCTTGACTTTAACAAAGTACAGAAACAATTTCACGCACACATTTAAACATCTAGGCGACAGGTATAGCCCCATTCGGGCTTGTACTTTGACAGAGGGGAAAGCTTGCATATGGCTACTCCCCTCCGGTGTTGCTCTATGGAACGGACAGACAGACTAGTCATCATATTACGATTTTATTCTCTTTTTGAGGTACAAACAGAACCCTAAAAACAATTTCAAAACACCCCTATTGTTTTTACTTGACACAATTAATCCAATTTTGTTCCTGGGGTTATTTAACAAAGATAAGGATCACAATTTGTGTTCCGATAATAAAGTCGTATACACAAAGTTCGTGATCGCGGCTCACGTCGTGATAGTGATAGGAACTGTATTTATTATTGTTTATAACTATTGTTTTATGTGAAAGTGCAGCTTGCAGAAACAAGCTTGCAGAACGCATTAGAAATAGAAATAGAAATAGAAAAGAATTCGTGCGAGCTCGCAGTATTTACGAGGCAATGCGAATTCGCAGTTATACGAGTATATATGTGAGAGCCCTTAAGGTCTGTATAAGAGGTGAACGAAGTGCGCATAGCCCCGCGGCTGGTGTAGATCGTAAGCGATCTACTCGGTTAAACGATACGGGCGCGGTCGGGTGTGTGATGGGTGACCGTTAGTGGCAAGTTAAAGAAAATGCGCGTTTCCGTGGTTCGGAGGGCACGTTAAACAGTCGGTCTCGGTTTCTATTGATAGATAGCAGTCGTTAAACCTTGTCGGAAGCCTTATGGACGGTATGAAAACATCCCGAATCGGATTGGCCACTAACCCGTATCTCCACCAACCCGCATTGGAGCAGCGTGGTGGAGTAAGCTGCAGGCCTCCCTACCAAAAAGGGGAAAGACTCATGCCCAACAGTGGGACGTTTCAAGGGTTGCCATTATTATTATATGAGGTGAACCAAATAATCTGACGGCATCCCGATCAGCCTTATTTTGAGCCCTCTTTTGTCTTTTCTTCTTGGTTGTTTTCGATTTGAACTTTAGTCAATGAAACTTTTTTGTTTACTTACTCTTCAATAAGTAGTCTGCCCCACACTATGTATAAACCTGTGTCTTGAGCCATTGCCGTTGTACACATACAACACATACACAAACACCCAGACCCAAAACAAATATCTGTAGGCCATACAAATATTTGGGTGGTGCGGGATCGAACCCAAGACCCTTCGAATCAAACGGTCATCTCAAACCGCTGCAGTAACCGGGTCGTCAAATTCAATTAACATTTTATTTTGTTTACTCTTCAGCAGGATTTCGTTCAGGGAATCGAATTCAGAACCTCAAATATAGCTGTAGCTTCCTACTTACACTAATTAAAAGAAAACTTCTTTGTCTTTAGGGGGGAAATTAGGCTCCAATATTGGGCATTTATTACAATGAAGGTCCTCTTAAACACACAGTTCGTGATCGCGGCCGAATCGATGTCGTGACAACTGCTATGTTTATTATTGTTTATAGTGATCGTGTGCACTGACCCGCGGACTTGTATCGCGCCATGGTTTCAAGTTTCCTCTATTGTTTTTGGTATTTTCGATTTCAACAATTCGATCAACTTTTGTTTGGTTAACTCTTCAATAAACTTTGTCTTTTTTGGTTACCACGTAATTTCACCTTTAATGTATTCCCAGAACAGAAGGCATACATTAAAGCATATATTCAGACATCCACGATTGGCCAAAAACGTTTCGTCCCATGTAATAGGTCACGAGCATATTTTTTTAAAGGAGATGTTGCGAGCTCGGCTCTGGTTCGTACATGTTCTCAAAAAATGGGTAAATTAAAGAAGAATCCGAAAAAAATACAATTAATTTATTCAAGAATATATTTTAGAGTTACAATTACATTTAATTCAAACGATTTTATCATTTTCAACTATGTTCAACATGGCAGCGATACGGCCGACGCTTGGGATCAATCGATTTCGTTAGTATTAAGAAACTATAACTTTTTTTCTCCAAGTACTATATAATCAAAAAACAATTAAAAAATGAAAATTTCAAAATGACATCGCCCGCCATATTCGCCATGTTGGTTATGAGTTGCAATTCTAACTGCAAATAATATTTTGTAACTGCAACAAAAAAAATACGCTTACACTCACAGCCCCACAGTAGGTATACACCTGTGTCGTGGGTGCCGTTGTACACAAACAACACAAGCACAAACAACCAGACCCGAAACAAATATCTGTAGGCCATAAAAACATTTGTCCCGGTGCGGGGATCGAACCCGCATGGGTTCACACCGCTGGACTAACCGGATCGTCCCGGGTCGGGCCGGGCAAACAAAGCTAAATAAGTGAAAATATGCAGTAAAAAACGTTTTTAGATTGATTTTGCCTGTTTAATGATGTTGTGTACAATACATGGCCGGAGGCCCATACATTTTTGGAACATCTCCTTTCCAAGCACATTTCCAAACGCCGAGGGTCGCCATGGGAACTTTTCGATAACAGAAAAACAATGTTACAGGTGTTACAAATAAGTTACAGTGCTCAACAAGAAATAATGCACATCGAGCCTATTATAGTGACAATCGGCTAGTTTCGGCTTTATATAGCGTTATCTCTGCTGCACACTGCCTACGCAAGCATCCGTAGTCCGGTATTGGTCAAAACTTGATCAAAATGGTCGACAAACGTCAAATGGGTAAGGTGCGAAAGAGATAAAGCTCTACAGATCCGAAATAAGCCGATGTCTCTTCCTGCGGACGATGTGCATTATTTATTGTTGGATACTGTTTCTGTTACCTGTTACCTGTTAATATTACCATTGCATAATTTCCATACCTACTTGAAAATAGCATGTTATTAGAATCAGAATCAGAAACTCATTCATTCATTTAGGGTGACAGGCACCTATTATGACACGTCAAAAATAAACAAATAAATTAAAGTGAATAACAATTGATATACATTTTTTTTTTTTTTATTTAACCGAAGTGGCAAACAAGCATGCAGATCACATTGATGTTAAGTGATGACTGCAGCCTATAGACACCCACACAAAGACCAAGGTCAAAATGCAGATGCGTTACCACTCCTGAGGCCTAAGGTATTACGCCTCTGTGCCGGAAATTACAGGGCCGTACATTACCACCTGACCGGAACACGACAGTGCTAAACACTACCATTTAGCGGCAAGTATATTAGGTAATGCGGTGGTGCCTACGCCCGCGAGCTCCGTCACTGGAGCTCTACCACATGTTAAACAAGATAAAAAAAATATGTAAAGTCAAGAATATCACTAAGATAAAACTAAATATAATATGCTAATATAAAAAGTATATCAGTAGAATGTCTCATTTCCTTTAGTGTATAATAACAATCGCCGAGAGCTAACAACTTAAATTTCAGAGTGGCAACGCATCTGCATTCTGACCTCCGGCTCTATTGTAGATGTCTATAGGATGTAATCATCACTTAACATCCATGTGAACATGCATGCCACTATCATTACATCTAAAAAAATCTAAGGCGTGTTACATAGTTCGCGGGGTTGGCTTGTTCCTACTTACCTAATTAATACTATAAAAATAGAAACCTGCAGATAATTGTATAAACAGAAACCTAATATAACGACATTTACAAGAAAACTACATCAGTTATATTTATTTTAGTATTTATACTTATAAGCCAGTTTTTTTTTTAATTATTAATGCCTATAAAAGCAACGAAGGACCACCATGCCTTGCAGCCCTCGATCGTGTTTTAGCTATTCGTTTAATATATCCTATTAATTAAAATAAGAACTTACGTGATCAGTTTTATTTATTTTAAACCGTATTGATGATGCCTATTACAAATGCAGGACACGGCAAGAAAAACCACTATAATTTGAAACCTCTTTGCTGGTGATAGAAGAAACTCTATCACGAGCAAAGAGGTTTTGTTTTTTTATGTAATGGAAGTGGCAAATAAGCTTGCAGTTCATATTGATGATAAGTGATAACTGCAGCCTATTGACACTCACACAAAGACCAAGGTCAAAATGCAGATGCGTTACCACTCCTGAGTCCTAAGGAGTTATGCCTCTGTCCCAGAAATTACAGGGCCGTAGTTTCGAAGTTTAGGAACTCGAGGGCGTAGGCACCACTGCATTACCTAATCTATTTGGTGTTGTTCTACATAATGAAGGTGACATACAAGAACACAAGTTCACATTGATGTTAAGTGATGACTGCGACCTATAGACACTTACACAAGACCAGAAGTCAAAATGTAAATGCATTGCCCCATGTTGTTGTGATAGAAATGATTATTATGGGGCCATACATTACTATCTAACCGGAACACGATAGTATCGAACACTACCATTTGGCGGCAGATAGATTAAGTAATGCAGTGGTGCCTACGCCCTCGTTCTCCTTCACTGCAACTCTAAGTAGTGTGGTAGTGTAAGTACCTCCTAGGACTCCTAGCAAACCTGCAGACATCAAACTGACCACGTATGCTTGCATTTTTCTAAAACCTATTTTTTTAAATCACAATAATAATTGGTAGGTTGTATGTTGCACATGCACAAATGCTTCCTGTAAAAAGCCACTCTATAAATTTAAGTAAGTTTCACTTAGGTTCGATTGCAAAACAAAACAACTGCACATCATTTCGACAATAATCTTATTCTAAGTTCGATTGCTCCAAAATATTTGTAAAAGTGAAAATATTTGTAAAATTTTATATCACTAGACAAGGTAGTTGAAAGGTATTAAGGAATGACTCTACATATTTCTGGAGAGGTTCGAAAACTCTGCTGCAGTAGACTTAAGTAATTGTGTGGTCTTTGGCCTCACTTTAAAAATGTCTTATATAAAACTATGTTTCTACTTAATATACCTACATTAATAATTGAGCATTTTATTTAATAGCTTTAATTTAATGAATTACCAAAGTACTCACCCAAATTTCAGCTGTCACCAGTTACCATAGCAACAGAAAACAAAACCACAAACATCACAACCACATCACTTCATTTTAAAAATATCCCAAAACTATTTCCAAAATGTTTGTCACTTTCTCATTTATAATCTGTGAAAAAAACTCTGGCAAGCACGTGCGTTTTCGTGAAAAAAGGAAAACATTCGAAAATTAAATTCGTTCGTAAGCACTCGTGCGTCGCCGTCGACTGCCGCGCGACTGCGGCTACAATACGATGACCTCTTCCGTCCCTTCCACACTGCAATCGATAGAGTGAGACAAGTACATATATTCTTGAAAACCTTGGATCGAATGTTGGCAAAAAAATGCAGCTTTTTCCTTTAATTGTTGACTAGCTTTCAATCCAGTGTTGCAAGTACCTGATTTATGATCATTACACTCTTTCGTGGTCACACGCATGTCCGCTTACGGTTTATCATTTCTTGTCCCTTATCTTCAGGTTCTAAGCTAATGGTCAGAAAGAAATGGCGCCTTATGTAGGCAACTTATCGGGATTCCTTAGTTGCATAATGCATAACATATTCACACCATATATACACTGATTAGATCTTAACACGATAACGTGTTATACTGTCGCTTTGACGACCCCACCGTGAGCGGAAGAATTTTCTTCTTTCTACTGGAAGAAAATGATTCTATTCGTACTAGTGCAGTCAGTCGACCGAACAATAGCGTTCAAACCATTCTAATAGGGCGGTAGTAAATGCTCTAACGCAAGGTGGGCAGCAGCGTCCCACGATAAAACTACCGCCCCTGCGATCGCCAATCCGTGCCAATCCGTGCCAATGGCAAACGTGGCGATTGTAGCATATCCCCCTTTTGGGGAGGCTTTGGCCCAGCGGTGGACATCTCCCGGAAATGCCAACGGCATCTATATTCTAGTTGTAGCAAACCACTACTGCTACGCCCCCGCCCCTGCGATCGCCAATCCGCATGCCAAGCGTGGCGATTGTAGCATATCCCCCTTTTGGAGAGGCTTTGGCCCAGCAGTGGACATCTCCCGGAAATGCCAATGGCATCTATATTCTAGTTGTAGCAAACCACTACTGTTACGCTAGGGTACTGGGAGGTAAGTGCTTTTGCTTAATGGATTTTCCCATTTTCTGTAAGTTTCCCACTGCCCCATTAGAGTTTAGAAATGTGTCTGGAGACTCTGGAGATGCAGTAACTGGCAAATTGGGAGTGCTTGCTTGATTTAATTGGTGTACTTCGCTTCGCTCATACTGAAAAATAACAAAAAATAGCTCTTTTCGGAAAACTCTTGAAATAAAGACCAGAGGTTTTGTTCCTCCCTCGAACTAAGGAACTTGGCATAAAGCTATACCTACTTTATGCCAAGTTCAACAAAATCAGAAAAAAAAGTGTGTGTACTTATGTACGCACGTAAAGAGTTCTTTAGCGTAACAATCAAATGTACCAGAAATAAAACAAAACGTCAAAAATGTATAGCGACTAACTTCAGACCGTTGCTTTTATCTGCCGGTGTGCGCGCGCATCGTAAAAATTCACTCTTACATTTTTTTGCAATCGCGCCAAAAGAAGTACATAATTATTACTTTAAAATCTACTCGATTACTATGGACATCGGTACTCTGCCAAGCTCCTAATTTCTCATCAGATCATCCATCCAGTAAATATCATATAAGTTAATTCCGAGAAAAAAAGGCCAACAGGCACTCTGCTTATTCAATCAATCCTTCAGCGCGATAGTTGGTGACGTTGACGCGACAGCTGATGCGAACAAATTGACAGATAGATTATCTGCACGCTAAACGGTGGGCTTGAAACTTGTAGCTCAGCCTCCATCGTTAATTATTTTGCATTTTTGTGTTTCTGAAGACGGAGTGGCTGGCGCGGTTCTAGAATAAGATTTTGGGAGTGGTCATATGATGTATGGAGTAATATAGGAGTGGTAAGGCAAGAAGGTATATTGAAAAGTTATATTTAGAACTTTTCGCTAGCGGATTGCTTTATTGGAGATTTCCTTGTGGAGAAATGGCAAGATCCTAGCTAAAGATAAAGTGGAAACCACACTAGGCATTTTAACACAACTGACTCACTACACATATTCAACATTATGTTTTAGGCTTCCGAATGAGATCTATTCGTAGACTTTTGTAGATCGTAGACATGTGTACGAGTAGACGAATTCGTAGCACAAACTTCGTAGGCCATCGCAAAAGTCATAAGGAATTTTATAAAAAACATTGCACATTTTTTATGGCCGCCCAGGCCTGACGCATTTAAAATTTTACGCACAACTTGCAGAAACTTTAATGTTAACAGACATCAAAAACATAACGTTGAAAACGTTTTATTAATTATCTGCTGCTGTAAAAACGCAATCAACAACTTAATCTAATGAGATTTTATTAAAACGAGAAGGAGCAATCTTTTTTACTTTTGTTTACTTTTTGGTGGGGTCCATAGATTAAACAAGATAAGTACCCTTGACGTTAACATGGGTTGCGCGGGAAAAGAGTCCGCCATTTTGAAATATGGCCGCGCGTCCGCGCTTCGCACAAAGGAATTAATGAGGACTGAGACAGAGCGAACAGGATTGGTTAAGTTGTAGGGTGTCAGTACAAGAATTATTAATGGGACTGTAATGCTAAAAAATATTGCAAAAGTATAAGAATAAGGGTTACCATAACTTTTGTTAGGTACGTTCCAGTTGTGATGATAGATGATTTATTTATGGAATGAAGTGGCAAACAAGCACATAGTTCACGTGAAACCAGCGATTTTAATGTACATAGATGTCGCCACTCCTGAGGTCGTAAATTATAGCCCCGTACATGACCACCTAATCAGAACACAATAGTTCTGAATACTACCAATTAGCGACAAGTAGCGGTGGTGCCTAGGCTCGCGAACTCCGCCATTGCACTTAAAAATTTTAAATTAAATTAATCTACCACAAGTTAAAAATATTCTTGATGTTGCAGCTTTATTATGACAACCAAATTCATTATTTTCTCAGTTTCTTTTGAAATAGGGAAATGGAGGAATTTGTAAATAACTGATTCTTTCCATATTATACACTAGCTGACCCGGCAAACTTCGTATAGCCTTACAATGAAATAATGTGTCAAAGGTTTGATATTGTATAGGAAAATGAAATTAAATGTAGAGTTAGTATTAATTAGCAAATTTTTCTTCAAATTTTGCATGAATATTACTAACAGGCGCCATTTAGTAGGTACTTTTTTAGTTTAGCCCGGACATACATAGAGACAAACAGACAATAAATCTGAAAACTATATTTTTGGCTTCGATTTCTATTGTAGATCACGTCCCAAGTATTCTTTTTAAAAATATTCAATGTACAGTTTTGACTTTCCTACGATTTTATTAAATGTAGAGATTCCCGTGGGAATGAGGGGTTTTCCAGCAGTAAAAAGTAGCCTAAATGTTGGCCAGGCTTAGTATCTATACACCACAAAAAGTTTCATTCGAATCCGTTCAGTATCATCGGAGATTAGCCTGGACAAAGGGACAAACAGACAAACAGACAGACAACAAACAAACAGACAGACAATACAAGCCTGTCACTGTTCATAGCAGAAATCCACGTTTTATTATAGTCTATTTTCCGTGTCTATTTTCATGCTTGGACACGACCATTGTTGACATTTTCGTCTCTGAGCGTAACGAGTGCCAACATACATAGTAGTTATAATATCCGTGTTTTATGAGAAGAGCACATACAAGGATTATTGCAGCTTTGCATCGTTACAATGCACTTTTATAATGTGTAATAAATTATAAACTGCCACGGTAGCCTAGTGGTAGCAGGTCACTACTACTACGCTGAGGTCCTGGGCTTCGATTCCCGGGTAGAGGGTTATCAGAGATAATGGTGTAAAGTCCTTTATCTCCGGTTCTATTCGGATATAGCCTAAATGTTGGCCAGGCTTAGTATCTATACACCACAAAAAGTTTCATTCGAATCCGTTCAGTATCTTCGGCGATTAGCCTGGACAAAGGGACAAACAGACAGACAATAAAATTAAAAATCATTGAAAAGTGTTCTAATACTATTTTAACATCGCCCCCAATTAGTTTTTCGTAAATATATACAATGTACAGACACGCGGGTTTTACTTTTTTATTATATGTATATAGATGTATAAATAATTGTTTCGTTTCTTTTTAACTTATTATGTGTTTTTTATTATAATTAGTGGTTATTCACTTTAGGTAGTTTAAAAAAGAAATGACGATGTAAAAGTGCTCTCCAGGAGCCTAATTATATGAAATAAATGAATAAACTTATTATTATTGAGCTTCAGAAACCTGTTATGACACTAAGGTTGTAAGTCTGTCTACCGCCAAATTATAATTTTCTGCGCTCCTCTTTAATCCCAATGTATCAAGCTACAATCGAAAGAAATGTACGGTAGATCACATCCTTATTTGTGTGACTATAAAGTCTAATCTAGAATGGTTTTGGATCACCGGAAACTTCTTCGATGGTAGGTTGTTGTTGCTGGTGTCCATGATGGAATTCCCGCGTCATAAAGAGGGACTGGCGGCGCTTTTAGGCCTATTTTTCACGGGGATGCCATGGCGGCGCAACCAGTCGCTGCCACCAACAAAATATAAACAGCTCTATATAGCGTCCGTATAGCATCCGTATAGTGTCCGTTTTGCCACCAATTTGGCGGCGGGACCAGCTCGGACGCCAGCACACAATGCTACAGGCCGCGCCGCGCCGCTACGCTGGTTGCGCCACCACTAATCCCTCTATCACTGTATGGTCACTCGGCCGCCAGTCCCGACACCACCGTATAGCGACGGGTTGCGCCGCCATAGTGTCTCGGTGAAATATACCCCTTAATCTATAGGTAGCTAAATATTTAAATTTTATTTTGGCGCACACAACAAACCGAATGTGTATAAATTCCCCTATACAGCCCATATCATCGTCACTCTACAGAGCACAATAAAGATCTTACAAGTTTAGCATACGTTACTTTTGTGCGGGGATCGGACCCGCGGAAGCTCGCTGCAGTTTGTGTACTTGCTTTTTGTGCTGACCATAATATTCTTAACTTTCTATAGGTAGCATGATTCTTAGACCACCTTGTCTGGTGGCGTAAGAGTATTTGTAATCACAGTGAAATGCTCTAGAGCAACAACAATACATTATGTTTTAATATAGAATATTTCATAACACAGAATTTATAACTAAAATAATAATTTGTCATAATTTTATTTTTCACAATAACACATGCGAGTGGATTAAGAAATAAGAAAAAATACTTCGGGCTCGTATTGAACCTACGATATCAGGATAACCAGTCCAGCCGTTATAGCACTATGCTACCGAAGCCCCGAACGTTGCATTTCTCTTTCTCTTTTTTTGGTTTAACGGAATTTTCTTTAACTTCTAAAAGAATAACATGAAAACTATATAATGTTAATTAAGGTACGATTCCAAACTCAGCAGCACGCAGCAGTGCTTCCGCAGCACTACTGGTCTCCATATAATTATTATCTATGAATTTATATGAGACTAGCTGTTGCCTGCGGCTTCTTCCGCGTGGACGTCGTTTTATTATCCTGAATTTTCTTGCTTGCTCTTGCTATAAACCTCACGGAGCCCGAGGCCTTTCCAATGAATGCAAAATCGTGGAAATCGGTTCGTGCGTTCTGGAGTTATAGCGTCAGGAAGGAAAACCCGACTTATTTTTATATAATAGAGATTACATCCCGAACTCTGAACTACGCGACATGATAAGTATCGGCAACAATGATTAGTTTAAAAGGCAAGCCCTTATATAATAACTTTTTCTCAAAGAAAATTAAAGCTCAAAAAGGTACCTTAATGAGAAATAAAAAGTTACCCGCTAATTTTGAGCCGGTGCCAAAAATACAGGAATTCGAAATTGTAACCAACTGCAAACAATAGATATGCAAGGCATATGTTGCGTTGCATTCCGCGCTTCCAAGTTTTTCTTCTTTTCCAATAAATAGATACTTTTTAGCACGATCGTGATCTTATGCACCGAAATTTGATTGTGCTTTCTAATATTTATCAAACCTGTATTTTATTGGTGCTCTTGTACCTACAGGGCAGAAACAGGGACATCTTATTTTAAACAGTAGCGAAAATTAAACACTTTTCACGTGCGTTGTCTTTGGAGCATACTAAGATAGTCTTAGAAGAGTAGAGTTACAAACGAGAGTATTTTAAAGATTGTCGGAGACTGCTTATATATTTCCGGCCGAGATTTTTAGGACCCAATATTCCCGACACAGGGTCGCAACAGTTTAGTCCTCCGGAGTGGCAATGCGCAGCTCGGAGTTCGAGGGTAGGCATCACCGCATCACCTCCTATTCTATCTGCCGCCAAATTATAGTAGTGATGGCACTATGGTAGTGGTGGTCAAAAATACTCAACGTAAAATCAGTGAAATTAGTTTCTGTGTTAAGCGCGAGTGTTTTAAAAGATTAAATTCACATTTTATTTACTCATAAAGTAGATTACCATACAAAAACTTGAATCGCCTTAGTATAATCCCGTCAGCGATTGGCTAACCCGTCAATAAGAGAAATAGTCAAGTGGGTATTTAAATGCGTTAAATGTAACAGTGACAGGTGACGTTGATCCGCCATAATCCGCTGAACGGTCAAACAGACCCGGGCGGCGAGAACAGGTTAGAAATATGACTTGAGGTGTTGTTACCTCTGGTAAAGCAGCTAAGTGCGAGTTGGACTTGCCCATGAAGGGTTCCGTAGTCCGTAGCAAGTAGGTAATAAGTAGGTATATAGGTAATATTTTTTTTTGCAGTTTATGAAAATATGCCATATCTTAAAACTAATAAAAATATCTAGTTCAAACTAAATTTCTTTGAAATTTTACACTGAGGACTACTCCATAGATTTTTTTACGTAACTTCACGCCTAAAATCCCCGAATGGGTAGGCAGAAGAGAATTCATGCATACTAGCATACATGCAAACACTCCCGATTCGCCGATAACGTTTTGGCCCATGTAACAACAGGTGGTGAGCCTGTGGAGGAACGGGTGGAAGTGTTCCTCCGGCGAAAAGGGAGGATCCTCCGACCAGGCAAGGTGATAGTGCCTGGCGGGCCGCGGCCCAACGATTGACGTTGGAAAGTTGTATATATGCCAACTCTTGAGAAAGCTTCGTATGTGCGATGTAATTCGCATGCACGCCATCTATCGTACTAGACAAGTACTGTGTGGAGTGGACGCTACAAGCCTATTGACATCTCCGGACACATTACCAAATTCCAAGGTAATGGGATACTTCCAGAAAAGGTAAAAATCCTAATAGAACTAGATATAAAGGATTTCGTTCCGTTCTGAACTCACATCTCTGATAACCCCGACCCGGATATCGAACATAGAACCCCAGAGTAGTAGTAGTGTCCTGCTACCACCAGACTAATGAGAAGTTTAGTCACGCCAGATCCCTCACGAGGTAGACTGATGATTAGTCTTACTGTAGATATACCTAGGGGTTACAAGTAAAAAAACTTGCTCACCCATTGACCTACATGTACTAAAGTACTAAACAGGACATTAGCCTTGGTGCCATGGTTTCAGTTTTTTGCCCACAATTAACTACACTTTCCCATAGTAACACGACACGACAGTTATAATACCCTTCCTGCATTCATGAAAAAACTTGAGGGTAATAAGTTTAAACGAACCTTACATAAATGGCTTCTTGACAATTGTATATATGACATAAACGAATATGAAATATGTTGTTATAATAATTCTAATTAATCCAATATATTATGTAAGTTTTCAATGACCTTAATCTAAGTAAACAATATCTATAATTTTAATGTAATTCAACTCTGTATGACCTCAATCAATTTAAATAATGTAATAATAATTATCTTGTAAAATCAATAATGTATAATACAATCATTTGCACATCCGCTTGCGGATTGAATACATGTTCTGACATAAAGAAAAATGTAATTGTATTCTAGCAAATAAATGACTTATCTTATCTAGCTGTCGTGAAAACGTCGTACTAAATATCTGTTGAATTGTTTTGAGTTGGTGTTGTTTTGAGTTATCTATAATATATAAAAATGCAACCCGTTTTCCTTGGTCACGGCATCACGCGTGAATTGCAGGACCGATTTGGCTAGTTTTGGTTTTGAATGATTTTTGGAAGTCCAGGGAAGGTTTGAAAGGTAAGAAAATATGAATAAATTGAAGGGAAATAGTAAAAATCACAATTTCATTTTTCCATACAAATAGTCCGTATCTATCAAACCTTTGACTCATTATTTCATTGTGAGGCATTACGAAGTTTGCCGGGTCAGCTAGTATTAAATAAAGTTGGTGGCATTTTGTTTTATATAGGTTATAATAGAAAATGTTGATGTTGGTATACAAATTCACTGGATTGAGATTTGAAGGGGAAGTACGTTGAACACAATTAATTAAAATGTTCTTACACTTCATGTTAAGCAGAAATCAATAGGTACAAAATAAAAATTTAAAGCGTCAATGGTAATTCACATGTGGGAATTATGCTGTTTAAATGTAGCTTAAATGACATGTTTGTAGATTTACCATAGCAGCGCCATCTATTGATTACTTACTCAACCCAGTCGAAAGGTATCGACATCTGTTAGAATCATTTGGAGTTAACAGATAATTGTGACTGTCAAATAATAACAGACAAATAATTAGCAATAAATTAAAATTGCGACTATAATTTGAGATTTAAACTATCCTATCTCTCAAGTTGGATCGAACTGCACATGGTGTGCGAATTTTATTATAATCGGTTAAGTGGTTTAGGAGTCCATTGAGGACAAACATTGTGACACGAGATTTATATATATTAAGATTACAGTGCCCGTGTATAGTGAAATAGAATAACAGTGCGAAAACACGTCCTTTCGGGTTGCCTCCAAAACTTCATTGTAAATGTACTGGTAAAGTAGCCATCGCTTTACTCGAATTACTGACTGTGACTGACTGACGGACTGATAAATTGACTGACTGACTCTGACTTTTACGCTGCTTATTAAGAATACGAAATATCGTTTTACTTGACACTGGCAATATGCGTAATAGCGATGCCATAATATAAATAAAAAGTCTGTCAAATCCAAAGAAGACAAATACCTACTACGGTCAAATCTACATAGAAACGAAACCGGCTGTTTGATCCCGGTGTCTACTCTATATTATTGACCTCATTGTGCTCACCTTATATTTTAGTCCTAGGTGTAGACACTGTCAACTTTGATTTCATACATACTTAGATAGGTAGGTACATGTAGCATGTAGTTTTTTTTATATAATGGAAGTGGCAAACAAGCATGCAGTTCACATTGGTGTTAAATGATGACTGCAGCCTATAGACACTTACACAAAGACCAAGGTCAAAATGCAGATGCGTTAGGTACCACTTCTGAAGTCTGAGGTGTTATGCCTCTGTGCCGGAAATTACAGAGCCGTACATTACCACCTGACCAGAACACGTTAGTGCTGAACACTACCATTTAGCGGCAAGTATATTAATGCGGTGGTGCTTACGCCCGCGAGCTCCATCACTGGAGCTGTACCACCAGTAGAATGGTGGTAGGGCTAGGTGTATAAACAAATAATTATAATCAAAGGTAGGCAATTCTGTAGGTAGGTTACCTATTGTTTTAAAAGTCAAAATTCAATATTCTCGAGCGCTCGTCGAGACTTAATAAAGCTATAAACGTCTTCACCAATAAAATAAAGCGACAAATAACAGTCGAAATGCATATTATGCAGTATCATGTTCCACACTTATCTTTTACAACGTGTTCGTTTGTTTTTAAAGGTCTTTAACAATTTCGTGTTTTACGTTTTTTCTCAGCGAACCGGTATTTTTAGGGTAAGTTACATTCTTTTAGGGGCTATTTTTTAATGTTACGATGATGGCAAATTATCATACAGTTCACATTGATGGTAAGTGAATACTGCACCCTATACCGACAACAGATTGACCCAAAAAACCATACATGCAATTCATAGAGCAACGCGGCCCACCGGTCGCAGCGGACCGGAGGGGAGTAGCCATAGCGTGTATTACCGATGCAAAACAGTCTGTCAATTTTTGCGGGGGGAAATGCGTGCGACACACACGCACACTACAAAAATTGTCTATTACTACGAAACTCACACCTTGACTTTAACAAAATACAGAAACAATTTCACGCACACATTTAAACATCTAGGCGACAGGTATAGGCTCATTTGGACTTGTACTTTGACAGAGGGGAAAGCCTGCATATGGCTACTCCCCTCCAATGTTGCTCTATGATGCAATTTAAACTCGCACGTTTCGTTCCGGTTACGTTTTATTAACTTTTGTTCTTCTTTATTTTGACCTCTGGTTTAGGGTGCAGTCGTCACTAAACATCAATATGAACTGTATACTTGTTTGCCACATTAGTTACACAAAAAAAACATGTTAAGTATATGTCTACTATGCATTGCATTACTGTTTTCTCGAAATAACGTCATTGGTAGATATCACGTTAAGCAGCATTGTACTGTGTAGATTTGAATACGTACTCGTAGTTTGTCCTAGAGCTTCCCTACTCGAGCTCTATCGTACAAAAGTATATTTATCCTAAAATGTCATCATAGAGTAATAGGTATTCAGAGATGACCTCAATTGAACAATTTATTACGGTTGACAATTGCCTTCTTACAAAGCTTATAGCGTATTGCACCGTGGGAAATATATCGGTTTACATGGTTATAAAAGGTTACCACTCCCGACCACATCTGAGCAAAAGTCACCATGACCGCTCGGTTTGAGAGCAGGAATAGGTATGTAGACTATGTAGATATCGAACAATATAGTGTTGTGGTGGTATTTTTTGTCCTGAAGCGTCGAACAAGCATAGTTACTTTACTATAGAAATATCTACGTAACATCCAGAGGTTTCAATATTTACTGGTGGTAGAGCTCCAGTAACGGAGCTCGCGGGCGTAGGCACCACCCCATTACCTAATATACTTGCCGCTAAATGGTAGTGTTCAGCACTATCGTGTTCTGGTCAGGTGGTAATGTACGGCCCTGTAATTTCTAGCACAGAGGCTTAACACCTGAGGCCTCAGGAGTGGTAACGCATCTGCATTTTGCCCTTGGTTATTGTCTGGGTGTCTAAAGGCTGCAGTCATCACTTAACATCAATGTGAACTGTGTTTAGTTATTGTGCTTGTTTACCACTTACAATACATAAAAAAAAAATGTAGATGCGTTGCCACTCTTGACTCTCCTGAGGTCCAACTTGTGCCTCACAGAGCAACACGGCCAACCGCCCGACCGGAGAGTAGCCATAGCATTTATTACCGATGCAAAACAGTCTCGTCATTTTTTGCGGGGGGGAAAAATACGTGTGATACACACACAATAAAAATCGTCTATTACTACGAAACTCACACTTTGACTTCAGCAAAATACATAAACAATTTCACGCACACATTTAAACATCTCAGCGACAGGGATAAGGTCACTTGTCCTTGTACTTTGACAGAGGGGAAAGCCTAGCCGTGCCTATATCTACATAAAACCATACATTTGAATAGGTAAAGATGCATTGGCACTCCTGAAATATAAGCTCATATGCCTCTATGCTAGAAATACCCACAAGGCCGTGCATGAGAAGAAATATAAACCTAACCCACCGCCCCTAATTCTTCCCTAATCGTCAGCTTACAACACAAAATTAAAAAGTAATAACATGATTGTTTTATATTATTTCGCATTAACATGTGTTAAGGTCGCGAGTTCGAGCCTCGCCTGAAGTCAAATTTTTCTTTCCATTTTCTTTAAAAATAAAATATATTTCACAAGCATGTGTTAACGCGAAATAATATAAAACAATTATTAAGGGTAAAAGCGACTTCTTTACGATATTCAATAAACTGAAAAGTCTATTATATCGGTTGCCTAACTAGCATAGTTGGTAATAGATGGCGCTGCTGCTACCATAAAGCAATGCAATAGATGTGAAGGAAAGATTTGACAAATCGGGCAGGGCTTCAGTAGCTCAATTGGAAGAGCGGCTGGACTAGATTCCCAGTAGGCCGCGAGTTCGAGTCTCGCCTGAAGTCAAATTTTTCTTTCCATTTTTCTTTAAAAATAAAATAATAACATGATGTCATTTTTATAAAATCTATGTTGTTTATTTACAAAACTTATTATAACACTTATAATACGAGTAGGTACCATTCAGAACATGTCGATGTAACATTTGACTGTCATCTCATTTTAAGACTTTAACTATTTTATTAAACATTATATTCCACAGAGTTGGCAAATATATTTACAAAATGTATACTTGCGCTAGCATTTTCAACTCTCTAACTAACATATCTTTCTCAGTCAAATCATTTACATTGATATGATTACTACTTAACATTAAACTTTCATTGTTTACTACCGCTTGATTGATCAAATCTATACCTTCACAGTTTTTCACGATAACACTGCACTTGCGAACAATGTTCACCATTTGTTTCTTAGACAAATACTTCAGCGTTCTTCTACTTACCAACCTATAAGCAGCTAAATACGAAACCACTTCTTCTAACTCCAATCCATCAATGTAATCCAGCAAACCATTTAAAATCATCAGTATTTCAAATTCTATATCATTTTTAATTCTAATATCCGTCGCATCTACATTACTATTAGCTATGCTCTTGCTGTAATGTTTTGCAAATGAGTTAATCGCCATACTGCTAAACATATTTTTGATGAATCCAATCATTTCTCTCACTATACTCGCGTCATCTTTACCAATCTGTCTAACTATCGAATGTAGCCAAGATATAAGTCCATATCCTTCAACTAAAATTTCGAAGGCTCTAGGTATAGTTATAATCGAATTCAAAGCATTCAGAATTTTCTCTTTAGTCTTTCTGTCGCACAAAACAGTGGAGTAAAAATCCATTATCATTTTTAGACACATAGTCTTAAAGACAACGTTAACGTCTGTTATAGTTTTTGTACCCTTTTGAATAATGTTTAAAATCCAGGTCCGTCTGTCTGAGAATTCGACTTCGCTGTCGTGGAAGAGGCTGAGAAAATCCGGCACAACTGTGAGATCGACAAATTGTTTAGCAATCAGGAAGTTGTTGACTGGTTTGTATAGCGGGTCGAAGGGCGCTGTTGATACCATGAGAGCTTTTGCTAGGTATAAAGCTCCGATGGCGGGCAATCTTGGATTTTTATGGTCTTTTAGTTCACTATCTTCATTTGCGGCGATGATCGCAGTCGCTAGACTTTGTCGGAGAGTTGTTATGAAATCTGTGAGCAGCAGTTTATCATTTTTATGTCTCCTGTAAAAGAAAATAAAAATAAAATTAGGTACTTTCTGTAGCACAACCATATGATTTTGTATAAACGTGTAATTCCATGTAGGAAACGAATGTCAGCTTTAGTATTAACAGTTAATAGGATATCCTTCAAATACACAATTTTTCTACGCACACACGTATAGATAAACATGACCAAGTAGTCCTACCAAAAATAGGGCGTAAACTTCGAGTTAATTTTAAAGACCAATAGCAAAAAGAAGAAAGAGAAGATAAAGCCAGAAGAATAATGTAACCATTTATAGTACCGTCAAAATATAAAAACATCAACCAGGAATTGAAGATAATCGTCTGTGTAGAATATTAAAATTTAGGTCATCCTTATTAATTGAGCCGAAAGAAGTTCACTGCGTCATTAGGAGAGAATATGTACATCGCCGCGCCTGACATGCGGATTGGCGATCACAGTGACGGATTCTGCTGCTCACCCCTCGTATTTATTCACCGCCGCCTATTGGAATAGTTTGACCACCATGGAGGACATAATAAAAATATACTCACGTTTCGGTCTCCAAAAGCATACAGAATCTATGCAGGACGTGATACGCTGATGCCCGCATTCGTGGACAGTGAGAACTCAAAGCTACAACCGGCACTGACAGGAGCCCCGTTCGTAGCAACTTGAAACAAGAAGCCACGGACCCCGGCGCTAGTAAATGACTCAGTAAAGGAAACAGGAAAATAGGATCGTATATAGTTTCATCTTCATCTAAATGCGATATGGAAAGCAAATCTTTATCTCTCAAATCAAGAAACAAATTACTATATTTACTATTTAAAATTAAGCCCTTGATCGCCGCTTCATTATCGCTAACCGCATTTGATTTCAAATTACTGTCTTGAGTTATTTTTTCTAGTACCACCTTTAGAGACTCGTCAGTTTTAGGTAATTCATAATAATAATCTAATTTCTGATTCACCGGAAAATTTGTAACGGTTCTCTCGATAATATCTTTTTCAAATAGATTCAAAACTTGGTTTGGTGTTGGATGACTCCAGAGTGATGACGTGCGCTTTCTACGAACGGCATAGAAATTCGCAGCAGTGTCGCCCCAAACATAAGGCTTGTAATCGTTGACCGGCTGGTCGTTTGCTTCATAAAAATGTAATATCGTCACAATCAATCGGTCGCACGGACTTCTAGTTGCGCGGTACGCGCTCAAATAAACAGGTATTTGTTGCACCTTCATTACAGATTTATTTGTTGTTATCAACACGTAGAGAAATTCCAATAATCTCGATTTAACGTCTGAACTATGGTAGCTCAACATCACGTTTAAAAACTCAGAGTGGGAAGTGACCATGTCAAATAGCACCACTATATCATCGTGATCTGTAGGATAGAAAAGTTTCACCAAGTTCATGAGGACACTGAGCAATCTTGGTCCTGTCGTGTTCGGCTGATTAGCAGTTTTCACTTTCAAGGCATCTTTCAATACAGCTTTACAAAAGTTTTGCCAAATTGCACTTTCAATTATCTTTTTGAATGCCACTTTGTCTTGGATCTTAAATCCATCAATTTTATTACATATCGTTATAGTGTTTGCCATTACTGATATGATGGTTTCCAATATGTTATCATCTTTAATATCTTTTAGAGCAATTAGAATTACTTGCAGCATGTCTGTTAAGTAATTTATTAGATATTCCTGTTTATGACCTTCATTACTGATGCATATTCGCATAAAAACAGAGTGCATTAACTTTACATGTGTTATCTCAGCTATTTCAAATTTATGACTCTTTGTAAATATTTTCTTACAATCTTTTTGATCCATGCACTCCACGACCAACTTTCTTATAAATTGCCAAGAATTTATATACACTTGGCCAACTTTATGTGGTTTCTCTAAAAATTTTACTATGTTTGATTTGTACTCAGTAAAAATTTGCAGCACCAACTCTTTATTTTGAAATATATACTGATTATGTTCAATCAATCCATTACCTAAAGGTAACGTAAGCTCTCTCTGACTTATAATATCTTCTCTAGCAAGTTCTTGTTTGAACACATTACAGAACTTGGCATTAAACTTCAGTAAAGTAGAAGCCAACAGAGCCGTTGATTTTCTCATAGTGTTACTATGAAAGAACTTCTGGAAATTCTCTTCACTTATTTCATTTACTTGATTTGGTTTATTTTCTATATAAAGTGTGAGAGCATTTTCCAAATTTGTCAAGTTGGGAACGATATCCGTATCAGTATTAATTAATAAATCAGTGTAAAGTTTCATAGTATTCTTCAATATTTCTGAAGAGAGTTCCAATCTAGGATTAGAATACTTCTGCAACAAAACGCGTAACAATTCTAATACAAAACTTGGCTCTTTATCGTCCTTTGTACACGCATTAAGGTCTACACTAAATATGTTGTTGAATACCAGAATATCGTCTTCTTTAGATAAACCTATGATTTCCAAAACTCTTATTGTATGATCACAATTGATATTTTTAATTCTATTGATTTTATTAAACGCTTTTAATATTTCGTTGCAGTTCTTTTGTTGATAAGATTTAAGTACAAAATGTTTTTTATTTAAATTATTAACGATGTCGTTGTGTTTACTAACAAGATGGAGGATCATCTTTGTCGCTAATATTTCACATTCATTTTTGCTCATATCCAATGCACTATATATTTTTAAGAAATGGGAATTTTTTAACATATTATGAATAATGTTCTTAGAAACATCCAACATGTGATGTTTGTTGCTTAATGCGATAATGCAATCAAAATTCGTTATTATTTTACGAACATGTGCTTCCGTCAATTGATTTAAACCAGTCAGCTTTACCAAACAAAACATGAGATATTTTGCCCAAATAAATATTTCCGATTTGTCCGCAATCATTGTAGTATTTATTTTATAGTTGCCTTCCTCGGTAACAACAATACCACTATCTTCTTCAAGAGCATTATCTAAGAATGGAAATATGTCTTTTAAATTTATGTCTTCATTCAGAATTATTGATTTCGAAATGTTTATCAATATACCATCACTAACTATTGTATCTGGCAAGCACACAGACTTCATCGCCCATTGTGTTACATAAGCTCTAGCATCTAATTTGGAATCACCAATCAATATTTCTGTAAGTTCCGGCGAATAGTTGGAGTGTAGTAGATTGGCCACATAAACTGACAAAAAATGTTGCAATTTCTTCTTAGCATCCTTATTATTTTGTATATACTGCATGCAACCGACGATAAATACCGATGGTATTTTGTTTTCTGCGACAACACTTTCTTCTGTACATCTATTACGCATCAGATCATTGAAGAGTTTGTCCAAATTAGTTTCGCTATTCTCATCGGTAATTTCAAAATTAACATGTTGATTTTTAACAAATTCAGATAATTGTTTACTATTATCCAAAATATACTCTACAATATCAGCAACAAGTGATATTTGACTGACTTTAGCATTGCGCAAAGTGTATAACATTAAATGAATTTCATTTTCGTCAGCCTCAAAAATTTTAGTGTTCTTAAAGAAACTAGTTAATGTATCTTTAGCTTCAATCCACGTATCGCCTTCATCACTGGTATATACTTCAAGCATTATCAGAAACAGTTCTTTAAACATGGGATTCTTTAATGATATTGCTGAATTATCTAATGTCAACCACAAAGAGACAATTTTAAATTTCAGAAGCGTAACATGATCACTCGATAAATTTACAGAGAAGTCTAGGATGTTTTTCATATTTATGTTACCTTCAACGGATTCAAAGAACGATGGATGAATTTGGTCATAGAGCAGAAGTAGATCTAATAGCAATATAAGAGAGTTAGCATCATCAGGTTTAGGTATCTTATAATCTTGTGAAGTCTCCTTTGAATCTGCTCCACAAATGACATCTTGAATTAATGATACTATTAAACTAGGTGAAGGCATGTGTTTCGGGAAAAAGAACTCTAATTTGTTTTTCAAATCATTCAGTATGGTATTTGAATCTTGCATTTCAAGAATATGCATATATTTTTTGAAAGATTGTAACATCTTCACCAATACTTTGATACAGTATAATTGGATAGTTTTATCTCTTTCATGGTTTATTTGCAGATGTCTCAAAATTGGCACTGGTAAGGTAACAAATCGGACAAAATTTACAGCTTGCATAGAATTCAGGTTAGACAATTTAGGTACCACATCTTCAGCTTTAAATTTATTAAGGAGCTTAATAACAAACTGTACAGATTTCGCCCAAAGCGGCGAATGTTGAGGTTGAAAACTTTGTTCAACAATATGAATTATTGCTCTATGGAGATCTGGACACTTGAACACAATTTGCAGCACCGTTTTACATTCGTATTCATTCTCCCAAGGACGTTTTAAACTCAGCAAAGCTTTATACAAGTTTGGATTCTTATTTGCTTCTGATGTTCCTAATGTTTTATCCACAAAATAAAGACCTATTCTATGAGAAGTGAAAAGAGTCAATACAATTTCTGATAGCAACTCCATTATTTCTGGCTTTGATTCTTTCATTTGGTCAAAACTTAATTCTGGCGGACCTTTCCATGAGAAAATTTTAAAAATGCTGTGCAGAACATATTGACTAAAGGTCTTCAGCTTCAATGTCTTGGATATCAGAGTGTTCTCAATTACATTCTTTTTCAGAATATTTAAGAACATCAACACATCATTTGATTCATCTTGTATCAGACCTGGTATGACTAATGGAAGTAATCTTTGTTTCTCTAAAAGAGCTTTTATGAGTGGTAGATGACCGTCCACAAGAAATGATGTTATAAAAAGTATGAATGCTTTTCGTACATTGTCCTTCTCTTTATAATTTGGCTTCTCCACAATGTACTGCAATGATTTTGGCGTTAAAGGCAGTTGACTGAGGACTTCAATACCAAGATCGGAATTTAGGGTTACCATGGATGTAAGCAAATTGAGAATTATTTTCCGATGGCGAGGTCCAGAGTTCTCACTAATCATGATTTCAATGGTAGGTACAAATGTGTTAAGGAAGAAACGGCAAGCTTCTTCTGTGATTGTGATCATGTGAGGAAGGGAAGATTGGACTTTAAGGATAATCAGATGGAAAATGTGGAAAGCAGGAGTCGCAAGTGTGAGATTTTTCTTGTTTTCTTGAGGTATTTGCCGTAAAATTTCATGTGAGTTCCCACCTACCCTGAGGTATTCCAAAATATAATCGACCTCGCTATCAGGGTTTAGGCATACTTGAAGGAACTGGGTCAGAGCTGGAAAAAAATACATTTAATTTTATAACTTTTGTAGTTTCAAGTTTCAAAATGTCATAAATTATTTATTCACCTTTACTTATATTTTAAAAGGCAAATAAATAAGGTACACTACTATTTTATCAAAGGTAATAAAATAATAATTACTACATTTACTGTTTTTTTTATTTTATCATGTTGGTAAGCAAGCATGCAGTTCACATTGATGGCAAATGACAACTGTATGGAGCCCATAGATATCTACACAAAAACCAAAGGTCAAAATGCAGATGCATTGGCACCTCTAGAGGTCTAAGATGACCTGATAAGAGATTAAGAGATATCTCTGTGATAGGGGTAGGCAGAGGTAAATGCATGCATACAAGCATACATGCAAACACCCACGATTCTCTGGTTATGTTTTTGGCCTATGTAAGTGGTGGCGAGCCTGTTGCCATCTCCGGGCACATTACCAAACTCCGAGATACTGGGAAGCTTCCAGAAAATGGAAAAAAGCCCAATATAACCAGAGATAAAGGATTTAAAATTGTTATCTCTGATAGCCCCCTACACGGGAATCGAACCCAGGATCTTCAGCGTAGTAGTAGTAGCCTGCTACCACTAGGCTACTGAGGCAGTTACAATATAGATATAGAATAAACTTCTTTCTTAATGAATGATTATCTAAAAAAAAAAGTACTACAACCCAATCCTACTGTGTAATACTGAAGTTGGCTCTGTCCATTCTGCACTGTTTATGCTACTGCAGAGTGGACAGCCTTACATTACCACTGAACACTTTCATGGAGAGTAAACATCTACAGACAATAACAAAAGAACTTTTACTGTCTCATATACTGTCCAGAAATAAGTTAAAGCCACATGTTTGTGATCCAATTATGTGGTAATGTAAAACAGTGTAATCCCTTAAACAGAGGCAAAGCCTCAAGAATAGCAATACATTTGTGTAGTAATGTTTTAGTGCAGTTGTCTATAGGTTACAAAAGATGCAGCTTTCGAGTAATGAAATAATTGTTTGAAATCGGTAGAGAAGATTTTGTATGAAAATGTTACAAACATACATATTATAAAAACACAAAAGTTTCCTATTTATAATATTTGTATAGAAGTAATAGATTAACATTTTGATATACTAATAACTGTGTCCTAAAATGGATATAGATGTTTAGTATTGAGCAGAACCAGTGAATTATGGAATGGAAGAGCAAATGTTTAGAAACGGTTATAAACACAAAAAAGTTTTCTTTCATGTAATTCACATACCCATAGTTTGTCCCTGTTTAGATGCTAGCTCTTTTCTAAAATGTTTTATATCAAATCCACTCATTTCCACACTCCTTTTTTCCTTTTTGTTGCTGCTATCGTTTTGAGGTTGTATAACTTCAAAGTCATTATTTTGGACATTTTCGGTGTCGGTCTTGCTTTTTTTCGGATCGTCGACATCTTCAGCAATGTATTTTCTTTTCCCCATTTATGTTTAAGTAGTAGAAAATTTAGAAATAATACGAAATGAGCGCATGTGAACTGTGTTGTGACATTTATAAACCATGTGACAACTGACAAGTGACAGTGACAAGTGTTAACGTCACCGGGTACATTCCACTCAACGCCCGCAACGTCATATTGTCATCGAACACGCCGACTGAAACCGTTCCATTAGCGTTTATAAAAAAGCCGTGGGCGTTGTCAGCGAATCTTATAACCATAGATTATACAGTATATAGGGTATAGATTGGCAACTGAACGTAAAGTTTGGGAAAAGTGAGGGGCATTCACCACTAGATAGCGCTTTCATGTGATTTTACGTAGGTACCAATAGATGGCGCTTGTATTTATTTGTATAAAGGGTACCTATATTATTAAGAACTCTGAATATATTTTTTTTAATTCTAAACAAGTGGTTTATTACCTCTTGTTTAGAATTAAAAAAAAAACATTGATAAACAATATTTAAAGGCAGCCGATACGCCGTTTAATTTTCTGTTTAATGTAAATAACAACACTGCTTATCAAGTCAAAAATAAAATAAGGTATATACTTTTGAAGTGTTTTATTTCAAATTTAGTTCAACATAAGAACATATGTAGATATATAATAACTGAGAATATTTTAATTGCTTGTGATACGAAAGAAAAAAAAAGTTAAGGGGAAATACAATTGATACATTGACAGTCAATTTTATTTTATTTTTTCAATTAAATAAATAATCGTTCAAAAATTACTACAACTTAAAATAGTTCAATACATCACCAGAATGTTACATTTTCTCTTTTAAGAACTGACAAAACATAAGTTTGGCAAAATAAAACTAGACATTCTCTTTCCATACCTTCACTTACAAATAATTTAACAGTAATGATAATAATACATCACAAAATCATTATTTCAACAGTTTTGTACAGCTAAATCAGCATTGAGCCAAGCAACAAAGCATCTTATAAATAATAAAAGTACAGTGAAGATTTTCAGATTAAAAAAATTGAATTACTTAAAAAGTAACAATACATCACTTTTATGTGCCATTTGGTAAACAAGAATTTCAAATTCAAAATAGGTATAAAACTTCGGAAATTTATATTTAGAATATTTCCCATCATCACTCCAGCTGAAAGACATCTACTGCTGGACAAAGTCTTCCCCAAAGATGCCCACAACAGAGTTGTGCGGTATTTGAGGAAAAGATTCTTGCATAAGAAAGAAAGAAACATTTATTTGACACACAGCGAGACACATAAAACAGACATAAAACGTTGCTAACAATAAACAAAGAAAAGACAACACAATTTCTAAAATTATTAGGTACATACCTTCACGTAATATGTGCCTCACGGCTGCGTCAAAAATGTGTCCTGTTCAGTAAATGTCAGGTAACTTCGTATATGAGGTACCTGACGCTGGTTTTCAACAGGAACCTTAGCGAGAATGAACCACAGATGTGAAATGATTTATAATGGCACTAATACTTATACATGGTACATACAGATATAATACATATAATAAAACCATTAAAATAAAATACTTAATAAAACGATAAATGTAATAAATACTACCAATAAACAAATAGATAAATACCAGAGTAAATAAAATTACGAGCCATAGACAATACAGGTCAATTCATCATATTTTTCAAAACATTATTAAATGCATTTTTATTTTCTTAAAAAAAAATACTGAGCAATATTATAGTGAATATATAATTACTATAATTATTTAAACATGAAATATTAATTAACAAAATATACAGAGTTACTAGTGACATCTCCTGCCATATTGTGACATTAATTAGCAAAAGTTTATTTTCTGGCGGGGCATTCGTCGCTAGTTGGCGCTAGTGTATATGGAAAAAAGTGTTTGAATTATTTTGTACTAAGTTTCATGGCCCTGCTTATAACTGTCCTGGAACGCGGTACGCGCACATCTTGAGTGCTGTATGCTCGCAATGGGCGCGTGCCACTAAACGGGAGCAACGATTGTAGCGCCCGCTGTATAATTACATTTAAGGCCAGTTGTGGTCGTCGCGAGGCGAGCGATCGTTCGACGATATAGAGATAACGTCAGTGTCTGTGACTATCAAAGTGCATATAGCTCAATGGTGACTACATCTAATTTATGGGTGCGATTCTGTTTGATCCATAGACTTATTATACTACTTCTAAATCTATGGTTTGATCGATGAATTTTTTGAACCATGCAGATGTAGGGATTTTAGGGCCGATTTCACCGTCGTAATAAAAGGCGTTTCAATAACTTTATTTGGATGTCACCTACGAAAATTGTTCGTGATAAGGTTGAAATTGGATGAAAATTTTAAGCTAAAATGCGTTTTATTAAATTCAGTTCTCAGAGCAAGCGGTGAAATCCGTCCTTAAAAAGATTGCTATAATATAAGGTTTATTCAAAATGAAAAATATAATATTAAATTCAATATTTATTAAAATATAAAAATGTCGTATAATATAAATACCTCTTAAACATTATCGCTTAAAATCACAAAAATCGTTTCAAAAACGTTGTCAATATTTTCAACATTTAGGACATTTAATTACAATTCTAAAATAATCATACGTAGGTAGTTGCACATTCCAATTTGACGTATTTCAAATCAGATAACTTACATTTATACTGGGTGTGTTTTTGTATTATATTATATCTAGAAGTGACAAACAAGTAGGGGCGTAGCTACTGCCCTGTGCTACTGCCGTATCAATTATATGGGTCTCCGGTACTTTTTTATCCATCAATATAGATCTCTTAGAAACTGTATACAATAACGCACACAAAAGACTAAAGGCGAGATTCACAGACCGCACTACGACTTTACTTTCAAGCAAAGTATGCTTAGAACTGTCAAAACTCATACTTTACTGACAGTTATATGCATAGTAGAGTTGGTAATGCGGTGGTGCCTACGCCCACAAACTCCATCAGTAAAAGTGTTTACAATTTATTAAGTAATACGAACATTATAAACATAAAATAATGCAACATCATAAAATATAAAAATGCAACTTGGCTGTTTTATGATGTTTTTATGGTGGAAAACGTTTAAATGGTGTTTAGTTTTTTTTTTACATCTGTTATCATGTTATGTTTATTGATATATCAATATGTTTATGTTTTCCGAACAAATAAAAATAAATAAATAAAATTAAGGTTAAGTATCTTTGGATTTATTATAACATACAGTATCCTGAAATACTGCAAATCGAGCTTAGGAAAGAGACAACAGACTAGTTTCGACTTCAATAGCGTTAGCTCCGTTGCACACTACTTACATAAGTACTGATAGTATAACTTCACATAGGTAGCAGAGAATATGTAATAATACTACGTATATAATGGACACTTGACGTCCCGCCCGATTTCCCCGTATCACCCAACCACCTCCCCTCTTATGGGCGACGGTTGGTTTTTTCTACGTGCTACGCACACAGGTGTATGTGTAAATACACGTCACTGATTGATGTCTGTGTAATAGACACAAAATTAAGCGTTTGTATGGAATTTTGGCGGAGTGTCCGCGGTGTGTAGGTAGTATGCGAAAGAGATAACGCTCTACAGAGCCGAAATCTCTTTGCTAAAGATTTGCAATATTTCTTGGTAAGGACTGTAACTTTATTACCTGCAAGTTTGCAACTTAATAGTCATTATTATTAATAACGGGCTAGTGGATTAGGAGTACAGTAGGTCCTCTGAACCACTGCCATTGGAGCCCTACACACCAGAAAAAAAAACAGTCATTTTCCAAATTGTTTTAATAATATTTTTCGATAATGGCACATTTTACAATATTATAATCATAACTACTTTGAAATCAAATAAAAATAAAATTCGAATAATCAAAGAGTTTAACTCTGTCAAAATACTATAATCTAAAATATAACAATTTGTTTCACCTAACAAATAAAAGATTCTTTCTATTCGACTGCAATGATTGTCTCTTATTAAGTAAATTAAAAAAAAACAAAAACTAAAGTTAAGGTAAAGTCAAAAATGAGAATATTTTGTCTATTGTTTTTGCAGCAAATATATAAAAATGAGAGCATTTGCAACGCGAGCGTAAAAGGTTTTTTTTTTAATTTTATGGCATCGCTTGTTATGCATATTGCCAGTGTCAAGTAAAACGATATTTCGTATTCGTATTAAGCAACGTAAAAGTCAGAGTCAGTCAGTCAATTTAACAGTCCGTCAGTCAGAGTGTAAAACGTTGTATATTAAAAATTATCGAAATCGGTACAGGCGTTTTCGAATTATCGGGGAACATACATAAAAAAAACAACAAAAAACAAAAAAAGATCCGGACAAATTGAGAACCTCCTCCTTTTTTCGAAGTCGGTTAAAAATATGAAATGAGGTTTATGTACGTGGTTAATTGAAATTAGCGCATCACCTCTTGCAGGCAGCTCTCTAGATCAATCCCAACAACATTTTGCTCTATGACTTTTCAAAATTAGTAATTTTTAAAATTTAACTTTTCTCATACAAATTTATTTTTTTGTTTCTGAACTGGCATTTACTCTAAGCGTAGATATTCCACGCACCTTGCCTGGGCAAAACATCGCTACGATGACGCTATTGAACTTTTGAAACCCCCTTTTTTTCAAAAATTTTTTTTGCGTGATTTATCATGATTTGTAAATAGTCGTTAACTGTTAACCATAATCGGCCCAGAGGCACTGGTTAAAATTATTGTTAATGTCAATTATCTATCAGATTTTATTACTTTCCTTTTGGTGCAACAGAAATTCATTTATTCAATTAGGGTTGTCACCCTAATAACCACCGCTTATAACACGCAACGCATTACGCAGTAACTGTTAAAGTCAATAGTACTCTTAGAAAACTAACTTTTACTACTATGACACTAGTAGGTACATACTAATATTATTATAGTACTGTGTTATATATCTGAATAATGTATATCATCTTTAGAAAAACACTATCGGAGCGATTTTTCCTTCTTCAATGTTTTGTAGATATTTAAATGAGATAAAACATCAAAAACAGCATTCGAAGACGATATTTAAGAATTAAAATAATTCTAATCAAATCATGCATGTTGCTCCATACATACAACATTTGTTAAACGTGTAAGAAAACAAAGTGTAACAAAAGTAAACAAACAACATCAAAACACACCCGAAAAACAATTCGAATAGTTTATGATTAAACAAAACGTACAGTACCCACCAAGAACAATTTCACATCGAGCTTAGGAGAGAAACAATCGGCTAGTTTCGACTTCGGAGAGCGTTATCTCACTTGCACACTGATTACGTAAGCACTGAGTGAGGCGTTGGTCAAAATTTCATCAAAATGGTTGACAAACGTCACATAGTGTGCGAAAGAGACAACGCTCTACAGTGGCGAAAATAGCTGAAGTCTCTTTCCTATATTTCTTGCTGGGGACTGAATCCACTGTTTTCTAAACAAAAACTATAAGGAAAGACTTACAAAAAAAATATAAGGAAAGAATCACGGCAAGTGCCGAACATTGATTTGTAAAATAATTGTAAAAAAAAAGCTATCATCAAAATTATATATTCCATATATAATTTTGAGACTTTTTTACTTTTTGGCCGAAAACATTTTTTTGTTTCTTTACCGGACTTAAAATGTTCTGTACCATTAACAACGATAGCTTTACGAACAAACTTATTGAAAATATTTTCTTTGTGACATAATTATTTTAAGCATTAGAAAATACTCCGCCATTTTTAGATTATTTTGTAACCCCCTTATTCATAAACGTACATTAGATACGTTTTAGTTATAATACAATATATATAGTCAATTGCGTAGGATAGAAAAAGACAAAGGAGAGATTAGCAACACTTTAGCTAATATGCTTTTATGAATAAGGGGGTAACAGTTAAATTTTGAACTCTTATTTTTCTTTCATTCTTTATGGTATTGAAATAAAAATATATAAAAACAATCAAGTCGTAAATAACGTGAATAAAGAGAGAAGGAAATATAAGATCAGTCCCTTCGTATTTTCTCATAGTTGGGCTCCAACTCTTGTATCTTATCAAGTAGAATATCAGCCAGATTTAATGTTGGGTCGGTGTCTGGGAATTAAAAAAATATATTTTTTTTTATGTAATGGAAGTGGCAAACTAACATGCAGTTCACATTGATGTTAAGTGATGACTGCAGCCTAAAGACATCCCATAAAAAGACCAAGGTCAAAATGCAGATGCGATACCACTCCTGAGGCCCAAGGTGTTAAATTATCTCTATCAACTGCCTCAGTAGCCTAGAGGTGGCAGGCCCACTACAACAACGCTGGAGTCCTGGGTTGGGTTTCCGGGTGGGGAACTGTCAGAGATAACGGTGAGAAATCCTTTATCTCTGGTTCTACTGGGATTTGAGAAATCCTTTATCTCTGGTTCTATTGGGATTTTTTCATTCTCTGGAAGTTCCCCAGTACCTCGGAGCTTGGTAATGTGCCCGGAGATGTCGACAGGCTGGTCACCTGTTACATGGGCCAAAACGTTACAGACGAATCGTGAGTTCTCGATTGTATTCATCTCGCGTATATCAAACTACCCGTAATAACTATCACAGAGATAACAACTAAGGTTTCAGGGGTGGCAACGCATCAGCATTTTCTACATTTGCCTCTGGTTTTTGTGTAGATGTCTTTAGGCTGCAGCAGTGATCACTTAACACCCATGCGAACTGCATGCAAACAATTGCCATCTTTGTAGCATAGCATAGTGACGACTGTAGCCAACAGACATCTACACGAAATCCAGAGGTCAGAAGGAGATGCGTTGTCTCTCTTTTTTGACAACCACTCCTTATACGAGCCAGGGTTCAATTTTTTTCGTTTTTTAACATGCAACCCTGGCGTCGGGATGTAATCTGACATCGGGTCGTGACAACCCCACCACCCACTAGTGGAAGAATTTTCTTCTACTGGTAGAGAATTTTTTCACTAGTGCAGTCAGCAAACCGAACAATGGCGGTCAAACCATTCCAATAGGGGGATAGTAAGTGCAATAACGCAAGATGGGCAGCAGCGTTTGTGTGGTAGAGCTCCAGTGACGGAGCTCGCGGGCGTAGGCACCACCGCATTACCTAATATACTTGCCGCTAAATGGTAGTGTTCAGCACTATCGTGTTCCGGTCAGGTGGTAATGTACGGCCCTGTAAATCCGGCACAGAGGCATAACACCTAATGCCTCAGGAGTGGCAGCGCATTTGCATTTTGACCTCTGGTCATTGTGTGGGTGTCTATAGGCTGCAGTCATCACTTAACATCAATGTGAACTGCACGCTTGTTTGCCACTTTTATAACATATAAAAAAAAAAAAGCGTCCTGCGATAAAACTACCGCCACTACGATCGCCAATCCGCATGCCACGCGTGGCGAATATGGCATATCCCCCCTTATGGGGAGGCTTTGGTCCATCTGTGGACTTCTTTCGGCTAAAATGTTGATGATGATGATAATAATAATTATGTAACCTAAAAACACAATCGTGATATTCACCATCATAGAAGACCAGCTCGCACTTGTCCCGACTCTCCGGGTTCTTGGCGATGATGGAGCGCAGCATGCCGCAGAAGTCGCTCACGATCTCGTCCACCTTCACGTTAGCTAACTCTGGAAATACAAACACTCATACAACTGTACGGTCATAAAACTTTCGAAGAACATGTCTTAGGTTCAAAACAAGATTACGGATTTATCTAACTAATCTATACAAATGAATAAAATTGGAGTGTCTGTCTGTAATATTAAAATAATTGCTTTTTACTATATGCATATGTATGTATACACAGTACATATACCAAAACAACTTTTTTTACCATTTTTGTCTGTCTGTTTGTTCCCGCTAATCTCGGGAACGGCTGGACCGATTTTGACGGGACTTTCACTGACAGATAGCTTATGTAACAAGGAGTAACTTGGGCTACTTTTATACTAGCTGCGCCTACGACTTCGTCCGGGTAGATACTGAACAATTATAAATTATCACGCGCACGAAGTCGCGGGCACCGCTAGTATTAAACTATTTTAGTGCCTCAGAATGGCCGGTCACTACTCTTATTTAACGTTGATGTAGATTTAGAAAATTGCTACCTATTTGCTACTATTTGCTACCTAACGTGAAATATTTGCTACCTGCGTATTTTTCAAAATATATCACTTTTAAAGGTGACAGGCCATTCTGTCCATCGTAATCAGCGTATTTTCGTAATCAGCACCCCAAGAAACCTCTAAAATGATACCCATATCACATTTTGAAAAAAAAGTTCTTTGCTCGGGACAATTATCATAAACTAGAGAAATAACACTACAAAGCAATATGGGCTCGGTCTAATAATAAAATACTCATCATCAACATCAACATTTCAGCCGATTTCCATAGGTTTACAATATCTTGGATTCGAAAACAGACGCCATATTCGTAATCAGCACCCCAGAAAACCTTCTAATTGACACCCATATCACATTTAGGTTTCCGCCATCTTGTATCTGAAAATAGAAGTCATTTTCGTAATCAGCACCCCAAAAAACCTCGAAATTGACTCCTCAACAACATTTTCAAAAAATAATTATATTTGCCATCTTGGATTCGAAAAAAGATGTCATATTCACCATTAACTAAAAACACCTGTGAATGTGCGACCACCTGCGACAATATTAGCTTCTGAGCACGGTTTTCACTAAACATCTCAATAGAGGTCACATTCAATACTCTTAAATAAAATAAAAATAATTAATTAAAATTTTATTTAACAAAAACATCAATTTCGATAATAAGATAAAAACTCGATAAAATATAAAGAACATCTCTTAAGCTGGGATACCAGTAAATAATTTTTTCCACGAAATAATTTGTGAAAAATTAGATTAAATATTGGATGTTTTTTATATATCACGATAATAAATTAATTTAATCGAACATAAAAAGTATGCCACACCACATTAATTATTATGTCAATGGATTGATGTGCATTTATGGCATTTTTTAAATATTTTAAATGTTATCTATGGTTCAGTAATTGCACGATCATTGTGAAAATGTTTTGAACTGGTAATACAGTTTGTGGAAATTATGACATTCGAATATTTCGAATCAAAACGTCTTAACTTTGCGAAATCAGAGCATACGAAAAGCAACCGAATTACTTAAGTTGAAAGAGTTAGTTTTGTGAGAAGTAAGTGTTTGGGAGTGGTCTATTTCAATTGACCAATTGCAGTTGGTAGTGTCAATGTCAATGTGTGCAACTGGCGACAGCGGTTTCAATATGAAAATGAGTCTTTAGCCATTCTATCCTTATTTATCTATTCTGTGATATTTTCATATCAACAAAATATGAAATCTATACAAATAAATAAAATTGGAGTGTCTGTTTGTAATATTAAAATAACCGCTTTTTACTAAATGCATATGTATGTTATACGCGGTACATATACCAAAATAACATTTTTTATACTTTTTGTCTGTCTGTCTGTCTGTTTGGCGGGGCTAATCTTGGGAACGACTGGACCGATTTTGACGGGACTTTCAAATCGTCTTTCCTAACAACAGTAGAAGCACTCCATACTACAGTTCAATTTCAAACTTTTTATTCCGGAGAGTTAAAAATATTTTAAATATCAGGAAATGTTGTTTAGATTCACTGGATAATATTTCCATGCTGTTTTACCTAGTACCTTTTTTTCATTTTTTCTGTACAAATCTTGCCATGATCCTTTTGAAAATAATATCACGCAGCGACACAGCTCTTTTCCGCGTTCCCGCCAAAACCCTTAATATGATACAGTATTTTTTTTTTTTGGTCGGGCTTTATGTAGACAGCACTAGTCTACTTCACCGGGCAATAGGCGAGCGCAGAAGGCGCTCCAGCCTAAGCAAAAAGTTAGCGCAACTGCCTAAGGGTGACCCATGCGGGTCCGTGCCTCGGCTTAGGGCGTTGCGGAGGGACATATGAGACATATGCGATTATGGGCGGTGCAACTTTCGCTCTACTCCATTCGGTTGGCGATAGCCGGAATGTCATCGGCCTCGCGGGGCCGGGGATAGGGTCGGGACCAGGGGCGGGACCAGGGGCGGGACCAGGGCCGGGACTAGGGGCGGGCGCGGCGCGGGACGCGTCGGCGCGTTGTATTGACGGTTTGTGTAGAGTGTTTCTGTAAGTGATCATTCAATATGGCCATGCAGCCAAATCCAGCAAAGCCTGGCTTCTACGTGTGGACATTGCGGTGAAGAGGGTCATTCGATCCAAGAATGCCAGAAGAAAGCGGAGGCGCCAAAATGTGCAACGTGCTTGCGTTTTAAAAAACCAAGCAATCACAAGACCGGAGACCTAGAATGTCCTGCTAAAAAAGCAGCCGAGTACAGGTATATAAACTCTGTAAATTATGAAGACGCCTAAGAGCGCCACATACTAGTTTGTATTTTAGATCTAATTATTATTAAATTAACCTAACTTAGTTTTAAAAATGGATATCAATTTAATTGCTGACATAGACGATTCATTTCTACCAGAAGCAAGGTCATGTGAGGTTGAGGAGTGCAGTCAATATCTTTCAATTTGCAAAAAATCATTATCTGTACTAACCCAGAACATCCGCAGTATTTATAAAAATATAGATAGCTTCGGCGTTTTTCTTCATAGACTAAATTATAATTGCGATATAATGATATTAACTGAATGTTGGTTACCTAATCGTCATGATAATCTACCAGTAATTCCAGGGTACAATATATTTTATAGTTCACAAAATCACAATCAAAATGATGGAGTCGTAGTCTATGTCAAGGAGTGCTTTAACGTATCCGTCGAAAATCCAAATTTACAGGACTGTAACTGTTTAGTTATAAAAATGAACACAGACATAGCTATAGTCGCCATATATAGGTCCCCTTCCGTTAGAAACTTAGGTACTTTTCATTCTTCCCTAAACCAGATATTTCAAGCACTATCCGCTTTTAAAAATATCATACTAACAGGAGACATAAATATAAATTTTAATGCCGAACTTGGCGATGCATCTACAAAAGACTACCTAAACCTTTGCTCCTACCACGGACTCCTTCCCGCGCATACCTTGCCCACGCATCAAAGCGGTTCATGTCTGGATCACATGATGATTAAATCCACTCTACAATACAATACTCTAGTAGCAAATTCATCTATTGCCGACCATCATGCCGTCTTAGTAACCATAAATTTAATGCTGCCTGAGCGAAATCGCCCACTAACAAAAACAAATCTAAATTTAAACAAACTTGAGTACGATTTACGCAATATTGATTTCGGTGCAGTTTACAATAAGTCGAGCGTACACGACGCGCTCGTACAGTTTACTGAGAGAACTGAGCAGACTTATCGGCCTGTATGACGAGGCCCGGTCGCTCGGCTTACCGGGCCTTTTAAACCCGATAACTGGAACCTCTTTCCACGCGGGTGGAAATATACTATTTTTAAACGCTGCGTCGAGTATCGCACACACATAAAATACAAAGTAAAACAGTGTCACCTGTATACAGCGCCCGTTTCTCCAGCACCCTGTGCAGCGTGTGGAGCGGCGTGGCGCACTCGGCCGCCGCGAACACGGCGGGGCGCGCCGGGCGGCAGATCTTGTAGGCCGAGTTGCGGTACGTGCGGTTCTTCACGCCCGCCACGTCCTTCTCCACGTCCTCCAGGGACTACAGAACGACATCGATCACTACAATCCCCCCGCGTCCCTTCCTAACTTTCGGTACGCGGGGCACTGGGATATCAAGAAACAGTCGCTGTCTATAATCTGTTCCTTCTATGTTTTTTTTTATGTTATGGAAGTGGTGAACGAGCTTGCGGCTCACATCGATGTTGGGTGATGACTGCAGCCTATAACCGTATGCCTTTGTTTTTCCAGTCGATGTTTTTGAAGGTACTCTAAAGGAGAGTTATGAATGTGGTAATCACTCAACATCAATGTGAACCGTATGCTTTTTTGCCACTTTCATAACATAAAAAAATATCAAATTAAAGTTTTCAACTAAATAAAATAAAATTTTAACCAATTTTTCATGTCATCAAATCTTTCAATTCCTTCATAGAAGAAAAAGAAAAATCTATTCGCCATAACCATAGTCATTCACTTAGCAGAGTTCCAAGTGCAGGCACTGCTGAGAAGAACACCGCTACTAAACAAACTCAGCTACATAGTATTGCTCTTTTAATCAAAATCCTTAGATATAATACAAATAGGAATTAAAGTAGAATACAGATAATGTGAACGTCCACGGCACATGCATAGGTTGGGGAAAAAGTCTTTTCGCTTTATAGTATGTATGAACTTGTAAAAAAATCTCTTTGGCTGTAGTATTTGTATCTGGCTGGTTTTGGTATCATTGAAAGTTAAAATTTTAAAGAACATTATTCCAAATTCAAATTAGGCAAATGATATGCAAGTGATTTTTATTTGTTTTTCGTACTGTCAAGATGAGTGAATCTTATGAAGAAATTCGATACATTTTAAAATTTTACTACAAAAAAGTAAAAATGCAACGCAAGCCGCGAAAAAAATTTGCGATGTTTATGGACCTAGTGCAGTGTCTGTGAGAGTAGCACAAATTTGGTTTAAGCGTTTTCAATCCGGAAATGTTGATGTCAAAGATGCACCTCGCTCTGGACGCCCTATTACGGATAAAATGGATGCCATTTTTGAAAAAGTGGAGCAAGATCGACATATCAGTAGTTAAGACGTAGCTGAAGAACTGAGAATTGATCACAAAACAGTTTTGGCGCATTTGAAAAAAGCTGGGTACAAAAAAAAACTCGATATTTGGGTACCTCACGAGCTCACTGAAAGAAACCTAATGAACCGTGTACTCATTTGTGATTCTTTATTACGACGTAATGAAACCGAATCATTTTTGAAGAAGCTGATAACTGGTGATGAAAAGTGGATCACGTACGACAAGAACGTGCGAAAAAGGTCGTGGTCAAAGGCCGGTCAGGCTTCACAGACTGTGGCGAAACCCGGGTTAACTCGCAATAAGGTGATGTTGTGTGTGTGGTGGGATTGGAAGGGCATTATTCATTATGAGCTATTACCACCAGGCAGGACTATCGATTCTGAACTCTACTGCAAACAACTGATGATATTAAAGCAAGAAGTTGAGAGAAAGCGGCCGGAATTGATCAACAGAAGGGGTGTGGTGTTTCATCATGATAACGCTAGACCTCACACATCTATAGCCACTCAGCAAAAATTAAGAGTTTGGCTGGGAGGTGTTAATGCATCCGCCGTATAGTCCTGACCTTGCACCTTCAGATTTCCACCTGTTTCGGTCTCTTCAGAATTCTTTATGCAATGTTAGGTTAACATCACGAGAGGACTGCCAAATCCACTTGTCGCGGTATTTTGATGAGAAGTCCCAAAATTTTTATAGCAATGGGATCATGTCCCTACCTACAAGATGGCAAAAGGTTATCGAACAAAATGGTACATACATACTTTAGTTAAATTTAAATAAACTATATTAAAAAATGTTTTGAATTATCTTAAAAAATGCGAAGAAACTTTTTCCCCAACCTAATATTATTAAAAATATACACATGCAAATACTTAATAATAAATAATAATAATAATGGCAACCCATTATACGTCCCACTGCTGGGCACGAGTCTCTCCCCTTTTAGGGGCAGGCCTGGAGCATACTCCACCACGCTGCTCCAATGCGGGTTGGTGGAGATACGGGTTAGTGGCCATGTTTTCGCACTGTCGGATGTTTTCAAACCGCCCATTAGGCCATCGACATGATTTAACGACTGCTATCTATGGTATGACGTCATCATGGTATGACGACCCGGTTAGTCCAGCGGTGCGAAACCACCGTTTGATTCGAAGGGTCGCGGGTTCGATCCCCGCACCGGAACAAATATTTGTATGGCCTACAGATATTTGTCTCGGGTCTGGGTGTTTGTGTATGCGTTGTATGTGTACAACGGCACCCACGACACAGGTTTATACCTACTGTGGGACTGTGAGTGTAAGCGTATTTTATTTATTTTTTATTTTATCTATCGATAGCAACCGGGACCGACGGCTTAACGTGCCCTCCGAAGCACGGAAACGCGCATTTAATTTGCCACTAGCGGTCACCCATCACACTACCCGACCGCGCCTGTAGTGCTTAACCGATCGCTTATGATCTACACCAGCCGCCAAGCCATGCGCGCTTCAAATGCAAATGCAAATACTTATTAACAGCTTAATATCGTGATAGAAAATAACACCCGCAGCCCAGTCCCCACAATCAGCTCATAAATTAAAATAAATAAAATAAAACAAAATACGCTTACACTCACAGCCCCACAGTAGGTATATATCTTTTTTTTTTCTTTTTTTTTATGTAATGGAAATGGCAAACAAGCATGCAGTTCACATTAATGTTAAGTGATAACTGCAGCCTATAGATACTCACACAAAGAACAAGGTCAAAATGCAAATGCGTTACCACTCCTGAGGCCTGAGGTGTTACGCCTCTGTGCCGGAAATTACAGGGCCGTACATTACCACCTGACCGGAACATGATAGTGCTGAACACTACCATTTAGCGGCAAGTATATTAGGTAATGCGGTGGTGCCTACGCCCACGAGCTCCGTCACTGGAGCTCTACCACCAGTAAATCTGTGTCGTGGGTGCCGTTGTACACATACAACACATACATTAACACCCAGACCCGAAACAAATATCTGCCCCGGTGCGGGGACCGAAACCTTCGAATCAAACGGTCATCTCACACCGCTAAACTAACCGGGTCGTCAAAAAAAGAAATTCGGCATATAAAGAGGATAAGCCATAATCGTTTCGTTAGCCATAACTTAATAGTTGTTACCTGACAAGCCTCCAGATAAGATAGGTCAGGTCTGTTCTTCTTGTTGAAGTGCTTGAGGTCCGGGGGACAGTACAGCGACTTGGTGATTATTATGAACAGTCTCTTCACTGGAAACACGACACCTGGACAAAGAAATATTATATTAGCCGAAGAGAGAAGTTCCACTCTCACCGGCTGGACAACTAGCAGTGCTCAACGGTGCGGTTTTCACGTTCGTTCCTTGCCCAGGACGTGTAAATTGTGGAACGAACTTCCTTCTGAGGTGTTACCTCGGTGCTACAATATCTTCTCTTGCGTTACACTCTTGTCAGAGTGGTCGTGGTCGTATTTCTAGGTGTTTTTTTTTTTATGTTATAAAAGTGGCAACAAGCGTGCAGTTCACATTGATGTTAAGTGATGACTGCAGCCTATAGACACCCACGCAATGACCAGAGGTCAAAATGCAAATGCGCTGCCACTCCTGAGGCATTAGGTGTTATGCCTCTGTGCCGGAAATTACAGAGCCGTACATTACCACCTGACCGGAACACGATAGTGCTGAACACTACCATTTAACGGCAAGTACATTAGGTAATGCGGTGGTGCCTACGCCCGCGAGCTCCGTCACTGGAGCTCTACCACCAGTAAATTGTAAAGTAGTAACTCGCTTCACAATCCTTCGCCACTCGTCGCGCCTCTTTGCTTTACTGGAGCATTCATGGAGTGGACCGCCCAGTGCAGATTTTATCTGGTCTGTCCACCTCCTGGGCGACCTGCCTCCAGCACGTGTGCCCTCAACTCGTCCCTGCACTACCAAGCGTTCGATTGAAACCTCGTTAGGACCCGATACGTGGCCGAAAATGGTAAGGATGCGCGATTGTGCTATAGACGACAGACGCTGCTTGATGCCTAGTTCTTGGAATATGGATTGGTTGGTTCGGAATTCTGTCCACGATACCCCAAGCATTCTTATACTCCAGCTACAATATAGGGTTCTTCAAAAATGGCACCAAGAGTCCTTCAGGGCTAGCAACGCGTTGGCAACACAAAATATGTTTACAACCTTTATGTACTTAAAAGTACTAGACAGGATACTCCCTTTGCTAGCATGGTTCCAGCTTTCATTTACCACACTTTCTCATACTTACATGACGTGAAATGTCTCAGAAAAGTCTGTTTCCGGTGTCTCTATACATGAATAGAATAGAATAGAATAGAATAGAAGAATAGAATAGAATTTATTTATTTGGACAACAACACAGAGACACAAAGTAGGTATAACATTTAACAAATAACATTAGACAATAGATTTAGGCGAATACACACAACAGGCCAGTAAGTAAATAGACAAAAATGTCTCACGGTTGATCCAAAAGGGTACCCAGATCAGCTTCGTGCCTAGCAGATATTACCTATCTACTAAACGCTGATTTTCATCTGGGCCCCTGAGTTTCACGGATGTCAGTCAGTTACATGTCATAAAATATTGTATACACTTACTAATAAAATATAAAGCAAAAAAAAATAATGCACTATTCTGTAGATAAAAAACTAACTTAAATAATCTAACACACTCAAAATAATAAATGATCACGAAAGAAAAAAAATAGTAATAATATTATCAAAATTACATATTATATAGATATACATATATGTGCACAATATTACCTAATATATTTCTGTATGTATAAAAATGTATAAATATAACTCATAGACTACATGAAATAAGAGTAATGTAATGTAGCGATGGGTATCATGGATAAGTTCAAGGCAAGTGATACAACTTAAAAAGCAACAACTTTCAACAATATTGAACTGAATAGAGTAATAACATAATTTAATATAATTGTACATTCCCTATTATTACAGTACGAATTCCATAATAATAATTGAATAAGATAACTTGAGTGAGTAATATGAAAATAAATTATAAAATAAATAAGATATATAAGGTAGGTAGGTATATTTATCAATATACCTAGGTTGTACTTATATAAAATAGTCGTAGGTATCTATCTAAGTGTTCTATGTGTTTTGTGATTATGTAATTTTATTTTAATACAAACATTGAACAATACAAACATAATACAAACAACAGCACAGGGACTAGGCGTGAAGATACATACATACATACCTACATACAAACATTAAAACTTTAAAAGGCAACTACGATGCAAAAAAAACTTTGATAAACAATACCTACTACTACATACACAAATGAAATTAATAAAAAAAAAATAATAAAAGAACTTTATAACATGTAGGTATTGTGTATGTAGGTATACACAATAAATGTAGGTACAAATAAAACGTGCAATCATGTGTGCAGAATTGATATGCAAGTAAGATTCTGCTCGCATTTTAAACAAATTATTAACCAAATATTGTAGGTATATCGTTTATACATCTAACACGTACACCTTTAAGACCTTCCTCTTTTCTAACATATATTTTACCGTCTCTAGTCCAGACAAATTTCCAACCATAACAATTAGCGGCCTGACGAGCTGAATAGAATAACTGTCGATTCGTGCGAGTTAGGCGCTCGTTAACATAAACACGAGTGGACGCGCCGCGCACCTCCAGGTCAGTCGACGTGAGACCACGTCTCACTCGAGCCGCGCGCAGGACGTCATCGCGAATCGCCCGCCTGGCAAAGCGCACGGAGATGCATCGCGGCCGCTGCTGAGCGGGGTCGCCAGAGATGTTGACGTCGCTGCCCACTTCGGTTCTATGACGATGGATCAACCCGACGCGCTCGGCGTGGACAATGTCCCTCTCCTCAATTTTGATACCTATTTTTGAGGACAACACATGGACGACATGTTGTAAGCTTTCGTCCTTGGTTTCAGGTATGCCGGCTATGTTAATATCCATCAACAAGAGTTCTTGGTCTCGCTCGTTTAACTGAGATTTCAGTTCCGCAACAGTATTCTCGATTGAGGTGGTGTCAGTGCTTGCTGGTATGTTGCTTTCCACCTTACTTTCTAAAGCTAAAAGCCTGGTTTCAATTGCTTGGATCATGTTAGCATGTGATTTTAATTCCTCTTTAAACTCCGATATTTCGTTACGATAATCTCTGACTTCTGATCGTAACAAGCTTAAATCGTTCTGAATATGTGTCATGATGTTAGCAAGGTCAAAATTAACAGTACCAACACCGGGACCGTGATCAAGCTCTTGCCTTCTGACAGGGGTTGTAGAATTATCCTCTCGAGGAACTTTAGCTTTACAATCTGGACACATCCAGGTCGGCTTAACCCCTGCGGTTTCGGGTATATTCACGCAGTCCTTGTGAAACTTTGACTGACATTTACAACAACGTGCAATATTTTGGTTCGGTAGAAATTTGCCACAACCTCCGCATTTATTCATATTGAGCTTAGGTAGGTTACCTAGGTATTTTAATAATAATCTAACTACTAGATGGCGCTGTTCCCAACAGTTGATGATGTTTATACAACGCAGTACTCAATCAATATATGAGAACAATGCAGTTTGTACAGGGTTCAATAGATGTCGCTGTTATATTATAGTGTTCATGCAAAGTTTTAATGGTGTCTTAACTTATAAGTATTTATAAGTTATGCATAAGAAAGTCACTGTCTGATTATGGTACTGACTACTGGTCTCCGTGATCTTATTATGTAGGCATTGAATGTTTTGCACTTTAAACGAGCTGCAGTCAATATTCTTACACAGGAGGGTATGCAAAACGATTCACTGTGTTAACGGTGCACTATTTATGTTGATAAAGTAATCTTAGAACGTTCACTGACACTGTACCACAACGTATGTATTTAACCGAACTGAGAGTCAACTTTACGCAGTAAAACTTAAACTGAAAAAACTATATTTTTATTTTAACATTGAGAATAGCACAAGAACAGTTGCAACTGCTTTGACATCCGTGACGTCACTCATACATCATATATACTCATACATATATATTATATATATTTTTTAACGTAACTTCACGCCTGTAATCCCCGAAGGGGTAAGCAGAGGTAAATGCATGCATTCAAACATACATGCAAACACCCACGACTCACAGGTTACGTTTTTGGTCCATGTAACAGGTGGGGAACCTGTTGCCATCTCCGGGCACATTACCAAACTCCGAGGTACTGGTAAACTTCCATAAAATGGAAAATTCCTAATAAAAGCAGAGATAAAGGATTTTAAACCGTTATCTCTGATAGTCCCAGACCCGGGCATCGAACCCAGGACCTCCAGCGTAATAGCAGTGGCCTGCTGCTACCACTACGCTACTGAGGCAGTTATTTTTAATCTATTTTCGGTTTCTTATTTCGGGTTTTGTCCCACATTATACATATATTAAAATCGTTGGTTTACAACATGATATTTTCAGCTACGAATATTAAGTGAAATGAAACAATGGCAACGCACAACAATGGCTTAAAAGTTACTTGACTGAAAGAATGCAATCAGTATCAATCACAAGTGTAAATAATAACAAGTCGTTGGAACAAAACTTATCAACGTTTAAAATAAAATCATCTGGTGTACCACAAGGTAGCGTTTTAGGCCCTCTTCTGTTCTTGCTGTTCATTAATGGCGTACCAGACTGTATCACACACCCTTGCACATTGTTTGCTGATGACATTTCAATTCTAATTTCATCTGATCGTAAGAATGTTAATAATTTTAATAGTGACATTAATAATACAATTGACTTAATTATGAATTGGTTGACTCATAATAATTTAAAAGTAAATATATCTAAAACGAAAATGATACAGTTCTGTAACCATGGAGCACGCCCTAATGACTTGACATAATGTATAGCGGACAACTATTAATAGAGACAAATGAAACGAAATTTTTGGGCGTGATATTGGATCAACATTGCAGTTGGAAAGCACATATTGACAATATCTGCAAAAGGATAAGTAAAGAATCATGGCAAGTTTCATACATTGATTTGTACAAAAAAAAAATAGAATAAGGTACAAGGTAAACCGGATTAGAAATAGTATCTAGGGAACCTAAAGAACAATTTCTGGTATTTAAAATATTTTTAAATCACCGGAATAAAAATCGTCTTTCCTAACAACAGTAGAAGCACTCCATATTAAAGGTCAAATTCAAACTTTTTATTGCGAGTTAAAAATGTTTTGAGTATCAGGAAATGTTGTTTAGGTTTACTGGATAATATTTCCATGCTGTTTTAAGGTGTACCTTTTTTCATTTTTTCTGTACAAATCTTGCCACGATCCTTTGTGTATGTGCTGTACAAACTAAGAAATAGAGCTAACACTGAAACAACTCTCACAGCGTATTTTTTTTTTTTTTATGTAATGGAAGTGGCAAACAAGCATGCAGTTCACATTGATGTTAAGTGATGACTGCAGCCTATAGACACCCACATGAAGACCAAGGCCAAAATGCAGATGCGTTACCACTCCTGAGGCCTAAGGTGTTATGCCTCTGTGCCGGAAATTACAGGGCCGTACATTACCACCTGACCGGAACACGATAGTGCTGAACACTACCATTTAGCGGCAAGTAAATTAGGTAATGCGGTGGTGCCTACGCCCGCGAGCTCCGTCACTGGAGCTCTACCACCAGTATCACGTATCACGGCTATGTGGCGTCTATTCTAAACTATTAAACTATGGCATAATACTGTGGGGGAACTCTACGGATATGATAAGAGCCTTTCGGGCACAAAAAAAATGTATTCGTGCAATAGTAGGTATACCACCTTGGGAATCCTGCAGACCAGTCTTCCACAAGTTAAAACTGCTTACACTGCTTGTATATTTTAGAAGCAGCCAAATTTGCCAAACAAAATTTGTGTCTGTTTACAAAGGCTCGCGACAAGTTTCCACGTTGCGTGAGAAACCCAGACAGGATTGTGCTGTCAAAGGTCCCTAGTACTTGCTCTTTATTCAAGAAGCTGCCATGTTATGGCCGGTTAAATGTATAATAAAATTCCAAACGACATAAAGTTATTACCTTTTAATTCGTGACTTGTTAATTCAAAAATGTTTTTACTCAGTACAAGAATTTTTTGACTATAAATGAATTTAATTTAATGAGACATTTAATTTCTTTGTTACATATTATATTATATATTATTTCATTTCACTTTTTTTTTTGTTAATGATAGTAATGAATTATGTAATTGTTAATGGAATTATTATTTAATACATAAGCATTTAATAATATTTAGAATGCATAATATGATATACGATTTTTTTTTTTATTATTTCTGTCTGTCTGTCAGTCAGTCTGAATTTGCATGCTAAGTTTTACTGGCAAAGTATGTGAAACCATTGCTTAGTTTCTAAGACCTGACATGTACTTACCATACTTTTGGCAAATAAATCTTTGAATCTTTGAATCAAATACAGTTTTTGCTGGTGCTTCTGACTATCTCCAAAGTCGGAGCTCGATGAAGGCCGCGCCGCATTAATTAGTTATGTTGAATAATCTTCTATATTTTTTTATGTAATAAAGGTGGAATACAAACATGCAGTTCTCGTTGATGTTAAGTGACGACTGCAGCCTATAGACACCCACACAAAGACCTGAGGTCAAAATGCAAAAGCGTTGCCACTGACTTCACCACAAAGCTGTGCATGTATGTGAGTTTGGGTTATGATATGCCAGTTAGATGGTAATGTTCAAGTTCAAGTATTTTATTGCATGGGTACGCATGGTTTTATTGCATGTATGGCCCCATATTAACAATCACAGAGGTATAGATAACTAAAGTCTTACGAGGTGGCAACGCATCTGCATTGTGACCTGTCTTTGTGTAGGTGTCTAAAGGCTGCAGTCATCACTTAACATCAATATGAAGTGCATGCTTGTTTGCCACCTTCATTACATAAAAAATAATTCGACGTGGATGCACTATTAGCATAGAGCAACACGGGCCACCGGCCGCGGACCGGAGCGGAGCCATATGCAGGCTCTCCCCTCTGTCAGAGTATAAGCCGAAATGGTCCTAAGCCTGTCGCCCAGATATTTAAATGTGTGCGTGAAATTGTTTATGTATTTTGTTAAGGTCAAAGTGTGAGTTTCGTAGTGATAGACGATTTTTCCCGTAGCTTCCCGAACGCTGCCCAACTGAGTTGGATTCGGCAAGCTACGGTTCATCTTCTCGTCCGACTTACCGCAGTGTCTCAAGAAAAAGGTCTTTGATCAGTGTGTGTTGCCAGTGATGACTTATGGGACAGAAACGTGGTCGCTCACTATGGGCCTCATAAGAAGGCTCAAGGTCACTCAGAGAGCAATGGAGAGAGCTATGCTTGGAGTTTCTCTGCGAGACCGAATCAGAAATGAGGAGATCCGCATGAGAACCAATGTTACCGACATAGCTCACCGAATAGCGAGACTCAAGTGGCAGTGGGCAGGGCACATAGCTCGCAGAACTGACGGCCGTTGGGGCAGAGCAGTTCTCGAGTGGCGACCACGTACCGGAAAGCGAAGCGTAGGCAGGCCTCCCACAAGATGGACCGACGACCTGGAGAAGGTCGCGGGCAATCGCTGGATGAGGGCGGCCCAGGACCGTTCGCTGTGGCATTCTTTGGGAGAGGCCTTTGTTCAGCAGTGGACGTATTTTGGCTGAAATGATGATGATGATGATGAGACGATTTTTTTATAGTGTGTGTTTCTCACACGCATCTCCCCCCGCAAAATATGACGGACTGTTTTGCATCGGTAATAGACGCTATGGCTACTCCCCTCCGGTCCGCCGCCGCGGCCGCGGGCCGAGTTGCTCTATGACTATTAGCAAAATGATTGTGAGACACGATAACTTTGTCAAAATGTCGTAAACTCACAATTGGAAATGTCACGTGGACGTCTACCTTGTTTCGCTTCGTAGATGTTTATGTTCTCTTCGAATCCTACGAAGCGCGAGCCGTCGCTGGGTATGATGTGGGCCAGGTAGCCCTCGTAGAAACTGCATGCCATACCCACACCGTAACTTATGGTTGCACACTGCTTCTCCTGAAATGCATCACATATCATCGTCATAATTTCTGCCAAAAGACGTCCACTCACAAGAGCTTCCCTAAAGATAGTCACTGCAAACGGTCCTAGGATGCCCTCATTCGGCTATTGCCCGCAACCTTCACCAGGGGGTGTGAAATCAAAATGCAGAAGCGTTACCACCCCTGAGACCTAAATTGTTGTCTCTTAGATAGTTATTACGGGGCCCTACATTACTATCTAAACAAAACACGATGACGCTGATCACCATCTAAACTAATATTATAAAGAGGTAATATTTTTTTGTTTGTTTGTTTGTATTGAATAGGCTCAATAACTACTGGACCGATTTTAAAAATTCTTTCACTATTCGAAAGCTACATTATCCACGGGTAACATAGGCTATATTTTATTTTGGAAAAAATAGGGATAGATATTTGGGTTTTTCAGACACAAGGTGTAAAAATCAACCAGAAAAGTTACTTATTTTGCGTACGCTGCCTAAACTATAAAATATATCGAAGAATATCTTTTATAGTTTATTTCACTATTCGAAAGCTACATTATCCACGGGTAACATAGGCTATATTTTATCTTGGAAAAATAGGGTTCCGTAAGATATTTGGGTTTTACAGACACAAGGTGTAAAAAATCAACCAGAAAAGTTACTTATTTTGCGTAGGCTATATCTATGTATAATCACCACGCTAAGACGAATAGGAGAGGGTAGGCAACATTGCACCGCGCGAAGACGGGTCGGGCCGCTAGTCTAAATTAATATTATAAAGAGGTAATATTTTTTTGTTTGTTTTTGTTTGTATTGAATAGGCTCAATAACTACTGGACCGATTTTAAAAATTCTTTCACTATACGAAAGCTACATTATCCACGGGTAACATAGGCTATATTTTAATTTGAAAAAAAATAGGGTTCCGTAAGATATTTGGGTTTTTCAAACACAAGGTGTAAAAAATCATCCAGATAAGTTACTTATTGTGCGTACGCTGCCTAAACTATAGAAGATATCGAGCTACATTATCCACGGGTAACATAGGCTATATTTTGTTTTGAAAAAATAGGGTTCCGTAAGATATTTGGGTTTTTCAGACACAAAGTGTAAAAAATCAATTAGAAAAGTTACTCATTTTGCGTACGCTGCCTAAACTATAGAAGATATCGAGGAAGGCTTTAGGCTATATCTATAATCATCACGCTAAGACGAATATGAGAGGGTAGGTAACATTGCACCCGCGCGAAGCAGGGGCGGGCCGCTAGTATTGTATATGGTGGCAGATAGATAGGGTAATGCGGTGGTGCTTAAGCCCTCGACCTCTTGAACGGAACTCTACCACCAGTAAAAAAATGTGTCTATCAATTTGTACCTCCTTTAATCGCAACCCAGGGGCCGACCGTCTAACTCCAATGCTTCCGTTTAGGACGTTATCTTGTCAGTTTTGAACCGCCTATTAAAACATTTTGCTCCTAAGTATATACCAGCGGACGATAACACTTTCAAGAAAAAGTTAGGCGGTACGAAACTGACAACATGATGTAGAAATTAAATTTGCGGAATTTCTCGCGTATACTACACTCCCAAACTTCTTCTTATACCCGACTTTTCGGTCGCTTGCCAGCTACCGTGGTCACGGGCAGACTGGAGGAGGGTATAAGAAGAGGTTTGGAAGTGTAGTATATATATATATATATATATATATATATATATATATATAGATACGCGAGAAATCTGCAAATTTAATTTCTACAATGTATGAAGCTCGCGAAAACGTTATTGACAAGATTATGTTCTAATCTAAAGCTAAATGAAAGCAGTCGTCGGTCCACTTCATGGGGGGGCCGCACCCACCGCACCCACCTGACCACGCTTTCCGATACGCGATCACCAAATCGCCACACGAGTGCGATGGGGCGACCGTCCAGGGCGCCAAAGGGAACGATCGGTGGGGGTAGGATCTCCACCACACTGGTATACGCGGGGTGGATGGTGGGGATATCTAAACGTTCGACCGTAGCGCGAGATCGTTAGATTTGGATAACGCTAAAGAAGAGATAAAATAATAATCCACGTTAACGTTGAGCACGTACCCTGCATTACCTTTTCTACTTGCTTATAAACAGTAGCGTCCAGCGCTATCGTATTCCGGTCAGGTGACATAACAGCTCAGGTCAAGTGGCAGCACATTTAACAGCTGGCGAGCCTATTACCATCTCCGGGTATATTACCAAACTCCGAGGGGCTAAACTTCCAGATAATGAAGAAATGCCAATAGAAGCAGATATAAAGGATTTTATACCACTATCTCTGATAGCCCACGACCCCCGAAACGAACCCAGGATCCCAAGGTTATGTGCCACTTTCCTAAAAAAAAAAGAAGAGTTACTTACCATTTCGGGATACTTCGTGATCAGATACCCAATGAACAGCAGCAGGAAATCAGGTCCCAACAAACTTTGTTCGTAGTAAACCAGCACAGCGATGGACGCGGTGAAAATTAGATATCTCTTATCTGGAGACGGCCATACAAGCCGCTTGGTGTGGATAATTTGGTATCCGAAATAACAGATCGCGTGTGAGTTTTTTATGATCAGCAGGTAGAATGTGTAGCGCGCTGAAAACAGATAAACGAATGCGCTCTGGAGATTTCCTTGTCATTTACTATTGATGATGTTGCGTCATTAATTAAAGACCTGCTGATTGGACCTGTCGAAGGCCTTTGACCTTGTAAACTATAATGTTTTATGGCGTAAGCTTAGGGAGGATACCAAGATTCCTTTGGAAATCGTATCAATATTGGTATAATAATCAGAGAATAGTGTAAGATATGCTGGTGGTCACTCTGATATGTACAGATTGGAATGCGGGGTGAAGCAAGGAGGGTTTGAGTTCCCCTCGGCTCTTCAAACTGTACATAAATAATCTGACAAGTGAGCTCAGCAGCACCAATGAACAGCAAGGTCCCAACAAACATTGTAGTAAACCAGCACAGCGATGGACGCGGTGAAAATGAGATATCATAAATAAAGCCTTTAGGAGCAGATACCAAATATATTATCTACTAAATACACTCTTAAAATAAAATAAAAATTACTCACCCACACTAAGCCACGGCTGGATATCCCCGAATAGCACACTACGAGATCCTAAAAACAGAACAAATATTCTATCAAAAGCCTCCATGACTGCGTCAATATATACTGCCGAATGAATAAGCCTCATTGGGCTCGCTATCGCCAAAGTAGATTGCGTAGGCTATCTTTACGCAATGCTAGGGTTGTCAACCATTCTATCATTTACAGTAGGTTTTTAAAAACCAGAGCAGAGGTCTGAACCTCAAAACATATTCAGCTGAGGCGTTTTATCTAATGTATGGGCTCCCACACATAACTGCGAATTCGCATCGCATCGCAAATATCTGCGAGCTTGCACGTATGCATTGCCTACGATGCCTAGCACTATACAAATAAATAAAATTGGAGTGTTTTTGTAATATAAATGTAATGTTGCGGAATTGGAGGCAAGAAAATTCGAGGTTTTTTGGTGTAACGTATGTTCCGTTTATTGATTCGATTGCGATTACAAAAATTACAAAATTACAAGACCATAGTAAAGATGGCGCGAGTGCCCCGTCGTCCTGGCCGCGTTGGCCAATCACAATCATGCGCATGACGTAGGCGTCCCCATTGGTCCGATTCCAAACGAAGCCGTGTGATTAGCTATATGCACGCGCATGCACAAGGCGCGCACTTTCAAATGCTCCAACATGCTCCCGGCCTTGGAAGCAACAGCATCCAACAGTTGCCTGGACTCGCGACTCCCGGCTCCCGGCAGCTTCTAATTATTTCTCATCGTTCGTCGTTGGTCCAAGCGGACAAATCTTTGAAAATGCCCGTCGTACAATACCATCAGCTTTGCGAATATCGGCAACGCGTGATATGCCGTCTCTTCCTGGATAGGTCTTGACGATTCGGCCTAAACTCCATCTCAATGGCGGCTGGTTGTCATCCTTTATCAAGACCAACGTATTTTCTTTTAGATCATCATTATGTTGATACCATTTGGTTCTAATCTGCATCTCCGACACATATTCTTTCGACCAGCGATTCCAGAAATGCTGTCGTAATTGCTCCACTCTTTGGTATCTGGTGAGCCGAGTTGCTGGAACGTCTTGCAGGTCAGCGGGCACAGTAGCAGTCAGCGGGCGGCCAACCAGAAAATGAGCGGGTGTGAGAGGAAGGTAGTCATGGGGATTTGTAGACATGGGACTTAAAGGTCGTGAGTTGAGGACGGCTTCAACTAGAGTAAGTACCGTACTAAACTCTTCGAATGTCATGTGTGCATTGCCTACTATCCGCTTAAGATGGTATTTGCAGCTCTTAACACCTGCCTCCCATAGGCCCCCAAAATGGCTAGCATAAGATGGTATCATTTTAAAAGTTATAGTTTGCGATAATGCGTATTCCTTAATGTCATCAGCACAACATTTTAAAAACTGTGTGAATTCATTTTTGACACCTACGAAGTTACGTCCGTTATCGGAGTAAATCTCGATAGGCTTTCCTCGACGTGAAATAAATCGTTTAAGAGCTAGTAAGTAAGCATCGGATGTAAGGTCGGTGACAAGTTCGAGGTGTACAGCGCGCGAAACAAAACACACGAATAAACAAATATACGCTTTCTGTAATCTCGCTCCCCTGCCTTTACGGTTCAAAAATAAACATTGGACCTGCGTAGTCCACGCCGCATCGCAAAAATGGAAAACCTGGAAGTAATCGTTCCTTAGGTAGGTTTCCCATGATAGGAGTGACAGGAGCCGCGCGAAAACGAGAACATTTCACGCAATTATAAAATACCTTTCTTGCAAGGTCACGACCACCCATAGGCCACCATGACTCCCTTATTGTGTATAAAAGGAGCTGTGGTGCACCATGTAACATCCGTTCGTGTTCGTATCGAAATAATAATATCGTAAAATGATGCTTAGAATTAATTAAAATTGGATGACGTTTATCGTAAGAAAATTCTACCGAATTGTGGATGCGTCCTCCGACGCGTATTAAATTATTATTATCATAAAATAAATTTAATTTTAATAATTGCGAATTTAATTTGGTATTTTTATTTTTTGTAAATGATTCGTATATATCAGCAAATGATTCCCGTTGACTTAATCTAGCTAATGTTAATTCTGCATGAATAAGTTCATCAACTGTCAATAGACCAGTGCGCTTGTTGTGTGTGTTGCGCGTATTATAAATAAAACGACATACATAAGTCGCAGCTCGTTTCATTCTATTGTATTGAGAAAATCTTGCAAATGGAAATAAATTATTATCACATGCCTGATTAAGAACGTGACATGAAACACTTGATTTAATTTCAGGCAATTCGACATTTGTATTGTTTTGTAAATAAATGTAAATAAATGTTTAGTAAATTTGTGATGCGCTTGATAAGATAATCCGTTTCGTTATAATATTGTTGCAATCATGCTTAACTTGAGAATAAAACATTAATTCGTCCTCTTTATTATTCCATCCGATACCTAAAGTTTTATTGTGAATGTCGTCGCCGAGCGCTAGCCGCATCGACGCACTGATAACATTGTAGTCATCGTTAGGGTTCGCGCCGATAAAGTTAAAATTAAAAACCCATTTGCGTAAAATGAAACATGCCGATTTTAACACTTTATTTGTACCATAGCAAATTTTATTTAATTCTGAAATGCTATTCGCGCCACAAATTAAATCTTCTACAAAAGTTTTCGTTTAAAGTTTCTTTAACGTAGGGAACCTCACAATTATCAGCCAATTCTATTTTTTATAAATAGAACTGGTTTGTAACTTCCTTTCCAACGCAAAAAATGTACGTTCAGCTTGCGTACGAGTTGGTGATTGTTTGAACGGGAATCGAACACTGAACCGTCCGTCAGCGTCCCGCTTGGTCGTTTGAACAAAGTGTTCCTCGCACGCACGCTCCTCGTCATTGCCTACTTTATGCGAAACAGGAGGCAACTCCTCGATTTCCCAAAACCTTCTAACTAAATGATCTAGTGAGGACGTATCGTTATTATTAAATTGTAAAAAATTACAGATTATTGATTTATTACGTTTATATGTATTGTGAACGGCACCCGATACTATCCAACCAAGATGCGTATTTTGGATGTAAGGCCCGTTCTTCATTCGAATTTTACCTTCGCTAATTAGCTCCCAAAACAAATCCGCGCCTATCAACATGTCAATCGCTTGACTGTCATAAAACATCGGGTCTGCGAGAATAATGTTGTCTGGTAAGTTAAAGTCGTTTATGTTTATCGAACTTGTAGGTAAGTTAGCCGTTATATGTGGCAGAACTAAACATCGAATGCGTGTGGTGTAATTACTTATGCGTGATTTTAAATTGATATCACAGGATTGCGTACACTGTGTGATATAATTTCCTACACCATGAATTTGATGAGTGGACTGTATAATTTGCGAATTTAATTTGTCACAAAGAGATTGCGTGATAAACGTACGTTCACTGCCGCTGTCGAGTACTGCGCGCGTTTGTAGGTATTCTCCCGACCGGCTACGTACTTCCACGATAGCCGTTGACAGTAAAACAGCTGATCTCGCTTGATCTACTTTGCTACTATTGTTTGCGTGATTTAATTGCGTTTGAAACGAAAAAATATGACTTTGCGCGTCATGTGAAGTAGAAGCTTGCGTATCGTTTACAATTTGACCACAGGTTGTTAGCGTAACTGCAGACGAATTGTTATGATTATCACAAATTAGCGTATTATGCTTCTGCTCACATTTCCTACACGGTCCAAATACACAAGTATCAACGGAGTGCCCGGACCGCATACAATTTATACATAAGTTTTTATCTTTTATAAACTTAAGCCTGTCATGTACACTAAGGTCGAGAAATTTTTGACACGAATATAAAGGATGTAATGTGTTACACATTAAACATGCCTTCCAAGTGTGAGTGTTTTTACTAACGGAATTTTTAGTAAATTTATTTGTTGTTACATTACACTGAACCTTTGATGAAGAAACATGGCTGTTAGAATGTTTTTTCATCTCATATGCGTTAAATGTACTAGGTTTAGAATGTGACACTATCAATGTTTCTAAAATATCAGCCCTATTTTTTAAGAACTGCAATAAATCGTCTAATTTGACTGAGTTATGCTTGTTATGAACCACACTGCATTTATATTGTTCCCACTCGCGTTCAGATATTGGATCTAACTTTGTAATAATTATATAAATAACAATGGTATCCCAGTGATCAGTGGGTTCACCAAGCAGCTTCAAAGCCCTTAAATTTTTTAAAATAGTGTCAATCAGTTTGCGTAATTGAGATGGCGATTCTTTGTGTAACGGCTGAATTGAAAATATGGATTTTATATGATTATGCACTAATAACTTCGTATTGTCAAAACGATTCATTAATAGTTCCCAGGCCACGTCATAGTTATCGGCAGAAAATTCTAAAGAATCCATAACGGACTTCGCGTTACCCTTTAACGATGATTTTAAATAATGAAATTTTTGGATTTGCGGAATCGTATTGCAGTTATGCACTAAAGATACAAAGGTATCACGAAACTCTAACCAATGTTCATATGAACCGTCGAAACAAGGGATAGATATGGTAGGTAATTTAACTGCGTTATTATTACTTGCTGACACCTCAGACCTTTCATCACATATAGTAAGACACTCAGCTAGTGCTAAAATAACATAATATTCACGTTCAAATACTTCTCGCGATTCTAGCTGTTCTTCCATGTCAGATTCGTGACTTAAATCCTCAATTTGAGTCTGAACATGGTTGAAATCACCCATAAGATTTTGTGATCCTACTACACGTAATTTAAGCTCAGCTCGCTGATGAGCATTCAATTTTAACCCCTCAAATGAACTCACATATTTTTTAAAATTAGTTAATCGACACTTTAAAGATGCGCGTTTTTTCTTTAAATCTTTCATCGTTAATTCTGATTTATATTCCGATGTAGCCATTGTGTATGGGCAAAAGAAAAGCGGTATTTACTCACGATTACACCTGATGTAGCGAGCTGATGTGGCGAGTTGACGCGTAGGTACTTTTTCACTAAAATAACGGTCGAGTAGGCAATGCACTGGAAATCCGAAAAAAGCACAGCATTACACAAGTGAAGTGGAAAGGGGTGAAGGATTCCGATTAGCACACCTTACCAAAAGCACTGTGATCCGCAAGTCCCGCCACGTACGTATCTCCTCGAAGTTCTCCTCGGCTTAATTTGCGTTTATAAGCGTTTATAATCGTCGTCTGATCCAAAGTTTGTGCGTTTATTGTCCGGCGAAGAAGAACCACATGTAATGTTGCGGAATTGGAGGCAAGAAAATTCGAGGTTTTTTGGTGTAACGTATGTTCCGTTTATTGATTCGATTGCGATTACAAAAATTACAAAATTACAAGACCATAGTAAAGATGGCGCGAGTGCCCCGTCGTCCTGGCCGCGTTGGCCAATCACAATCATGCGCATGACGTAGGCGTCCCCATTGGTCCGATTCCAAACGAAGCCGTGTGATTAGCTATATGCACGCGCATGCACAAGGCGCGCACTTTCAAATGCTCCAACAATAAAAATAACCCTTTTTTACTAAATGCATATTATTATGTTTGTATACACGGTACATATACCAAAACAATTTTTTTTACAATTTTTGTCTGTCTGTCTGTTTCGGCTAATCTCGGGAACGGCTGGACCGATTTTGACGGGACTTTTACTGGCAGATAGCTTATGTAATAAGGAGTGACTTAGGCTTCTTTTATACTAGCTGCGCCCACGACTTCGTCCGGGTAGATACTGAACAATCATAAATTCTCAAGCGGACGAAGGGCACAGCTAGTGAACTTATGTAGGCGGCGCTGGTATACCTCACCGGGCAATCGGCGAGCGCAGAGGATTTGTACTATTGAGATATTTTATGTAATAAAGGTGGCAAACAAGCATGCAGTTCACATTGATGTTAAGTGATGATAGATGCAGATGTGTTGCCACCTCCTGAGATCTTACTTGTTATATCTGTGACAGTTATTACGGGGCAATACATTACCATCTAACCAGAACACGATAGTGCTGAACACTGGATACCATTTGGCGGCAGATAGGTTAGATAATACGTGCCATAATCCCCCATTTAGGACCACGCCCCCGACGCTTCGGGGCAGATAGGAACGGGTTACGAGGATTTGCCTCAATCCCCGAACCATCCGCCCCTCTCTTGCGCTTCCCGCGCGGAGGGAGGGATGATGAAGAATCATTCGTTCGTTAGATAATGCAGCGGTGTCTATCTCATCGAGCTCCTACACTGGAGATTTCCTATCTATATGACCATTGACCCATCCTAACTGCTGCTGTTTAACTACTACTCTTTCAGATGTCCATAGGCGACGGTGACCACTTTCCATCAGGTGGCCTGTCTACATGTCTGTCTAGCTACTTAACCTGACTGAATGATCATCGCTGCTGTGCGCAAACCGAGCAGCTGCGATAGGGGGCTACGAGGTGGCCCTCTTGCCCGGGCATAATCTATCCTGGCTTCGTCGAGTATGTGAACATAATTTATGGATTATTAGTTATTGTCCGAGGTCGCTTTTCGCGTAACTCATCAAATCATTCCATGGCATCCCACAGGAACATTTTTTCGGAATAAAAACTATACTATGTGTTAATCCAAGTTACCCTCTATGTGTGTGTGTATATTTCATGAAAATCGGTTCAACAGCTTTTGCGTGAAGGAGTAACAAACAAACAAACATACAAACTTTCGCATTTATAATATAACCTAATACGATGTGTCGTGTACGCATATAGACTCACCAGTGCGGCTTAATTTTTTTTTTATTCTTTTTGTTTTTTTTTTAATTAATTTTTTTTTGTATCTTTTATTACTTATTTTTTGTTTTTTTTTTGCTATTTGTCCTAAAAGGTATCTAAAGTATGTAGTAGTAACTAAAGTTAAAGACAGTTTTCTTTTTCTTTTTTTTAACAAAAAAATAAGAAAAAATATTTTAAAAAAAAATGGCCTTCAAAAAGGTTAAAAAAATATCCACAGACCAATACTACACTTAGCCAATATGTCACACTACAATATAATGTGATTCTAGCTTTAACCTTATCAACTTAATGGATAACGAGAAATAATAAACTTAGTTGACAAAAACAAAGACTGTTTAAGATGTTTCATTACTCATTTCCGCTGCCAAACAAGCCAGCAACTAATTAATGTACTGTACACTAAGTATTTACTGGTGGTAGAGTTCCAGTGTAGAAGTTTGAGGGCGTAGGACATAGCGTAGGACGTAGGACGTAGCGACGTCACTTAAAAAGTCTTCTGCCTTAAAAAAAACATGTTAAAACAATAGAGATAGCGCACATTTGAGAGTTGCTTAAAATTGAGTGACATTTGATTATTCGGCCATAAGACTCCCTATCTTTATAAGTCTAGTCTAAGAGGGGGAGTCTTAGTAATAAGGTTGTGTGTTTACAGTTTGGGTGTAGAACCCTAAAAATCATAGATGGACTCACCAAAAGATACACCAGTGACAAATAAAACTAGGACCACATAAATATATACTTGTAGCTTCTCAGACATTCTGGAACTAAACAAAAATACTTACTAAACAAAAATTTTTTTTTTTTAATCGGATCACAAAATGGAGTTATATTAATATATCAGAAACAAAATCAGAATCAAGCACCTCTTATGACAAGTCAAAAATCATATTATTCTTCATAATGTTTACAAGTAAGAAGCTATTCCTGAGCAAGTGCAGTAGTGATGGTAGAGCTCCAGTGATGAAGCTCACAGGAGTAGGCACCACTGCATTACCTAATCTAATTGCCGTTAAATAATAGTGTTCACCACTATTGTTCTGGTACGGTGGTAATGAAGATCCCTGCAATTTCAGGCTCAAAGACGATACACCTTCGGCCTCAGGAGTGGCAACGCATCTACATTGAAATCTCTGATTTCAAGTAGATGTTTATAGGCTACAGTATTACTTACCATCAATGTTAACTGTACGATTGTTTGCCACTACATGACATATAAAAATCTAAGCTGTTGTTAACCATTTAAAGAAGGTAAGAAGAAGTTAAAGAAGTACATTTTGTGTGAATAAGTTATGTCCTAAAACTAATTGTTTTTTCTAGACCAAGGTGACTACTGGATAATGCCATGTCAGGTATGTTATAATAGTGTCCATTTCATACTTAGACTTTATACCTTTTTCATTCAGCACATAATATTCGGATGGAAACCGCCATAACTAAAATAATTCGGTCGTCCGAGTATTTCAAACTACAGAAAGAGAACGATACTTATATGAAAAGGTACTCAAAAACTAAGAACGCAAATGTTTATGTTTTCTGCCTGAACTATTTTTACCTATTCTCAGTTTTTTAATACGCTTTTATTTTAATATAGATTAGAAAAATAAAAAATAAATTCTATTTTTTTGACAATTTGTTTTATTTTTTTTTTTTTCATTGGTTGGCAACCGCCAGGAGGCATAACTGCCAGCATCGCGTTTGAATGTATTTTTATTATTTTTGTTTGAATGAATGCTTGAAAGAGGATGGTACTTATATCAATTAAATCCGCGTAGACACTAGACATCATTCTTAAATTATAAGTACCTACGTACTTAGACTAAGACATCATTAAATCTGAAAACTCATAACAGGTTATTACATTGTTAAACAATACAATATTATTAGAAACATTGAAAGCGTTGTATGGTATTATATTCATTTGATACAAATGAATATAATACCATACATGCATTAATTGATTTCAATTTTATTTAATTTTAATTGACAATATTTCTATTTCTTAGAGGATATCAGGATTAAAGAGGAATAGGATATTTGGTATGTTTGTGGGAAGAGGAACTAATTTCTGAAGGGAATTAAGAAAATGTCAGCAATCATAAATAAGGCAAGAGAAAAATATATTATAAAATAATATGTGGTTCACACATACATAACCGGACACAGATATAACACATAGAGTAACACGTGTTACTCTATGCAACACCGACCAACCACTGCGACCGGTGCAGCGGTGGGGCAAGTTGCTCCATGGGTTCACATTACCATCATAAAGCTCACGCTTTATATAATATAACTCAAAAATACACCAAGATATGAAATAAAATAGGAGCACTACACGCCTCCTTCAAGACAGTTTAAGGTTCCCGCCAAAAAGTCCAAAAACCAATTTGTTTTGTTTTTGATTTTGTTTCTCGGCCATGTCGGCCATGGATTTAAATCCTTTACAGCCAAACTTCAGCCAAATTTTTATATTTGTATCTTTCATTTTTAATGAATATCCCTAGGGAAGGTGACGATGATTGGATGATTCCATGGGGAATATGACGAGATGGGATGAGTCCAGTCATAGAGTATTATAATATTGGGTCCAGTAAAGTCCAGTTAAAAGTTATGGGGACTTTACTAGGGAGTTTATATAAAGTTTTGGAGGAAAAAAAACTGGTCGCGACCGCATCGCCCACAAAATAAAGATGGATCGGTCGGAGTGGGAGTGGAGGAATCGAAAAAAGAACGATGGCGTAGTGACGAGCATTAGAGGTGTGCGTTATATTATATAGTTGATAAAATAACATATTATTTATTTGTAATCATATTACATATTATTTATTTTAGTTGATATTTATTAGTTAGGGTATTATTTTATAAATGACCGCCATCGACCGTTTGCCGAAATATCTTCAATTAACAAACGCACAATGCGTAAGTTGAAACGTGACGACAAGTGACAAGCGAAAGGCAAGAAACGTCTCTTCGCTTCAAATCAAATGTCAATTTCACTTAGTTGCATAATATTTTTATGCCTTGCCAAATTAAGCTCTACGACACCTATATAAGTACTACATTCAAATGAATGTGTAGAAAATATTAGTACAAAATAAAAGACAAAGTAATATATTTTGGTCGACTAATATATTACTCGTCAGATTATTTATTAGTTGAATTATATCAGTGTGAACTAATAAATCACTTCCTAACGTTGAACATAAAATTTAAATAATATATTATAGGGACTATTGTGCATTTGTCAGTAATTTTTAATCGACTGTTTGTTTACTTGTTTATGTTTACTCGTAAATAGACTTTTTATATTGAAATAGTAAAGTATTTTATGCTAAGTTACATTTAAGTGTAAATAGGTACATTTTAATAAGTAATTAATAAGTACATACATATTTAAAAAATTAAATGTAAGTACTGTCATAGTTAAGTATCCAAACAGGGCACAGCGTACTTCTACGACGACGTTAAAAAATAATCAAAATGCGTCGATCTAACGAAACGAAGTGATATATTTAATATTATATCAAAGTAATAAATATTATAGCAAAGTAATATAATTAATAGCAAACTAATATATTTAATAGCAATCTAATATAAGTAATAGCAAACGAATATATTATAGCGTAAAAAATAATAGGCTTTTTAAAAATAGCTAAACGTTATGTTGTGTTATTGATAAATAGCCGTTGCGAACACCTCTAACTAGCATGCGTTCCCACGTGCGTTCCACTTATAAGATTCGCCCGCAACGCCCGCGGCCGCAATCGTTGTGGTCGGTGAATGGAATATACCCGAGTCAACTTTTCAATCTGTCATTTTGTCGTATTCATTTGTCAAAATGGTCTAAATTGTCAACACCACAGTTCAAAATTGGTGTGTTTTAGATTTTTATCATAGTGAATATTTTATTGTACAAATTGTTTTATTAAAAAGCATACGGCGGTATTTTGTGCAAGTGCAGACCTACGCCATACCGGCCATATACTCACAAGCGATGAATAATATGAAATAAAATCGGTATACATTTTGTAAACGTAACCCATCACAACAGGAACGGAATCATGGTCGTTTGCAAATTTTTCCAACAAGGCAACTGTAGATATGGACAGAACTGTAAATTCGAACATATATATGGTTCAAAATATTCGTATCACGGTAAGAAGTTGTTTGTTCAATCACCGATACATAAAAATAAAAAGAACAGTATGCGTACCTACTTATGTATGTATGCACGTAAGATATTCCTCTTTACTCTTTAGCGTAACAATTCAATATACTATGTATACAAGAAATTAAACAAAACGACAAAATTGTTTAGCTACTAACTTCAGACTGTCGCCTTTAGCTGTCGGCTATCAGTGTGCGCATCTTAAAAATTCACTCATATTTTTTTTGCAATCGCGTCAAAAGAAATATCAACTTGAACTATAGTCTTCTGTTTCCAATTGACTGACATACTCAGTATTCATACTACTGGTTCCTAATTCTTCAAAGTCGTAAATGTTGTGAAATCGCAATCAAATGTCTTTGCTGCATGCGTTGGTTAAAGCAAGACCGATTTTACCAGAGCATGTAGAATATGTTTGACCAAAATAGCACAGCAACATAATAGAATTTAATTAAAAAATGTTTCTTAGTACATATTACTCCTTTGGGGATTACAGGTGTGAAGTTACATATATAAAACATGAAATGAGAGTAGGTGAGATCAAATTACCTTAGGCCTCTAACAGTGGCAACACATCTTCATTGAATTCTCTGGCTTCATGTAACCAGCGGGTTGGCCACTAACCCACCCACCTCCACCAATCCGCATTGGAGCAGCGTGGTGGAGTAAGCTCCAGGCCTCCCCCCAAAAAGGGGAGAGACTCGTGCCCAGCAGTGGGACGTATAATGGGTTGCCATTATTATTATTATTATGTAACCAGGTGTTGATAGGCTACAGTATAACTTACCATCAATGTGAACTGTATGCTTCTTTGCCACTTCACGACATAATTCTGCAAATACAATTCCCACAAAGTGTGTAGCTTGTGAATGCCTGTAGAGAACGTTATAATCCTACTAATTTAATTTATTTAATCCAAAACTTTGTGAATATGGATGGATGGATTTGTTACTCTTTCACGAAAAAACGACTGGATGGATTTGAATGAAACTTAACAATAATATAGGAATAACATTTAGGCTACTATTTGTAGTGATAGAAAGTATTGTGGACAAAGTTACGGGCAAAAACTATATACCAGTAAATCTCTGTTCACATATTGCAGCCCCTCAGCCTCAACCACAGCAACAGCAGCAACCCCAATCAACGGTGACAGATCAGCAGCTCCTCAAGCAAGTACAGTCGGATGTTCAAGCAGCAATCAACGGTGGACAGTGGTTGCTCTCATGCTATTCGCCATTCAAAGAGAAGCCCGTCTTCCCTGGCATCACTGATTTGTCTCCGGAAGAAGCAAGACTCTTTATTTATGAAGCCAAAGCTAATAATAATGTTGATGAAGCTGTAAGTTTTGTGTTTTTTGTGTTACGAATGTGCTAAATAAGCATGCTATTTATATTGATTCAACCTATAGATATCATTGCAAAACTTTGAAAGCTCAAGTTACAATTCCTGCCTGACTTCTGAGTAGAGAATTCAATCCTGGACATTATTTGCAACTCTGGGATTTGGGAACTAAACAATGATGATCCCGGGATCCTGGTTATAGGAATAATTTGAAGATATTTTTGAGTGCTAAATTTATGTTTTCCTCACATAAATAAATGGTCAGAAAATGCTAAAAATAGTGTATTCCAAAAGCAAAAGGACATCTCTATCTTATGTAGGTTGTATATATGTAATATTTTTTTTTATCTTCAATAAGTAAAATTCTTGAATACCAACTTTTTACCATATTTATAATTTTCCAAAAATGGACTGTTAACCAGTCAATAACTATTATCGGTAACTGGTTTGCATTCCATAATGTCCCTTAAGTTTACTGTTTAATCTCTCTCAACCTTGAGTTTTTTTATGACCCCTTGGAGTATATTTTTATGTATGTGGAGAAATCCGGCATCCTCCCGGGAGCCGTGCCTAAGCCTCGGCAAAAGAGAAAGCCGATCTCCTGGGCAGCCTCTTTGCCTCAAACTCGACTCTTGATGACATGGGTGTCACAGCGCCTACCATCCCGCGCTGTGAAAGCTCTATGCCTGACGTCAAATTCTCTCAGAAGAACGTCACGCGAGCGCTTTTATCCCTTGACATCAAGAAGTCGAGTGGGCCGGACTCCGTCCCTGCAGTGGTGATGAAGATGTGCGCTCCCGAGCTTACCCCCGTTCTGACGCGCCTGTTCTCGCTTTCCTACGATCGTGGAAAGGTACCGTCTGCGTGGAAGACAGCCCTCGTGCACCCGATACCCAAAAAAGGGGATCGCAGTGACCCGGCCAATTACAGGCCTATAGTAATAACCTCTCTACTCTGCAAAGTCATGGAGCGTGTGATCAACACACAACTGCTGCAGTATCTAGAGGATCACCAGTTGATCAGTGACCGCCAATATGGATTCCGTCACGGCAGATCTGCTGGTGATCTTCTAGTATATCTCACGCACCGTTGGTCTCACGCGTTGGACAAGAGTCATTGGCTGTAAGCCTAGATATTGCTAAGGCCTTTGACCGGGTCTGGCACAGGGCACTTCTCGCGAAACTTCTATCCTACGGTCTTCCCGAGAGGCTATGCAACTGGACAGCCAGCCTTCTGTCTGAGCGTTATATACAGGTCTTAGTTGACGGTCAGCGCTCAGATAGACTACCTATCAACGCTGGTGTGCCGCAAGGCTCTGTGCTATCTCCCACGCTTTTTCTTCTGCATGTCAATGAAATGTTGGAGCAAAACTCCAATTTTCATTGCTATGCCGATGATAGTACGGGAGATGCACACTACACTGGCCGTGCAAATGCCTCTCGGACACTTATCGAGGAAAGCAGGACTAGACTTGTGTCTGAAGTCGTGCACTCTCTGGAGCGGGTCTCAGACTGGGGTCGACTCAACTTAGTGCAGTTCAACCCCTCGAAGACACAAGTCTGCGCGTTCACCGCTAAAAAAACCAAATTCGTTGTAGCACCTCAGTTCCAGGGCACTCCGCTCGCCGTTGGTAAGAGTATCGGTATCCTGAGCGTTGACATATCGAACGAAGTGCAATTTGGGAGTCACATTGAGTGTAAGACCAAGTTGGCATCCAAAAAACTAGGGGTGCTTAACAAAGCGAGGCAGTATTTCACATCTGGGCAGCTATTACAGCTTTATAAGGCCCAAATGCGGCCCCATCTGGAATACTGCTCTCATTTGTGGGCTCCCAAATACCAACTTGGTCCACTCGACTCCCTACAAAGACGCGCCGTTCGTATTGTTAACGACCCAGAACTTACTGACAGGCTCGAACATCTGAGCCTGCGCAGAGACATTGGGAGTCTATGCGTTTTATACCGTCTCTACAATGGCGAGTGCTCTGCTCTGTCGAACTGTTCGACATGGTGCCACCGTCTCTTTTCCTACACCGCACTACCCGCCGAAGAGAGAAGTTCCACCCTCACCGACTGGACACTTGGCAATGTTCAACGGTGCGGTTCGTTCCTGCCCAGAACGTGTAAATTGTGGAATGAGCTTCCCTCTGAGGTGTTCCCTCGGTGCTACAATATGGGGTTCTTCAAAAATGGAGTCAAAAGAGTCCTTCAGGGCTGGCAGCGCGTTGGCGACGCCCCTGGTGTTGCAAATGTTCATAGGCGACGGTGACTACTTTCCATCAGGTGGCCCGTCTGCTTGTCTGTCAATCCTTTGACATAAAAAAAAAATCTAATTTCATTATTTTTATTTTCCAGGTGGCATACATGAATAAATTATGCCAAGATGCAAGACATAAATATGAAATTTTGTTGCAACCATCAGCACCAGTTGTAAAGACCTTACGGAGTCTGTACAGAGATGAAGTTGTCGCATCACCTTTTGGATCGCAAACCAATGGTTTCGCGGCGAATACGAATCCAACATCAGTGTTCCGGAGTGCAGTACAAAATGCGTCAGTATTCGACCAAACTCCAAGCACAATTTTCGGGCAAAACTCTTATAATAATGCGTTTGGCCAGCCCCAAGATCAAGCTAAATCTCTCTTTGCTCAAGCCAGCCAAAACGTTTTCAACAACGCTCCAGCGCCAACAAACGTTTATCAGAGCACTCAACCGATAGAAGCAAAATCCATTTTCGCTCAGGCGGCACAAGCAACCCAAAATTCTTTTCCTACAAGTCCACCACCAAGCAATGTGTTTGCTGCAGCGAATATTAATCAAAATGCTTTCCAGAGAGATCCGTTTGTCCAACAAAACACAACACCATTTGGTAACAGTGTTTTTCAAATAAGTGACAAGCCTACAAATAATGCGTTTGGTGGGAATGTGTTTGAGCAGAAAATAGTTGAAGACACAAGTATATACAGCAATTTGGAGGACTTGACAGAGGAGGATGTGGAAATGTTTAAAAGTGATAGTTTTAAATTAGGTTTCATACCTGAAGTACCACCTCCAAAAACTTTTTGTTGATAGGTGAAATGCTGGACATGTTAGTGATGATATTTTAAAAACATTTTATTTATTTTAGTAACAAATAACGAGTCTTAGTCTGGGTTGCAACAATATATTTGTTAAGTTATTGTAGAGAAGGATGTGAAATGTTACAATAACAAATATCTTTGTGCAACCCAGGCTTTATATCAAGATAGTGCTATGTTGAAACCAACTGTAGCCCAAAGCACAAAAAACTGTGCCGTTTTTTAAGGTCGTGTGCCAAGCGTGGCGATGTTTGGCCATCGCTGTTTCAAAATTTTAACGCGGGACAGTTACCCATCCCGCCATTGTTTGGTTGTCTGACTGCGCTAGGGGAAGAATCTTCCTCCATTAGTGGGCGATAGGGTCGTCAAGTCCATAGACCTACGCACGGACGCTTGTTTTTATATTGTCAATATAAGCATTTGTCTAAAAGTTGACTAGCTACATTTACAATTGCGATACTAAAGGTACGATTCCGAACTCCGCTGCACGTAACAATGCCGCCCAGCAGCCCCATATTTCTCTATTTTCTACTGCATTGCTGCCCCGACTTGTCGCGTAGCTCGGAATGTAATCTCACATAAACCAATAGATAATGTATGGAGACCAGTAGTGCTGCGGCAGCACTGTTCCGTGCAGCGAAGTCCGGAATCGTACCTTAAAGTACACGATATATATTTTTTTATGTCATTAATTTGACAGACAAGTAGACGGGACACATGATGAAAAGTGGTCACCGTCGTCTATGAATATTTGCTACACCAAGGAAGTTGCCAACGCGCTGCCAGCCCTGAAGGACTCTTATGATGACATTTTTGAAGAACCCCATATTGTAGCACTGAAGGAACACCTCAGAGGGAAGTTTGTTCCACAATTTACACGTTCTGGGCTAAAACACGAGAAAACCGCTCCGTTGTTATATTGGGTGCCTGCAAAATTAGTTCTATTTACGAACGATAGAGGCGCTGTACCAATCCATACAATGTACAATAGTGGCAAGTTTTTCGCGCTTGGGCTAATGAAGGATTTTAACTCTCACAAAGATGATACATTGAACGTCCTGGAAGTTTTTATTGTTTTTGCCACAATTTAACGAAAAATATACATTCTGATAGGCATATTGTTGATTTATTTAAATATTTCAAACCTCGTGTCATGATTTTAAGGTCTGGCCTCACAGTCGACGTGGCGGGCGTGCTCACGTTCCGCTGGCAGTGTGATCACTACATGCATGAAGCATACAACAAAGCGTCAGCATACCGCTCATGACATATCTCGTCCCGCCCTGTCGGTTCCGAGTTGTATATTTAACGTCTTTCTGGGCGATGTGTGATGTGATGTGTCTTCCATACTATTTAATACTAAACTAATATACGGCAGCGCGACGTTGAGCAGTTGTAATCTACTGTCCGACGTCGCGTTAACGTCCCGTTTTTCCACACCGCGCCGGGTGTGTGGCCAGACCTTTAGTTTTTTTTTTTTGGTAGATATGAGAATAGGTCTTCATTTATATTTAATTTAGCCAAGGCGATACGAAGTGAGTTGAGACCTATGTTTTGTTTGTTTATATTTTGCAAAGTGTTTAAATTTTAGTATAACGATGAATGTTTCTCCAGTTCCAGCATGATTCGTCTCAGTATTGTATCCATATTTTAATTGGTGTATATTTCACTCCTTTTCTAATTCTGAGGTGTATGATACTGGAATTGAAATGGACTGTACTGTATTTTTTATGTACATAGATGATTACGAATCTTTTATTGAAGTACCCACCTAATTTAAAATAAACTGCTATAGTCGAGTTTTTATATTGTTTTAATTCGAGGTCACCAGATTTTGTCAAATATAGTCTGAATTGTAAGATACTATATAAAAGATGTCATCTCCTTGATTTTTACTTGCGGAATATTTTCAAATAATATCAAAGAGATTATTCTCTTGAATGCGTGAGTAATGATAGTAATTCACTAAAGTAATGTATAGACTACTTGAACTAGTGGACGCACACCACCGCCAGCTGTGGACATAGTGAAAAATCTGAGTATATTCATAAATGTTCAGATCCACACTCTCTGTCTACCCAGTACGGGACCTGGCGTGAAGATACACACATGTTCAGATCAAAATAAGCTCATGTGCCCTGTTTTACGACATAACTATTAAAAAAAGAATATTTTGAAATCATTTTGCTGCGGGAAAACAACCGTTAAAATAAAGTAGTATAAAGCATATTTTTTTATTTATATGAGGTCGTTAAATAATGGATTTTGAATAAGTCTTATAAGTAACGACAATGGCAGACAAGCATGCATAGTGTAAACACATATTATATTCACTTTATATTTGTGTCACACGAATGTAAAGTGATTAATGCAGTCTATAGATATCTACACAGAAACCAGAAGCACACCGCGGACACTCCGCCAAAATTCCATACAAACGCTTAATTTGGTCTCTATTACACAGACATCAATCAGTGACGTGTATTTACACGTGCACCTGTGTGCGTAGCACGTAGAGAATACCAAACTTCGCCCATAAGAGGGGAGGAGGTCGGGTGAGGCGGGGAAATCGGGCGGGACGTCGAAGTGTCCATTCTATACGTAGTATTGTTACTTATTCTCTGGTGTAATAGAGACCAAATTAAGCGTTGGTATGGCATTTTGGCGGAGTGTCCGCGATGTGCTATAGACACTAAAACCAAGGTCAAAATGCAGATGCGTCACTACTCCTGAGGCCTAAGGTGTTATGCCTCTGTGATAATATGATTATTTTACAGTTGGTGATAATCGGCTGTCGTAGTTATAAATGATAAGAAAACACATCGGTCTTAAACATATATTTCTTACAACTAAACCAGTATTTGTCGACTAATGGTCGATCTCGCCGAGGTATATCTGTTTGTCGCTGGAGGCGGACAGCATGACGGGCTCGAGGCGGTGGAAGTGCACGTCGTTGACGGCGCCGTTGTGGCCCGGCAGCTTGTATAGCACGCGGCGGGACGTCGTGTCCCACACGTACACGAACCGGTCTGAGGAACCGGCTGCCACCTAGCGAGTTGAAAACGTTCGAAGTGAAACCTTAGCATCGCTGCGATTTTTTAACCGACTTCAAAAAAGGGGGAGGTTTTCAATTCGTCCGGACAGTGCCGCCAAGTTAGATGAAACGGGGTATTTTTAGGGGATTATTATATGTATTATTATTTATTCCTTATTTTTTTGGGAGTATACCCTAGGGGTACAATTTTTTGACGTATTTTTCAGGAATTACCTTGGTAGTGTTCGCATGTATGCTTGAATGCATGCATTTACCTCTGCCTACCCCTTCAGGGGTGAAGTTACGTAAAAAAAAACATGTGTCCTAAGTATTCTATCACATAAAATGTACCTAAGAAACTCAGTAAGGACAGCTCTTTTGAATTTAAGCATAAATCTAATAAAGTAGGTACAGGTTTCGAAATAGCGTAATAAACCTAAATATATTGAAATCTGATTTGAAGCTACCGCAGCTTCAAACCTGTTTTCAATATTTTTATTATTTTAAGTCTGATTTTGATCAAAACAAACAAGTCAAAGATACCTTAGAACCGTCAGGTGACCAAGCGCATCTAAGCAGATTCTTCTCGAAGTTATGTTGATGGCCCGACATGAGTTTGACGCAACGTTCGGAGGGCGCGAACGGGCGCACGTCCCATATCCTCAGGGTGTTGTCCATGGAGTTGGACAGTAGGTACGAACCGTCGTACGATAACGCCATACCTGCGATAGAATGAGCTCTATGACTACCGTGCTATAGTACCCGCTAAGAAATACGACCTAAAGAGAGAGACCATCGGCTAATGTACGGCCCTGTAATTTCCGGCACAGAGGCATAACACCTTAGGCCTCAGGAGTGGTAACGCATTTGCATTTTGACCTTGGTCTTTGTGTGGGTGTCTATAGGCTGCAGTCATCACTTAACATCAATGTGAACTGCATGCTTGTTTGCCACTTCAATTACATAAAAAAAAAAAAAAATCGACTTCGTAAAGCGTTATCTCAGTTGCACACAGCCTACGTAAGCATTGATTTTTTTTAATGTAATGGAAGTGGCAAACACGCGTGCAGTTCATATTGATGTTAAGTGATGACTGCAGCCTATAGACATCCAGACAAAGACCGAGGTCAAAATGAAGGTGCGTTACCACTCCTAAGGCCTAAGGTGTTATGCCTCTGTGTCGGAAATTACAGGGCCGTACATTACCACCTGACCGGAATACGATAGTGCTGAACACTACGGCAAGTATGTTAGGTACACTTTAAAGAACGCGTTACATGTTGGGGAGGTACCCTAAATATTTTTTTCTCATGTTTTTATTCTACCACTTTGTCGGCGTGATTAAGGTGTATACTTGTGCCAAATTTCAAATCGCTAATAATTTTTGCGCTTAACCGCGGATGGACGGACAGACAGACAGACAGACGGACATGGCGAAACTATAAGGATTCTTTGTTTACTACGGAACCCTAACAAGACCATCAACCAACACAGTCGTTATTCATTATAAGGTACATAGCGATCCAACAAGGGTCAATACAGTGATTTACCTTACCCATAGAGCAACACCGGAGGGGAGTAGCTGTAGCGTTTATTACCGATGCAGTCTGTAATTTTTTACGGCGGGAAATGACAATGACAGATTGTGACCCACCATTTACACGAAATATAAATTAAAGAAAAACTATGTTATGAAAATAGAATTCTTAGTTAATAGATCTTTTTTCTGTGTAACTTGAAGTTAATAATTACGTTAAAAAAGTCTTGAATATGGTTGTTCCTAATTAGAATCGCAATCAATTGCGTTACTCAAAATAACAATAAAGTACTTTAAAACGTTCTAACTCAAGTTTTAATCCCTCAAAGTTAGTTTTAATCCAAACATATTATTTTCGTATGTGTAATTAATATACACATTATTTTTAAATAATTACAAACGGTGTTTTTACTATTGAAACGTTGACAATGTAGGTATCGGTCAATATTTCTACTGTCATAGATTTTCGATCTACCCGAAAAACGATTGTACTTAAATAAAATAGCAACAACAAACCTAGGTACTTATATCAAAGAACTGTTCTTTAAATATAAAATACTTTATTTATACTCAGCGTAAAGTTCAAGAAATCAGAATGATTTATACTTCCAGGCTGTATGGACCATGTCTTTTGCCTTACTGTGTGTACTTTACCAAATGTGTATTACTGCGGCCGGGCCATGCATGACATGTCTTAGGTTTACACAAAAACTACAAGTTTAAAAGTGATTAAATGTGTGTGTAAGTAATCAGTGATTAAATCTCAGCAAAAAGAGGTATTTGCCGTGCTGGTAAATAACTGTTTTCAAGTGGGTCAAAGTTCTATATAATTTCTGGCTTTGTCATTTGTGTGACACACACACGCACACAACAAAAATCATCTATAACTACGAAACTCACACCTTGACTTTAAAAATAAAAAAATACGCTTACACTCACAGCCCCACAGTAGGTATAAACCTCTTTCGTGGGTCCCGTCGTACACATACACACACATACACAAACACAAACACCCAGACCCGAAACAAATATCTGAAGGCCATACAAATATTTGTCCCGGTGCTGGGATCGAACCCGCGACCCTTTGAATCAAACGGTCATCTCACATAGCTGGACTAACCGGGTCGTCATTAACAAAATACAAAAACAATTTCACGCACACATTTAAATATCTCGGGCCCACTTGTGCTTGTACTTTGACAGAGGGGAAAGCCTGCATATGGCTACTGCCCTCCGGTCCGCCGGCCGGTGGCCCGTGTTGCTCTAATTGCTCTAATTGCTCTAATTGCTCTATGATCTCACCCACAACTTACCTGTTACAGTATCTGTGTGTCCCTTAATCTTATACGAGACCTGATTGGTCCGTATATCCCAGACTTTGATTATATTGTCCACGCCACCCGATATGATCTTCTCTGCCGTGTCGTTGAAGAGGACTGATGTGACCGGGTATGAACTGTCGAAGGAAGCCACTGGATTCCGTTTTCTGGCGTCCCATAGTTTGATTGTGTTGTCATCTGACCCCGAGACCAGTAGCTCGGGACCTCTTCTTGCTCCTGACATTTTAAGTATAGGATTATTAGCACGAGGATATAGTCAGCTTAACAGCCGAATCTCTTAACTCAGTTTTAAGATAATAAGACTAGTGGCACACCGTGGACACTCCGCCAAAATTCCTTACAAACGCTTAATTTGGTCTCTATTTACCAGACATCAATCAATCAGTGACGTGTATTTACACGTGCACCTGTGTGCGTAGCACGTAGAGAATGTCAACCGTCGCCCATAAGAGGGGAGGAGGTTGGGTGATGCGGGGAAATCGGGCGAGACGTCGAAGTGTCCTGTCTACATATTCTCTGCTAGTGGACCAGAGCCTACAGTTATATTGGATGAAAGCTATCCTATTGCATCCAATTGTGAATCTTAGGCAACCCTGAACATATTTTGACGCACTCAATAAAAGACATCGAAATAAGTTGAGCCTTTTTACGCGACTACCGCACGGCATGTAAAAATTCTGCACCTGATTGCACACATTTGGCACTCGCAAGGCATTTACGAGTATTGTGGCAGATTTGGGCCACCATACCCTTCTTATCCCTTGAGCTTCTTGAGCTTGAGGGTTCCAGTAGGCCCGTCCCACACCGTAAGCGAGCGTTTTACACATCGCTTTGATTCTGAGAGCAACATTTGATCCTGGTGCGGAATCAACAAAAATATCGATTTGACCTCTCAGAAACCAAGTCCAGAAGCTCTAAAAATTCTGCTCCTTCCGGCACACATTTGGCATTCTTAAAGCATTCACGAGTGTTCTGGAATATTTTAGCTACCGTACTAACCTGACACAGAGTTGACGAAGTTGGAGTGTCCCTTGAGCTTCTTGAGCCGGGTGCCGGTGGGCACGTCCCACACGGCGAGCGTGTTGTCCGTCGCGCACGTGTACAGGTGCGCACCGTCCGGAGAGAAACACAGCTCCATTATTGCACCCGTGTGTCCTTTCATCACCATCACGTTTTCACACTGGCCATATACGTTCCATAGGACTGTAATAGATATATTAGAGCGTGAAACATCTACCTTGGATAGCTAGCGTAGACCACAACCTTTAGTGGTAGAGCTCCAGTGACGGAGCTCGCGGGCGTATGAACCACCGCATAATATCCTAATCCATCGCCCTATATATAGTCCTAATCTATCTGCCGTCAAATGGTAGTGTTCAGCACTATCGTGTTCTGGTTAGATGGAAATGTAGTGCGCCATAATAACTATCATAGAGACAACAAGTAAGGTCTCGAGGGTGGCAACTCTACTGCATTTTGACCTCTGTGTAGATGTCTATAGACTGCAGTCATCACTTAACATACTTTTTTAATTTTTTTTTTATGTAATGAAAGTGGCAAACAATCATGCAGTTCACATTGATGTTAAGTAATGACTGCTGCCTATAGACACCCACACAAAGACCAAGGTCAAAGTGCAGATGCGTTACCACTCCTGAGGCATAAGGTTATTCCTCTGTGCCTGAAATTACAGAGCCGTACATTACCACCTGACCGGAACACAATAGTGCTGAACACTACCATTTAGCGGCAAGTATATTAGGTAATGCGGTGGTGCCTACCCGCGAGCTCCGTCACTGGAGCTCTATCACCAGTAGAACTCTCTCTTTGTTCAGTTTTTTTTTCTCTTATTTTGTATCTATAAATGTCATTTTTTCACGATATGTCCAATTATTATTTTGCTCTCTTTCTTCAAAATTCAAATCAGTTATGTCTAAATAATATTTTTTAGAATCCAACTCCTGTAGGCTCTAAACCTTTCATGAGTTGGATCTTACTTATTACAATGAACTTACACACACAGGTATTATCTAGATCTCTGTGAGTACTTACATATTTGTCTATCAAATCCAGCAGATGCCAAGTGCTTGCCTTCTGGATGGAATTTAGCTGTGAATATCTCTCCCTGGTGACCTTCTAGTAACATGATTGGTGCATACAGATTTGAAGTGCGGGGGACCTGGAAACATTTTATTAATATTTCTTTTATCTTCTTTAAATTAATACATTTTATAAAAAAAAATTTTTTGTTTTGATGTCGGTTATCTGTCATAAGACTATAAGAGACCGGAGGGAGGAGGGGATACCAGTTATTGAAGTATAGGTATACGATTAAGTAAAATTTGGATTAGATTGCTACCCCCTTATTCATAAACATAGATTAGATACGTTTTAGCTATAGAATGCTTTGTCCTTGTCAGGTGCATTGTCAAATGTGCAGGATAGAAAAAGACAAAGGAGAGATTAGCAACACTTTAGCTAAAATATGTTTATGAATAAGGGGGCTAATTGTTAACTATGTTACAAAACATACTGTGTGATGGGTTAACCAGTAACGATTTTGCAGGTCCAAAATTACCCATCTCCTTTCACAAGTAGAATATGCTCTCCAGTGAGGTAACTACATATGCTTGAAAGCTTGGCATAATTGTTGATTGTGCAGCTCTAGGATATCCAGCATAACGGCACCCATTCCAGTACTGCTTGGAACGTACTTTGGGTGGTAATCCAAGGTTAAGAAACACTTGTCTATGGGTTTTTTTTTTATCCGAGATCAGTGTGTCTACTTTATGCAAATGAGTTTAAAGCATTTTGAGGTCTATAGGATGTTCGCTACGTATAACTTTAACATGATTACTGGTTTCAAAACATACAAAATATGAACAAGTGATAAATAATTGATTATTGTATCAAAGTCTGATAAAAATACAGGAAAGTTTTAATTTTTGTAAACATAGTTTTACAAGCCGATTATATTAAATATTATAGCAGTGTTGTACCTCGTGTCTTTAGTGTATATATTTAGTGGTACAAATTACATTCTAAAATACACAAAGTTATCTAAAAACAATTTTACCGTAGAGGTTACCACCGCTTTTTCTCTGGTGCCAACGACTGAGATCTCATGGCGAGTTTTCTTGGAAGGTACAATTGAGTAATCATCCGTTTTCCTTTTTAAATCAATTTCAGGCATTTTGGCTACTTTCAATTCAGATTATTAATCAGGAAACCACAAAACAATTCAAGCAAGCAAGCTGTTGTTATGACATTTGTCAAATTTTTTTTTGTTGTTATGGCATCGCTATTACGCATATTGCCAGTGTCAAGTAAAACGATATTTCGTATTTATTTAGGCAGCGTCATGGCAGCGTAAAAGTTAGTATAACATAGTCATCAAGTATAATATGTAAGTATTAAGTATATAAGTTATCAAGTATAATATGTCAGTCAAGTGAGTTACAATCAAGTTATTCGAGTAAAGCGATGGCTACTTTACCAGAACATTTACAATGAAGTTTTGGAGGCAACCCGAAAGGTCGTGTTTTCGCACTGATATTCTATTTCACTATACACGGGCACTGTAATAAAACTATATCAAACAAAATGCCACCAACTTTATTCAATATAACTTAAAAATACACCAAGAAAATGAAATAAAATAAGAGCACCATACGCCTCTTTCAAGGTTCCCGCCAAAACTCCTCATTTGTCAGTTGTCTGTCAATGAATTGGTATAGTGTTGTTGCAATAGTATTAGTCTATCGATAGTACTGTGAACTATCGTGACCCCTAAAAAATTGTCGATAGCGCGATAGTACTATCGAAAATATCGACATGCTGCAATACTATCGCTTATTTTTGACTATCGATAGTATCGATAGTATTGCAGCATGGCATTTTTCAAGGTCACGATAGTTCACAATACTATCGATAGACTATTACTATTGCAACAACACTATACCAATTCTCGACAGTATTTTCGATAGTACTATCGCGCTATCGACTATTTTTCGAGGTCAACTATCGATAGTTTAGCAACACTAAATTGGTACGCTTAGAGAAATTAAAGATCATACAAAGTGTTGTAAGCCATTCAACACTAACAGCGTGACAAATCACACAAAGCACCACAATATAAAGCACGTAGTGCCCATAATGGTAATGATTGGTGGCAGAGCTCCAATGAAAGAGCTTGAAGGGGGATACATACTGAGCTACCCGCATTATCGAATTTGCCTGCAGGTTAGTGGTTGTGTCTGTCCGTTGCTATCAAGTGTTGTTTAGGTGATACTACGGTGGTAGAGTTGCAATGACAGAACTCGTCAAGCGTTAGCACCTCGGCATTACTCGATTTGAAAATTAGTGTACACATACTATACATACTTCGGTTAAACACACCCATTGAAATCAGCTTTGACTTTCTTGAGTTTTTTATAATTTTACGTCCTGTCACTTGTAGGCTTGGGTTGTAACAGGTCAATCGCAATACCTGTTCTTCCTGTTCCTGTTCCGCAGAAATACCTGTTCTCAATATCTGTTATTAAGTACTAGTCTGTTCTTGTTCTAGGCACGGGTTGCCACAACCATGTCAGTATGATGGGATAAAGTGTGATTCTGTTGCGTTCTTAAAATTGAAATATTTACAAAATAAATTTTAACCGTCTAAGTACCTAAATGTAGTATTATTTCAGATTCTCTGCCTAAAATAAACTTACTTCGAGTCTAAAATTTCAATTAAAACCGGTTATTATATAATTGTGCTGTCAATTAAATTCCACTTTTAAAACCCAATTTATTGAAAGTTTTATTACACATTGTTCATACAAGATTGTTGTACGGACAGACGGTTAATTACCAACGTGCGTACCACAATTACTGTGGGAGGGATTATTAATAATACGACTCGTCACAGTTCAGAAAGATATATCCAATTTAGGTTGAGAAATATACAATATTGCCACAATTCTCTACAGCGTCATTTAGGACGTTTTATTAAACATAGTAGCGCCATCTACTAGCCGTTATAGCTAACTATATTATAATACCGTTTACAATTGTACTTAAATTATCAGCCGTTAGTAAAAATACCTTAATTAATCTACATAATAAAAAAAAACATTAAAATATATTTAAAAGCTAAATAATATTTTCATACAAAAAGTAATACAGTTAATTGTTTCAAAATTGTAAAATAATAATATTATTACACTTTATTCTCTTACAATTTATTCGTATCTATTTCCGAACAGAACATATAACATGGCCAGAAACAGGATGACTTCCTCTAGTAAAACTACACATATTTGTCGGATAATAAAATACTAGGTGCTTCTCGTTTTAGCAAGGCTATTCAAATCAGGAATGAGCGAGATGTACTACTGTTAAAGCAATTTTTTTTTTTTTAATCTCCATTTAAAGAGCTTGGTCAAAGACCATGACGCTCTATACGTTCACATGAATTACATTCTTCATTTAAAAAAATAATTAGGAGGCATTTGTCAAATAAGGTTTGTTCCTGCTCAACTGCCAATTGTATTTTTCGGATAAAATACTAGGTGTGTCTCGTTTTAACCAGTGACATTCGTGTAAGGCGGATTGAGACGGATGATGAGAACAGAACAGTGTCGTGTGTATTGGTATTGACTGTTATCAGAGCCTACCTGTTATATGACTGGCGACTGTTACTTGAGCGTATCATAGATTGAGAGTATTTTTAGGAACAGGTATTTGTTAACCACGAGAGCAACTAGTATCTGTTATCTGCCTTCTACCTGTGATTTTTACCTGTTCCGATAAATACGCTTCACCTCTAGTCACTTGTCATAAAGTCATAACATTCAAAACATTGCAAATTTTCGAAAAATGTGATTAAAAATCTAGATTTAATGGACTTAAAACACCAAAAGTTATAATGGAGAAACTACAATTGACTCTAGCCATAATAAAGCCGCATGCGGTAAAGAATCCGGTAGCTCTTTCATTCATAAGGCACGTAATAAAAAACAAATTTGTTGTTGTGAAAACAAAACGGGTTTCTTTAGATGCAGAAACCGCTGGTAATTTTTACAAGGAGCACATGGGAAAGTTCTTTTATAATCGTTTGGTTACATTTATGACGAGGTTAGTATATATTCGTGCCAAAAACTATAATAAAGCTTAAACTAACCATGTTTGTGAGGTGATATAACAGTGTTTCCGGGTTGCTTATATCTTGGCGATCTATACATATAAAAACTAAACTCTACTCCTCTATATCTCAAAAGGGTAGGCAGAGGTAATGGCCTACATTCGAGCATACCTACAACACCCACATTTCACCATTATCTATTTGTCTTGTGGTTATGAGTGGCAGGCCTATTGACATCTCTGGACACATTAACAAACTCTGGATTGACCCTTGCATGCTTCCAAGAAAGGGTAAGGTCCCAATTCCATTACCCCACTTCCCTCAGACTCTGACTAATCGAATCCAAAAGAAATTATAAAGAAAATTCAAATTAATTATTATATTCACCAAAATAACGCTCCATATTTTAAAGTTTTCAATGTACCTACTGTCCTGGTATTTTCATTACGGAGGCATAACATTTTAGGTACATACCACTGGCAAATCAACATTGAGATCTCTGGTTTTATCTGATCACATGCGGTGGTAGAGCTCCAGTGATGAAGCTTATGGGTGGGACACCACTGCATCACCTAAATTACGTGCTGCTAAATGGTAGTGTTCTCTTGAGGTGGTATTGTGTAAGCAACAGTTGTATATCAACTTAAGACTTCAAGGGTGGCAGATCAGATAGAACTGATGAGTTGGCTATTTGGGAAGTTGTCCAGATGGTCCGAAAGGATTTGAGGCTTCAGTATTCACTTACCATCACACTGGATTGGAACAAAGTTTCTCTTCAACTTCTAATGAATCACTTTCACAATCCATTGTTTATTTTTAAAAATAATAAAACAGTTAAATATGAAATAAGTCTAATCCTATACTGGGCCTGCTCCCTATTCAAGCGCTACGCACTATAGCAAATGTGTCGTGAGGATTTTTCGTGACGCTCGCCTAGCCCCCTTAGCCAGCGAACTTCGTTACAAAAATCAATATGAACTGTATGCTTGTTTGCCACTTTCATGACACCATTTAACATTTCCAGTGGCAGCATCGACCTCCACATCATCGGACACATCAATGCAATAGAGTTGTGGCGTAAGATGCTCGGCCCCACTAAAGTGTACAGAGCTCAGTTCCAGGATCCGTATTGCTTGAGAAGCATGTTTGGTATCTCTGATACGAGGAATGTTGCCCATGGTTCAGGTAGAATCTTATTTCCTTCAAACCCTCATGATGTTTGATGAATTAGCGTCACAAACTAAGATATTCTTATTCTTATTAAGGATAGGTATCATTTAAAGCAGTATACCTTTAAGGATGTGTAGTTACGCAAGTCCGATTCGTACTTGGCTGCTTTTTTGTTTGATGAAACAAAACATAATTTATGCCTGTATTCCGTGAATGAGTAGGTCATGTTTGATGAAATCAAAAATATTACGTGTTTTTTTTACGAAACTTCACGCCTGTATTCAGTGTATTCAGGAGACGGGGTACGCAAACGTTGTAACGCGTGCTCAATTGTAAGTTATTGATAGACGCGTAGCGAGCGACTAGTAGCGAGCGAGTAAGTGCTTGTCCAAAAGGGTCGAATTCGTCACGATTCCCACGCGCGAGCGTTGCGTCCGGTAGAGTGTATCAACGCGTGACCGTTAGTGTTGTTGCAATAGTAATAGTCTATCGATAGTATCGTGAACAATCGTGACCTCGAAAAAACAGTCATACTATCGATAGGACTATCGAAAACATCGACATGCTGCAATACTATCGATAGTATCAATACCTAAAAATAAGCAATACTATTGCCAAAGATCAATAGTATCGATAGTATTGTTATAAACACTATCGATACTATCGATAGCATCGATACTGTTGATCTTTGGCAATAGTATTGCTTATTTTTGACTATCGATGCTATCGATAGTATCGTCAAGGCTCAATAGTTTCGATAGTACTATCGCGCTATCGACTATTTTTCGAGGTCAAGTATCGTTAGCGCAACTAACGATAGTTTTGCAACACTAGTGAGCGTTTGGGGACGAATTAAGAGTCTGTCCAGATGAGGAGTTATACGCGCGAGTCCACACGCGCAATGACACTCGCGCGTACCCGAGATACTAGCTCTACATATTTTATATCCTGTAGATGCCTACGCGCATTTCCTCACTTGGTTTATTGAAACACGCGAGTTAATAGAAATAGATTTGAACTCAGGAGTTCGCGCGTTATCTGGATACAAGGCGATCTTAGTATCTGCCTCGGGTTTGGTCCACCATAAGTGAGGCACGTAGCCTTTTTAAAAGAAATAATATTTAATTTACACTTTCAGATTCTACCGAAGCTGCAGAGAGAGAAATAAAATTTTTCTTCCCAGATTTCTCCTTTCACGAGTGGCACAACAATCAAGAGGTCACATACAGGAAGGGTCCTATTATTTTCAACGATCATCTATTCCAGCACGTTAGGAAAATGTAGATAATGCCAAATTTTACCAATGTACCTGGTTTAAAGCAATATTTTAAACAAGTCTCTTCGCCGCTACTCTGTCCATAGGCGCCATAACATTAAACGCGTCAGGTGAATGGTGATGGCAAACAAGCTTGCAGCTCACATCACGTTACAACTGCGGCCTGTAGATATTTACAAAAAAAAAAAAAAAAATAGCGGTCAACATGGAAATGCGATGCCACCCCTGAGGCATAAGTTGTTTTTCCTCTGCGATAATCATTACGAGGCCATGCACACAATTTTTATTATTTAGAATTTTACAGTAGTAATCAGATTAAGTAAAATATATTGCAGTTGCTCTCAAAGTTTAAAGGGAGGATAGTATTAGTCGCCCGTTACGTGACTTTAGTATTTTAGTAACCTTTAGTACCTTTACTGTTGTACAAAACTAATTTATGTTAATTAGTAATTTTGTTATATTTATGACAAAGTCACATATAAAATATAATATCAAATTGAAGCAGTGTTTCATTTCTTATGTATGTTAACAACAAGGAGTTTAACTAGAAGAAAATTTAGGGACATACATTTTTTTGTTTCGGCATTAAAGCAGAGGCGTGGGTGTTGTGGGCCACTGCTGACGGCCTTTCAGTGCAAAAGGCCTCGCGCCTTGGTTGGGCAGCATCAACTCTGCGTAAACAATTTTTTGCCTAACCAAAGTCCAGTTCCTCTGCGAGAACGAATCAGAAATGAGGAGATCCGCATGAGAACCAAAGTTACCGACATAGCTCACCGAATAGCGAGACTTAAGTGGCAGAGGGCAGGGCACATAGCTTGACGAACTGACGGCCGTTGGGGCAGAGGAGTTCTAGAGTGACGACCATGTACCGGAAAACGATGGGAGGCAGGCCTCCCACAAGATGGACCGAGCGATTGCGATTTGCGATAAGTGGTTCACAAGTGACATCGGGTCGTTCAGCCGTGGACATCGACAACGAGTGGCAACGTAAAACGAGTCGATGCTGGTCGGATGCCCGGTGGCCCGGTGTAGTGAGCTAAGCCCTTAAACGCGTCGAACGAGTCGAAGTCAAAATAAAACCGGACAAGTGCGAGTTCGACTCGCGTGGTGAGGGTTCCGTAATTTAAATAAATATTTTCGAAAATATTACAGATTTAAAATGCAGGGACACAGCGGTTACGGTGGTATCGGCAGGGGGGGTTATATTATTAAGAATTTTCGATTTAATTTGAAAACTCAAACTTCTTATAGGTTTTCCAGTAATCTATAGGCAAAGAACTATTCTCCACATTTTTTCAAAATTTTAAGTTCAGTAGTTTCGGAGATAGGGGGGAGGGAGGAATGGTCAATTTTCGTCGTTTTTATTAAATAACTTCAAATTTGTTTATGCAAAAATTATAAAAAAAAATATCTGAGATGCTGACAACAACTTCTTTCATTTGTTACGTCACACGATAGTTTACGATTTTTTTTTTTAAAATTCTGATTTACCCCCGTAAGTAGGCCCCCCTGTTTAAAATTAATTATTTTACTTGACGTGTTCATCTTTGGGTCACCAATTTATCGAGTCAATTACAAATCGGTCGAGTAGTTTCGGAGCAAATTGGCTGTGACAGACGGACAGACAGACAGACAGACGCACGAGTGATCCTATAAGGGTTCCTTTTTTCCTTTTAAGGTACGGAACCCTAAAAAAGCCTCGCATATCCGGACCGAGCGAATCGACCGTACCATAGAAATCGTTACCACTTCCCTTACGCCTGTCGTGCTATTATTTCATGCGATTGTGACGAATAAATTTAATCAAGTCCCTGTCCCATAGCGAACACAATAGCTTTAACAATTCAAATGCTCACATATGATTCATGGGACTGAGCACTAGAATATTCTTTAGAAGTTTATAGGTAAAATGGCTGCAATGTTTGTACGTATGCATCTTCACGCCAAGTCTTTACAGGGTAGGCAGAGAGCGTAGAATGCCCGATATCCCGGGAAGAGATATCCCGGTCCTTACACACATATTTTTTTTATGTAATGGAAATGGCAAACAATCATGCAGTTCACATTGATGTTAAGTGATGACTGCAGCCTGTTGACACCCACACGAAGACCAAGGTCAAAATGCAGATGCGTTACCACTCCTGAGGCCTAAGGTGTTATGCCTCTTTCCCGGAAATGACAGGGCCGTACATAAACACCTGACCGGAACACGATAGTGCTGAATACTACCATTTAGCGGTAAGTAAATTAGGTAATGCGGTGGTGCCTACGCCCGCGAGCTCCGTCAGTGGAGCTCTACCACCAGTAGTAGAGAACATCCCGTGCTTCTTCTACATTCATCATTCTCTTAATACATGCATGCCGATTCCGAAGATTCTTGGACCACTCTCAAACAGTACTCAACCTATTTGGTCAAGGCCGATCAGTCAGATTCCTCCAATGCGTAAATAGAAGCAAAATAGGAAAACAAAAATAACCATGTATTTAAATTTCTAAAAACGCTTTAGAAACACTGTAAACCATACAAATTGCATCTCATTATATTAATTACAAGAAATGGTCTAACATACAATAGTTTAATTATACTAAAATTATCTTGTACGCACACACATCACAAGGTATCCATTAAAATATTTTTTAACAATACAATAACCACAATGAAATGCGTCCCATTTAGGCCGAACGGGCGAAGCTTACCTCAGTATTTTTGGGCTACTTATTTCCTTTAGTTATACATTTCCTAAGAATTAAGTTACAGTAGACAACAATTAATATTACACCTCGAGCCTGCGAAAGAGACGATCGGCTCGTCTCGACTTTGTAGAGCGTTATCTCTGTTGCACACTGCCTACGTAAGCACTGACAGTCCGGTATTTGTCAAAACTTGATCAATATGGTAGACAAACGTCAAATAGGTACGGTGCGAAAGAGAACGCTCTACAGACCCGAAATAAGCCGAAGGACCTAGGAGGGATCCTAGGTTCGATGTGCAATATTTATTGTTGAGCACTGTAACCTATTATTCAATAAATTAATTTAATTTTTTTTGACGTAATAACATCTAACAAATCTATAAATGCCGGCTGCACACACCAAAAAGTGTCACGTTCCGGCGGATACGAGCGTGCGTGCATTTTTTTGATAAGATGCTGAGGCGAGTTCCACCTATTTGCCTATATACAATGCACACCACAAACAGTAAGCTATATTGGACCCATTACACGAGATCAATTTTTTTAGGTACAAAAATGGCATATAGCAGTATCATATAAAAATACATTTCATATTACAATTCTAAATTTAAATATAACATAAGTACAATTTGGAATGTGTAAATAATCGACAATAAGGCACGCTTAGCACAGGATTACAGGACATTTTTAAACTGTACAATAATTTTGAAACATTCCGAATGCTGTGAAAAAATATTTACACATTTCCAACTTCGTCATTCACTCGCCGATCTTAACGAAAACCTTTGGCCTGGAGAACACTTTGATGCCTTCTTCCAACTTGGCAAGTTGTTTCTCAAGCTCCATTTTCTTGTTGCGCATTCTCAGGGTGTCAGTCTTCACAGGCATTTTGTTTAACTCATTCACTAATTCGGCGAAACCTGAAAGATTTTAATCAATACATATAGTAAGACAGTCAAATCGAGTGTGTGTACATTAAATATTTTTTAAAAAAAGTGATAGGGGCGGTTAAAGAAGCGTAACAGAAACCAAAGAAACAATTTTTGGGATTTTTGTCTCTCTGGTACGTTATAACTTCGAAACTACTCAACGGATTTGAACGTGGTTTTAACAGGTGGATTACATATAATTGGGTGCATTGTCAAAACGTTGTTCATTTCGTCAAAATTTGGTTAAGGGAAAAAGAAGTTATAGTCAATTGAAAATTTTCTTCAAGTAGTGCTTTAAAACTTTTAAACAGAGTTGAATGCGGTTTTCATAAACTTATTTAATTTAGATTGGTTGGTACAAGTACTGTTGGTAGAGCTCCAGTGAAGAGTAGAATTTAATAAAATAATTGTTCAGTATCTACGCGGACGAAGTCGTGGGCACAGGTAGTTTAGAAGTGACTTTTCTAATGAAAAAATCGGCCAAGCGCATGTCGGCACACGCGTCGTGTTTCGCTATCACGTCAAAACGGCTGACCCGATTTTAATGAAGTTTGGAGATAGTTCGAGACCTTGCGAAGAACATAAGGCTACTTATTTTTGTTACGAATTCCATGCGGACCAAGTAGCGGGCGAGAGCTAGCTATATTTGACTACATACTATTTCTAAGCATCCGCAACGTCTCCTTTCTCTCAACGTCCGGCAAAGTGACGTGTCCGGGCGGACACATAGCGTCCTCCTCCGGTTTTCCCTCCACTTCCTTAGGGGTCGTGTCTTTCCTCTCGCGAAGGTACTTTGGAAGCACTCCTTTTTGGTAACCTGGAATTATGAAAACAAGTTTTATAATATAGAGCAACACGGGCCACCGGCCGACCGGAAGGGAGTAGCCGTAGCGTTTATTTAAGTTTATTACCGATGCAAAACAGTCTTGTCATTTTTTGCGGGAAGCAATTTGTGCGACACACACAACAAAAAACGTCTATTGAACGAAACTCACAATTCGACTTTAAAAAATACATAAACAATTTCGCGCACACATTTAAACATCTCGGCCCACTTGGGCTTGTACTTTGACAGAGGGGAAAGCCTATATGGCTACTCCCCTCCGGTCCGCCGCGGCCAGTGGCCCGTGTTGCTCTATGATTTATAACAAGTGCTGCAATATTTTGGTAAGCGACCGCCAATTCTCCTACACTAATATTATAGAGCTGAAGAGTTTGTTTGTTTGTTTGCTTAAACGCGCTAATCTCTGGAACTACTGGTCCGATTTGAAAAATTCTTTCAGTGTTAGATAGCCCATTTATCGAGGAAGGCTTTAGGCTATATATCATCACGCTACGATGACTACGAGAGGGTAGGTAACATTGCAACCGGGCGGGACGCTAGTTCTACAATATCTTGATCATCACTCCATCCGAAATACGTCCACGGCTGGACAAAGACGCCAACAAGTGTTGCGTGTCATTAGGGGAGAATATGCCATAATCGCAACGCTTGCCAGGCGGATTGGCGATCGCAGTGGTGGTAGTTTTATCGCGGGATGCTGCTGCACAGCCCACATCATTACATTTACTACCACCTTATTAGAATGGCTGACTGATTGCACTAGCCGAAGAATTCTCCTCCACTAGAGCGTGATGGGGTCGTCAAGTCCCAACGCCTTCATATGGGAACACAATGTTACTTGATTTTCAAAACTCTTTTTTTATGTCATAAAGTGGCAAACAAGCATGCAGTTTACATTGATGTTAAGTGAAGACTCCAGCCTATAGACATTCACACAAAGACCAAGGTCAAAATGCAGATGCATTACCACTCCTGAGGCCTAAGATGTGCCTAAGTAATGCCTTTGTGCCGGAAACTACAGGGCCATTACGTCATTAGCACCTGACTGGAACACGATAGTGCTGTACAGTACCATTTAGCAGCAAGTAAATTAGGTAATGCGGTGGTGCCTACGCCCGCGAGCTCTGTCACTGGAGCTCTACCACCAGTAGATAGCATAAAGGAACACAATATTACTTGATCTTCAAAAGTCATTGATTCGTCTTTTAAAATGCTTCTTACATCATTATGTGGTACATGTAATATTTTTATGTAATGAAGGTGGTAAACAAGCATGTAGTTCACATTGATGTTAAGTGATGACTATAGCCTATAGACACCCACACAAAAACCAGAGAACAAAATACAGATGCATCACCACCCCTGAGACCTTAGTTGTTTTGTCTCAATTATAAACTGTAGGCTGCTGTCATACGCTACGATGACTACGAGAGGGTAGGTAACATTGCAACCGGGCGGGACGCTAGTTCTACAATATCTTGATCATCACTCCATCCGAAATACGTCCACGGCTGGACAAAGACGCCAACAAGTGTTGCGTGTCATTAGGGGAGAATATGCCATAATCGCAACGCTTGCCAGGCGGATTGGCGATCGCAGTGGTGGTAGTTTTATCGCGGGATGCTGCTGCACAGCCCACATCATTACATTTACTACCACCTTATTAGAATGGCTGACTGATTGCACTAGCCGAAGAATTCTCCTCCACTAGAGCGTGATGGGGTCGTCAAGTCCCAACGCCTTCATATGGGAACACAATGTTACTTGATTTTCAAAACTCTTTTTTTATGTCATAAAGTGGCAAACAAGCATGCAGTTTACATTGATGTTAAGTGAAGACTCCAGCCTATAGACATTCACACAAAGACCAAGGTCAAAATGCAGATGCATTACCACTCCTGAGGCCTAAGATGTGCCTAAGTAATGCCTTTGTGCCGGAAACTACAGGGCCATTACGTCATTAGCACCTGACTGGAACACGATAGTGCTGTACAGTACCATTTAGCAGCAAGTAAATTAGGTAATGCGGTGGTGCCTACGCCCGCGAGCTCTGTCACTGGAGCTCTACCACCAGTAGATAGCATAAAGGAACACAATATTACTTGATCTTCAAAAGTCATTGATTCGTCTTTTAAAATGCTTCTTACATCATTATGTGGTACATGTAATATTTTTATGTAATGAAGGTGGTAAACAAGCATGTAGTTCACATTGATGTTAAGTGATGACTATAGCCTATAGACACCCACACAAAAACCAGAGAACAAAATACAGATGCATCACCACCCCTGAGACCTTAGTTGTTTTGTCTCAATTATAAACTGTAGGCTGCTGTCATAACTTAACATACAATGTGAACTGTATGCTTGTTTGCCACTTTGATTACATAAAAAAATAAATATTAATTACCTGCAGGCAGATAAGGATCCTTGTCTTTCCTTTCTAAAATGGCATTCAATCGACTCCTGTTCCTTTCTTCTAGCAAATCATCACCAGCTTTACGAGGTGTATGTGGCATAGTAGGGGAGCTCCTATAACGGCCGGAATCACCACTTGCCTTCAGCTTGGAGTCACTGTCCTCACCTTCCTTCGTAGGATACAACAACGTTAATTTGGTGCTCTCGGTTAATTTCTGAGAGAGATTTGATTCTATTGTCTGACACCCAATATCTCGCAACCGGCCAGACGAATCTGATGACTTTGCATCTTCATCAGAAGGTTCTTCTTGTGTTTTCTGCCTCAACTCTTTTCGTTTCAAAAATTCGGCCATGTCACCTTTTTTTAAGCGTAAGTCCGGATGCTTCTTTCGACAAGTAGATGCACTGTTCTTTCCAACATTAAGCGTAGCTTTTCCACTTTTATTTGATGGTGAGGACTTGACCTGGCTCAATGGAGTGCCAGTGGTGATCGAGTTTGTTAGTCTTGGAGGATGGACAGGCTTTAGAGCGAATTTGGGTTCCTTAGGCGACTTGCCCTGAATATATTTCAGTTGTTTCATATTTTCCTTTATGAAGTTCTTTTTTTGTTCCTTTTCTGCAATAATATCAGAAATTAACTATGAAATGAATTGCAGATATTCTAAAATCATTCGATACACAACACAAACAACAGAAAAGTAAAGCAAATTAAATCTCACTGTTTTTTCGTATTTTCTCATTTGGCAATGATGCCTGAAGTGCTCTAGAGTCTTTGTTATAATATGAATTATTGAAATAATGAGTTCTTGGTACACTAAAATTAATAAATTGGTACTTACTTGGTTCGGGAAATATTCCTTTCAAAGTATACATTTTAACCAATAACAACAAATGCTTAGAACATAAAGTAAACACTCATCATTTAGCGTCCATTCTTAATAATTCACTGTTCTAAATAATAGTAATTCGGTACATTTTGCACTTTAGATTGAATGTAGAAAAAATAATTCAGCGGTCTTGTTTTCTGCGGTCGGTTTTTGTCACTTTTATTTTTAAACAACTGTCAACCGTCAGGTCTATAGACAATATTTGTTTCTGGCCGTTTTTGTTTTCAATTACATTTTATCAATTTCATTTATAAATTGAATAAAAAATGCTTTGCGCTTTTGAGTTTAATGGTACCTACGTAACTTGATAAAGATTGAAATGACGTATAATGCATGGGCAAGTAAGCTTATAGGTAGCAGTTATTGATAAAACTCCGTTATCACGTACCTAACATTTTTCGATTGATATTATCAAAATCTATCACTCTATAAGTAGATGATAGTAATCTAAGTAGTCGTATAATCTTTCTCACTCAAATATAGGAATGAAACTTACTTATTCTGATTCTATCAGACAGAACTCGACCTATCGAACATCTATCCTATTAATTAGATAAGTAGGTACTAAAAGGTACTGTACATAATAATAATAATAATATGGGGTCAGAGCAGCTTGCGGCGAGCTGTTGGTGAGTAGCGACACCACCCCCTACCATCATCTCGAGTTCCTCCGAGAGAACTGGGCTCCGCCTCGTCCGCCACACAGAGGTACGGCCGGACAGAGCATCAGGTTTCTCACCTCAGGCTTGCCTTCGTTGGCCGCTCAGAGCCGCCAGGCCGCTAGAGGTATGGCATTTGCAGAAATTTAGATAATAGGCTGTTGTCTAAATTTCTGCAAGAGCCATACACTCGGGGGTGGAAGTGTCTAAAGGCATAATAGCGGGGAAGCCCGCTCCGAGCTCGAGATTACTCGCTCGTGATGGTGAAACCGGGGCCACACCTCTCGACACCCCCAGCCTCTCTCAACAGTGTTGCCCCCCGTCGACCATCGGGTTGGCTGTTTGGGGGGCCCACTAAGGAGAGGCGAGTCACCACCTGCCTAAAGTAGGATTCGATAATGTGAGATGTTGAATATGGGCAGGTGCCGGATCTCACTCCATAGGCCCAGCCAGCTAGTCCCCCCAGTTCACCCACATAGCCCAATGTTTGGCGAATCACATAACATTACAATAGTCCCATTATATTCTGCGGTGTCTGTCTGTGCCTGTATTAACTATTGATGCAGTCAGAGAGAGGTCCCGCTGAATATAACCCATTACAAAGTAGATCAAAATTCTCGAAAGGGCCTCTACGTGTTGGATCCCCCAACTCCCCGCGCAAGCCTGACAAAGGTCCGGGGTTCAAATTGGACCCCGTGCTGACGAGAGACATAATAATATTAAATAAATATACATTACATACACGGTTTGCTATCCGTATAGTTACATGAGCTTAAGGTAGTGCATTTATAAGTAGAGCATTTTATACGTTGTATTTTATTTACGGGTAGTCCTCAGAGTAGGTAATCCAAAGATTCCGAAATATGGCAGTGAGTTCATGTGCCACCAAGGAAGTTGTATTATTATTAAGTAATCAGAGGCTACAGCCATCGACCATCATCAATGATAAAAATTTATTGCAATTTATTGACAATGTCTTAATTATCAGTTGTCAGCAACTTAAAATTCATTAGACTGCAATCGTAAAATCGTAAATCGCATTTTTAGTATTTTTCAATTGAAGATAAATTTATAATCATGACAAGTAGCGCTGGGAAACCAGTTCCTACTATGGGCAAGTACAGACTGTCTCGCAGGGGTAAAAAGTTGCAGATGAGCGACGACCAAAGGATATTGCTTGCTTTACCTAAAGATGTGACTGAACGTACATGGTAAGGCAAAAGACTGTTCACCTTCATTTCGCCGAAAGACGACCAGCGCTGGACATACTTAAGCCTACTAGAGAACGGATCACGATAGTGCTGTACACTACCATTTGACGGCAGATATCTATACAAATAAATAAAATTGGAGTGTCTGTTTGTAACCGTTTTTTACTCAATGCATTTGTATGTATACACGGTACATATACCAAAACAACATTTTTTTCAATTTTTGTCTGTGTCTTTCTGTCTGTCTGTCTGTTTGTTCCCGCTAATCTCGGGAACGGCTTGACCGATTTCGACGAGATTTTCACTGGCAGATAGCTTATGTAATAAGAAGTAACTACTTTAGGCCACTTTTATACTAGCTGCGGCCACGACTTCGTCCGGGTAGATACTGAACATTCATAAATTCTCACGCGGACGAAGTCGCGGGAATAGCTAGTACATAATAAGTAGGTAATGCGGTGGCCTATGTCCTTAAGCTTCAACACTGGAACTCTAACATTTATTTTATCATCATGACGTAAGTAGGTACTCAAAAGAAGTCAGAAAGATATAAAATTTAGAAGAGGATGTAAGATAAACCTAATTTCATTTTGTTCTTGTAATTCACTTTTGGGGTCGGGGTTTGTACAATGTACTTTTAGATGTACATTCACACATCCCTGAAGCAGCAGACCCTGGAGCCTATATGGTCTAAGAACAACAAGAAATCAATTGTTATTTTTTTCTGGCAGCTTGTGGGATTTCAAAGACGGAAACAAGTATTTATTTATGTAATGAGAATGCATTTGTGTTCTTTATTATAATACTAGTTGACCCGGCAAACTTCGTATTGCCTCACTGTGAACTAATGTGTCATAGGTCTGATAGATACCTACGGACTATTTGTATAGGACAATAAAATTGTGGTTTTTGCTATTTCCCTTCAATTCCTGGACCTTCCATGGACCAAAAATCATTCAAAACGAAAATTAGCCAAATTCTCGAGTTTTAGCGAGACTAACGCACAGCAATTGATTTTTATATATATAAGATATATAGATTAGGCTGTATTTTATATATTACGAGAGCTACTTCCTTTATTTTTTCATCAAGAAAAAAAGAGATTGCATTGAAAAGTATTGTTACTGGTGCCCCTCCCTCCAAGACGGAACTGCGTGGCTCGTAAATTGCAGTAGTCGGTGAGCCCAAGAACGGATTTTAGGATTTACTCGAGCGCATCACATTAAGATCTGGAAGATACCTAGCATCGTGTAGAGTAGTGTAGAGTATTTCTACCAAATCTGAGGTTTCTATATAGGGTCGCTCCCTTAAGGGAGTTGTTAAAATTTTTCAAAAATTTAAGATTTTTTAAGCCAAAAATTCCTTTCTTGGACTCTTTTACTAAAAGGACAATACTTCTGGATACAAGTGTTAACGGATACACTTTTGGTTGATCTCAGGGCTGAAATTCTCCACAAAGAAGAGAACGATTTGTTAATATTTGATATAAGAGAAGAGATATTAGAAGAAGCAATGTCTATCTGCTACGAGAAATATATGGAGAAGCAGACTGTTTACTTCACAGCGCATTGTGCGGCTAAAGCCTGGTTGAAACTTATTGATTGGTAATATTATAATCTGTTTCAGTATTCTTCAGTAAAGTTAGACTAGAACCTTAGATGTCTTGACTGTACACTGATTTAATATGAAAAGGCTTGTGGATATTATAAAAGTTGTAATTTGCAACATCAGGCACTTCTATCGTCACGACCCCGGCGAAGACCCGAGCGCGTACCCACCATGCTACATCCCTAAACGTCGGGAATCCTGGATACCTGATGAACTGCCCGATCCATCTCCGAAGGACACATGGTGCAGGCAAGATCTTCCTGTGATGGAGGACACATCTGATGAGGGTCTGAAGAAGTGGCCCAGCAGCTCCTCAATTGATGTGCCGGTTGTGGAAGATATACCCAAGGAATACTGGTATATTCTTTGTCATCTTAAACTAATCTACAGTATCCAACAATAAATATTGCACATCGACCTAAGGAAGAATACTTCGGCTTAATCGGCTTAGTTTGATATAGAACGGACACTTCGACGTGCTACGCACACAGGTGCACGTGTAAATACACGTTACTGATTGATGTCTGTGTAATAGAGACAAAACTTTAAGACTTATTACACGGCACGGTATTCGGGGTACGACAGCAAGGGTCAGGGTAGTGTAATGACATTTAGGGAGTTGGGCCTCTAATTAGGGCGACGGGAGCGGCCCGTGTATTTGTACTGTGATTGAGTTAGGGCGCTGTCGACCGGATAGTGTAATAAGCGGCAACCCGGCGCGAGGGCACGCCCACCCTTTCTGCCGAACCCTGAACACCATGTCGTGTTATAGCCTTTTAAATTATTACATATCCTCTGACCAAACTAAGCGTTTGTAAGGAATTTTGGTGGGGTGTCCGCGGTGTGGTTCGGGTCCGAAGAGCGTTATCTCTTTCGCAACTTACATATGTGACGTTTGTCACATATACCGGACTATCAGTGATTACGTAGGCAGACTAGGCAGTATGAAGTAGAGATAACGCTCTACGAAGTCGAAACTAGCCGATTATTCCTTTCGTAGGCTCGTTGTACAACATTTATTGTTGGGTAGGTACTGTAGTTTTGTTAGGTTAGCAAGTGAAGCAATTTTATTAGCTTAAAAAACGTGTCCGGTTTTTTATTTAGGTACATAGTTTTTGGTTTACTTCCTACTTTTTTAAGTAAGGCAAATGATAAACGAGCATGCAGTTTACAGGGATGTTAAATGTTAAGTATTGACTGCAGCAGAGCTCATCAACACAAAAACCAGAGATCAAAATACAATTGCGTTATCACTCCTGAGACCTTAGTTGTTATGACTCTTTGATAGTTAATACGAGGCATATATACCATCTAACTGGAACACGATAGTGCTGCACACTACTGACACTACCACTTGGCGGTAGATAGATTAGGTAATGCGGTGGTGCCTACGCCCTCGAGTCTCTACACTGGGACTGTACCAGTGAAACTTGTACATTGTTTTCCGATAACTTCCTACTTTCTATATTATTTATGGTTTAACTGGTAGAGAACGCTTTAAGCGTTAAGTTAGCCATTTGTAACAATATTGTATGTGTATTGTGACAATAAAGACTTACCCCCTTATTCATCAACGTACATACGTTTTAGCTATAGAATGCTTTGTCTTTGTCAGTTGCATTGTCAAATGTGCTGGATAGAAAAAGACAAAGGAGAGATTAGCAACAATTGAGCTAAAATACGTTTATGAATAAGGAAAGAAAGAGAGAAAGAAATATTTATTTTGACACACAGCGAGACACATAAAACAGAGAAAAGACAACACAAATTCTAAAATTAATTAAACGTAATATGTGTCTCACGGCTGTCAAAAAGGTGTCCTGTTCAGCAAATGTCAGGTTAATTAATAAATAAAGGAAGTTCCTACTTAATTATTCTGCATTTTAGAACTACACTTTCAATCAAAAAATGGCCGGCTTTATAAATCAAAATAATACTTAATCAGCCATAGTACGACAACCACAGGAAGAAGTAATGCAGATGGCTTTGTAAATAAAATCAATAATTTCAGCTTTTATAATTCATTGTTCAGGTTCCCAGGAAAGGTGAATCTACCATATTACGAAGTTGATTCAGAAAAATTTACGAAGACTTCAAGCTCGGTAACTGACTATGTAAGATAATAATTTATTATCCGCGTCTCCACCGGGCTAATGGGCTCACGAGCCACATTCAGACGAGCGGTTCGGCCGAGGCTGGCTCGCGAGGTAGCCTCGTTGTCTACCGGCGACAGTCGGCGACGTCCTCGTTGTCATCAGTTCGACCGAGCAATTTAAAATGGTCCATAATAATATTAATGAAAGCTTCGTACTCGCGAGCCAAGCCATTACCGTCCGCACACTGAGGGTCCTTTGAGCCTTTGAGTACGCGCGCTTTACCGACCCCTTATAGCTCGGCGCCGAGGCATGCTCAGGCGAGGCACCGTGGGCCCGCACAACTCCGAGGCCATATCCTCACCGACCGAGCATTGCGCTGACGAGGCTGCTTCCCCCGAGCACGTCCAGTGGAGACGCTGTTATTTACCTTTTAAATTCTCATATTACCTATTATATATTCGTGGATTGTACTTTTGCTCTAAATAAAATTTAAGGCGCAGAATAAATGGTTTTCCGTTTACAGGAATCGAATGAGTACTCCCGAAGTTCGGAGCCGATCATTGCAGAAAGCGAAGTATTGCAGAAAGTTACTGATTACAACGACGAGGTTCTGTCTCCGAAGGTATATGAGTTTTAATTTAATTGATGGTAAAGCAGAAAATGAAGCTGGCGTAGTGACGTGATGGTCCCACCGCCCACTAGTTTTAAATATCCTCTTCCAATAGAAGAATTTTCTTCTATTGGAAGAGGATTCTTCCACTAGTGCAGTCAGTCAACCGAACAATGGCGGTCAAACCATTCCAACGGGGCGGTAGTAAGTGCAATAACGCACGATAGGCAGCCAGCGTATTGCGATAAAACTACCGCCGCTGCGATCGCCAAACTGCATGCCAAGCGTGGCGATTATGGCATATGCCCCTTATGGGGAGGCTATGGTCCAACAGTGGACATCTTTCGGCTGCTATGATGAAAGCAGAAAATCACCTGTCTCTGGTTCTATTTTGTCACTATCCATAGGTTTCCTAGTGCCACTTTGGAGTTTGGTAACGTGCCGTTGTCGATAGGCTCGCCAGTTGTAACATGGTTCAAAAACTTGTGTTCATAAATGTATGCATTTATATCTGCCTACCCCTTCGGAATAACAGGCGTGACGTGACTATCAAATCAATTCAAATGAGGTAACCCGAAACATCGCCCGGCAACACCATCACTCACTATAATATTTTACATATTCACACGCAGTGTTGCCAACAGCATGAAATAGCGATATTCGGTAAAAATAATCCGACCACAGAGTCATGTCAGTGTGCTAGAATATTAATAGATTGTTGTCTACCCCCATTATCCATGGGGTTGCAGGTAAAATAAATGATTTTGGGCCAAGATGAATTGATGGTGAAGTTACTGTTGATTTATAGTCATGCGCTTTTCCTTAATAAGACCCGGCTTCGGGATATGTAAGGTTGAAAATTAATAATGATGTAAGAAAAACTTAGCCATATTTTATTTATCCATAAACTCGGCTCTGTCTCGGTTATTTCCGTTGGATATTACAAAAATATCACGATTTTCTTTAAAATAAAAGTGGATGTGAAACGGATCGTACTCGAGAGGTTCCATATCAATCGTACAAATAGCTAACATTTATAATAATAACTGAAACTGCTTTATTTGCTACAGTCTTGAGACATGACAAAGGTAGGTAAGTACCTACATTTTAACTTAGGCATATCTTAAACATAAGGACTTAAAAAACATTACCGTAAAAAACACAATTATAAAAAAAAATGGTACATATCTAAATAAAAATATTAAAAAACAAAACCTTATTACTAACACAAAATACCTAATAACGACTAACTTACGTAAAACCCGCCTACGGTATGTCTCACGGCTGCACCAAATAGCCTCGAGTTCAGCAGATGCCAGTCCGGAGCCTGACGCTGGTTTTCAACTGGAGGCTATCGGGTGACGTACGGATCCCACGTCCACGGCTGTTGGAGGAATAGTAATAATATAAAATAATTGATTTATATCAGGCAACAAATTTAAATGTTTTTTTTTTATGTAATTGAAGTGGCACAGCAAGCATGCAGTTCGCATTGATGTTAAGTGATGACTGCAGCCTATAGATACCCACCTAAAGACCAGAGGTCAAAATGCAGATGCGTAGCCACCCCTGAGACCTAAGTAGTCATGTCTCTGTGATAGTTATTACGGGCCATACATTGCCATCTAACTGGAACACGATAGCGCTGAACACTACCATTTACCGGCAGATAAATTAGGTAATGCGGTGGTGCCTACGCCCTCGAGCTCTTGCACTGGAACTCTACCACCAGTAAAACCTACTCAGTTATTTCTTGTCCCATGTACCTAATAAGTTGGCGAGTCTACTATTTATATCTCCGGGCACATTACCACTTCGAGTGTGTCACTGAGAGACTTCCCAAAGCCGTATCAATACCAACAGCACTTATCCCCATTTGGGGATCCAACACAAGCCTCCAGCCAGTGGCGGACTTACAAATTTGCCGCCAGTAGACTATTCAATATTTGCCGCCCGTATATTTTGATATCGTAGTAGTCCACAATCATATCAATTATATTCTCTATCAATAAAATTCCAACTTTATGTTTTAGGCTTCGTCGTCCTTGTTACATCAACTATTTTCTATGGTTAGAATCATTGAAAACTAGGGCCTGAATCCATTGATATACAAAAAACCCTGAATCTTGATAATTTCAACAGTCAATTCAAACAGTCAATTTCAAAATTATGAACTAAATCTGCCGCCCCTTAAAATTTGCCGCCCTAGGCTCCAGCCTACTCAGCCTGCTGGTAAATCCGCCACTGCCTCCAGCGTATCTAATGTAGCGGTACCTAGCTGCTACCACTACACCACACCGCGGACACTCTGCTAAAGTTATCTATAAGTTAAGTATCTTGTTTAGCTAAAATTATTCTTTTGCACCCAAACGATTATTTTATCCTGGCAGGAGATTTCAATTTACCTAATATTTGGTATTAAATGGTACTAATTACATGGTACGATTGAGGTCCTATTCAGCACAAACGCAGCACAGCTGATGTGCAACAGATTTATGTAATTTATCTGGTTTAAAACAATACAACACAATCACAAACATCAAAAACAACACATTAGACCTTATTTTCAGTAGCATATACATACGTCACTGTGGGAATCCCCTTGTCCTGGAAGATATCTATCACCCCTGTCTAGAGTTCGATCTTTCAAATATACTAATTCGTAATTTTCATCAAAAACCAATAAAAAAGCCAGATTTTTATAAAGGAGACTACGTTAAAATAAACGCTCACTTATCTGAAGTCGATTGGAATGACACTCTCTCAGGTAACAATATTGACAGTATAGTAGAAGCTTTCTACAAAATCTTATTTGAAGTCATAAAACTATTCGTTCCATTGAAAACTAAGATGGGGTCATCTTTTCCTTCGTGATATAGTAAATCCTTAATTCATATTGTTAAAGAGAAACTCGACAAACATAGGAAATGGAAATCATATAATAATCCCACAGACTATGATGAATTTGCGATTCTACGATCTAGGCAAAAATCCATTCAAAAGAAATGTTATGATGCATACCAACAGAGTGTGCAATTTTATATACATAAAGATCCCAATCATCTTTGGACGTACTTGAAATCACTGCGAAAAAGTAAATCTAGCTATCCTAATAGTCTAACACTAGGCGATAACACCTACTTTGATGAAGCGTCAGCCTGTGAAGGATTCAGTCAATATTTTGAGAGTGTATTCAGGAAACCCGACACCCATCACATTACCACTTTGCCACCACTTAACACGACAAATACTGAAGGTCAATCGAAAATTATTATAGGCGAGAACGAGGTACTAAAACTACTTAAAACTCTGCAAGAACGTAAGGGACCTGGCAGTGACAATATCCCCCAATTTTTCTAAAACGGTGCGCCAGGGCCTTAGCTAAACCACTCGCATTGATATTCAATCTGTCTATTAACCATTTTTCCATATTCTTTCCATTTTTCTTTAAATAAAATATATTTCAGAAGCATGTGTTAATGCGAAATAATATAAAACAATGATTATGATGATGTCAAACCTTTGAACCGTCTACAGGAGTCAGCATTGAGTGCTTTGAAGACCACAACTCCCGTGGAAGGCTCGCTCCGAGGCGCTGGTGACTCGACCGTCGACCCGTTGAGACCAAAACGAAGACAGACCAAAAGCAAGCTGTTTAGTAAACCAAGGTATGACACGTTTTACGGACCAGAAGCCTTAGAGCAGTCATACTCTTATTAAAACCAAAAGGAGATGTTCCAAAAATGAGCTTGAGCGTGCACCTTGTACGCTATATTGAGAGAAGCATCACATATTACTAAATCATTTTCACCTATTCAAATCGGTTAACCTTCAATTAATTGCCGTAAGTATATTTCAAAAACAAGACAGGCAAGCATCAATATGGTGACATATTGTTGTCATACAAAAATAAATAGGTATTTCCGACAAAAAAAGCAACGATTCAAAATTTAAATTTCAAATTATTTTTTGAGTATTTTTCCGTGAATCTACGTAGGCATTTTTTTCTAACCATTGATATAGTGTAGGTACAAGGCGCGGGCTTAACATGGAACTTATCCTTTGCATATCTCGACATTTATTAGACGTTAAAACAGAGTAAGATTCTTTTTTTAAATACGCTTACACACACAGCCCCATAGTAGGTATAAACCTGTGTCGTTGGTGCCGTTGCACACATATAACACATACACAAACACCCAGACCTGAAACAAATCGGTATCTGTAGGCCATACAAATATCTGTCCCGGTACGGGTTTCGAACACGCGATACCTCAAATCAAACGGTCATCTTACAACGCTGGACTAACCGGGTTGTCGTGAAATGCCTTAAGAGATGGTGGTATTGTTCCTGAAACTTTTTAATTATTTTACAGCATTAGTGGAAAATCCAAAGGCATCCTCCCTCCGTTAGACGGAGACTCGAGGTCGCGTCTCAGCATCATTTCGGACTGCCGCCTCAGAAACCTAAGGTACATGATATATTTTTTTAAACTATGTACGATACAGTACTTAAAAATTAATATTGCACATCGAGCCTCCGAAAGAGACGATCGGCTCGTTTCGACTTCGTAGAGCGTTATCTCTGCTGCACACAGCCTACGTAGGCATTGAGAGTCCGGTATTGGTCAAAACTTGATCAATATGGTCGACAAACCTCAAATAGGTACGGTGCGAAAGAGATAATGCTCTACAGACCCGAAATAAGCCGAAGTCTCCTTCCTAGGTTCGATGTACATTATTTATTGTTGAGCACTGTTTATAGTAGTAACTATGTACCTATAAGACAATTTATAGTACTTCTAGGAATTGCAAATGAAACTATTGTGTTTCTCTGAAAAAAATCAAAGATTTATTTTAAAATTTTTACACAATAATTATAGAACAGTTTTACGACATACAGTGTTAAATATCTTACCTGAAAAAAAATCAAAGAAACGTCAATTAAAGTTATTATTTGAATTGTCAATTTTCTCTTTACATAATTATGTTTTATAACAATTAATCATTCTCTCTAATCTTCAATAAAATCTTCTGTGTTCTTTAATATTATTTTGAAAATAAAAATAAAGGCTGTACAGAGATAGTAAACACTCCTCAGATAGACATTAAAGAATTAATATTCTTTACATACCTAAATATAATAAAAACGATAGATATCTATTGTGATATCTACGCTACAATAAAGTACTATGGTACCTAAATAAAATTGTCGTACATATTATAATAAGAGTTTTTCAATTTCAACAAAAACTCTTTATGAAATCCCTCAATATATTTACGACAGTAATTATATTTCTATGAGCTAACCCTTTTAACATCCCACAATGTCTGTGGGAAGTCGTGGTGCGCACGTGCAAAATCACAATGGCGGACATGTCAAAGGATCTATGGATCAAAGATCTATTCAATGACCGATTAAAAAACATGACCCGTGCGTTGACCCAGCATTGTCTCGGCATCTGAATCTCATGAAAAGTAAGAAATGCGACGAGGGTGAGTGTTGGGGACAAAAAAAACTCGAATTTTATTAAAACCATTCATGTATTTTATGCGTACGCGCATGTTTGACACTTGTGTTGAGCGAGTAGGGTTGTCGTTTTGCGTGTTTGGAGATTTTTTTAAAGTGATGGAATGCCAAGCATTCAGTTCACATAGATGGTAAGTGATTCCGTTCTATACAAATATAACTAAGGCTTTCTCTTGGGGCCTAAGTTATTTAGGCTCTGTGATATAAATTACGATATCGTCCACCAGCATCGCCTAGCCTGATCCTAGTGAACTCGGGAGTTCATCAGAATCCCCAGAATGCATATGCATTTTTTTCACGATAGTCTGATTGTCTAGTATGTACCTACTTTTTTTGTCATGAAGTTGCAAACAAGCATACAGTTCACATTGATGGTAATCGAAAACATTAGCCTATAAACATCTACTTACATAAAAACCTTGTAAAAAATTTCAGTCTACATAGATGCATTGCCACTCCTGAGGTCCAAGCTGTTATACTACTATGCCGAAAATTACAGGGTCGTTAGTTTGCTGAAAATATCTAGTGTGCTCACAAAAACAATCTTTAATTTAGTGTTATTAATATGACAGAGATAGGTATATAAATAAAAATGAATTGCTAAATGTGTTGCTAAGAGTAAAACTCGAGAACGGCCGGACCGATTTCTTTAACTATTTTTGTGTTGTATTTATTATTGTACGGAGAAGGTTTTTATGAACGAAAAAAAAAGGTAGCGGAAAATTTAAAATTTAAATAACTTTTCTAATGTAAACCATATAGTGCTTGACATAACGGTTAATCGTCAATTGTAGTTTTAAACAGTTGGATCGGCAGGAATTGATTGAAAATGGCATCAAATTACCAGTTACAATCTCTCTCTCGTACTCGTAGAACCCGCACGAAGCCGGGTCGGGTGGCTTGTTTAGTAGATAAATATTAAATGTGTCAAAAGTTTGATAGATGCGGACTTTTTGTATGGGAAATAAAATTGTGATTTTTACTGTTTCCCTTCAATTTCTATATATTTTCTTACCTTTTCAACCTTCCCTGGGCTTCCAGAAACCATTCAAAACCAAAATTATCCAACCCGTTCTCGAGTTTTAGCGAGACTAACGAACAGCAATTGATTTTATATATAGGTTATTATTCATAAACGCATTTTAGCTGAAGTGTTGCTATCTCTCCTTTGTCTTCTTCTGTCCTGCACATTTGACAATGCAACTGACAAAGACAAAGCATTCTATAGCGAAAACGTATCTAATGTACGTTTATGAATAAGGGGGCTAGGCTATAGATTATAACATAAAAAAACCTTTCCATTAGGTAAAAGAAAACCATATAAAAGGTAAATATAACATGTGATGTAGCAACCCTGACCAGGTGGTTACCCCAGGTGCGGGTTCAGTGGCCGGTTCAATACAATATACAGAGAGAAATCCTCCGCACCTTATTACGGACGACAGGAAAATTCGTTTAGTGCACAGCGATACGGTTTCTCGCTGAAGTCTAGTCTTTTTTCAAGACTAATTGACATTTGCAATGTCTTCAGCAGTTCAGTCAGAGTTTTTCCCGTTGTTTGTAAATCTTCCTCAAACAGATTCTATATATATATTTTTATATTAAGTAAATCATCTCTAAAATGAAAACAATGTTAAATGTTTCACTTTTTTTATGTAATGGAAGTGGCAAACAATCATGCAGTTCACATTGATGTTAAGTGATGACTGCAGCCTATGTACCTACACCCACACAAAAACCAAGATCAAAATGCAGATGCGTTACCGCTCCTGAGGCCTAAGTAGTTATGCCTCTGAGCCGGAAATTACAGGGCTGTACATTATCACCTGACTGGAACACGATAGAGCTGAATACTACCATTTAGCGGCAACGTAACGTAACTTCACGCCTGTAATCCCCGAAGGGGTAGGCAGAGGTAAATGCATGCATTCAATCATACATGCAAACACCCACGACTCGCCGGTTACGTTTTGTAACGTAGTAGTAGGTATATTAAGTAATGCGGTGGTGCCTACGCCCGCGAGCTCCAACACTGGAGCTCTACCCTTTGGACTTAACTCCTCCCTTTTGGATGTGATATTTCTAAATATATTCTGGCGTCGGGATGTGACAACCCATCGCCCACTAGCGGAAGAATTTTATTCTCATCATCATATCAGCCAGGGGATCTCCACTGCTGAACATAGGCCTCCCTCAATGACCTCCATGCCGACCGATCGGTAGCACCACTCCAAGCATACTTTACATACTGAATTACATATTCGTTCACAAAATAATATTTATTTGTTTAATTAAAAAAGACAAAAAATATAAGTAAAATACGCTTGTTTACACTCACATTACCCAACAAAATGAAGATAAAAGTGTTAATATTGACACCTTTATATAACACAACATAACAAGTTAACACAATGTCCGGTCGACACGGGACACGGGGGATGTCTCCAAAAAGCTTTGTTCATCTGGACATGATGGATCGTTGGATGAATTAACGGCTATCATTACAGTATCATGTGATATACTGATACGAAATTGTATTGGATCACGTAATCGTGTGTTATTATGTAAATTTATATGAAAACGTATCATCCTCAATACGCTATATTATTTTTTCTGATAAAATATGTAAGTATATATTGTTAACCATTATTAATTTACATTTGTTTGATCTGCTTGACATCCGTGAAACACAGGGTCCCAGATGAAAATCAGCGTCAGGTCGATTGATGTTATCGACTTGACATGAAGCTGATCTGGGCTCCCATTTGGATCAGCCGTGAGACTTAATCTCTTTTTTCTTTTTCAATTTTTATTATTTTTCTTTTTGTATAATAATACCTGTGTACCTAATCGTCTGAAAATTTGTATCGTCATGTCTCTGTGCTGTCCAAATAAATGTTTACTTTTCTTTTTTTTTTCTTTTCTACCTTTTTTGGCAATGGGAATGAAATTGATTCTATTTTCAGATGTAATTGAAATGTTGTTTTTGACGGTGTTCTTACATTTATAATAAGTATGAGATTAGCTGTTTGTTACCCGTGGTTTCGCCCGCGTGGATACTATTCTTTGACCGCAGATTTTTGAGCTATGGTAAAACACACGCATGAGGTAATAAACGCAATCTCCGACCTCCCACTGGCTTTCAGTCCCGATTTTCCGGACTCGATGGATAGCAGTAATTTATCTTCATTTTACATATTAGGGTTCTTCGCCCTTAAACCTCCACTGGCCTTTCGTAACTCAAGCTCACCGATTCCCCCCGGTCTCAATAGGAGAGTCACCACTAATGTTGTCTTGTGCCAAGTTCTATTATGCTTGACAATTACTATTTAAAGGAAATCGTTAAATACGTTAAAAAATGAGGACATTTATGGATAACTAGCTGTTGCCCGCGTGTAGGTCGCTTTTCGCATACCTGTGGAAACTCATCAAATCGTCCCATGGCATCTCACAGGAACATTTTTTCGGGATAAAAATAGCCTATAATCTAAGTTAGCTAATACCCTATCTGTATAACAAATTTCATCAAAATCCGTTCAATAGTTTCGGTGTGATTGACGGACAAACATCCAAACATCGAAACAAAGAAACTTTCACATTTATAATATTAGTGTGAAGTGTGATTATGAATAATACCGAATAAGATCGAATTAATTATGTAGTTGTACTTGCTACTAAAAATTAGCGTTCAGCACTATCGTGTCCCGGTCAGGTGGTAATGCACCGCCCCGGATTTCTGGAACAGAGGCATAACAGCATAGGGATTAGTAGCGGCATCGTATCTATATGGAAATCTCTAGTTGTCTAGATGTTTTTAGACTTTTAAGGCTTATTCGAAACTCTATTATACGAAAATCTATGAAAGGCTTCAGATTTAAAAAAAATATCTTCAGCCACCCCTGGACATTATGCATGGTCAATGCACATGTCATGTTCCTTCAGATTAAATTATACTCACTGATTCAACGCGCAGAATCGTTTCCGTAGCAATCAACTCGATTCTTCAAATGCGTTAATCAAAGGGAGTATTTTTCCTATTTACACTCCAGTTCTCTTGAAGAATCACGGCTTTATTACGTTGGTATATGGTCGGTTCTTGTGCGAAAATCTGTGTTTTTATATACCTTTGTGTTGTTCATACAATTTCTTTGTGCGTACGTCCTTGGCAGCTGATAGTAGTCGGAAGAGGGGTGAATGAATAGAAATCATAGTTGACGTGTATTCATTAGGCGATGCCGCGATGGTGTAATTTCTTTTCATATGGATGAAGGACTTAATGTGATATGCTTGGTTATTCCTGTATTCCTGGTACCATAGATTTTACGGGTAAAATCAAATGTATATATCAAGTATAATAAGGGACCCATAACGCCGCTCTGAGGGACTCCTGTTTAAATTTTCTAAAGTTTATTCATGCTGTCACCATGTTTTACATATAATAATGTATACATAAAATATGTCTTTCGTCGAAAAAATTGAAACAGTTGATGGGAAGTTAGTGAGAATTTTGTGAAGGAGTCCATCATGCTACACTCTATCAAATGTCTGGGATACATCCAAGAATACTGCTGAAATATAAAGTTCGAAAGCATTGGTTATTTCTTTCACTAAACTATAATCTTTTGGATACTTATTTCAATTTTATTTTTTTTTCAATTTAAAATTTTATTTGCATATACATGTTTCATGGCATTATGACCAACACATGAACCCTGCAAGGGTATAACAAATTTTTAATGTCCTTAAATAATAATAATATCTAATACATGTCATTACTTATTAAAACATAGAAGGATACTTATAAAATACCAAAAGATATTTTGTAAAATTTTACCCATATAGATTCCGCAAGAAATATTTGCTTGTGTTTGATAAATTTGTTTAAAAAAATAGTTATAAACTGAAGCATCCGATCGAACTAATATCCTTCTGATCGAATTTCGGCCCTGGCGGTCAATGTCAACGTGCATTAGCTAACTGTGCAGGAAATATTATCTGCAAGTGTGTGCGCAAACACAGGTGCACTCTACTCCCAGACTCTTATAGCCCGAGGTTCGGCATTCCGACACAACCGGAGAGACTTTGTGCGCAGGACCGACGGACGGCTTTACGCGGTCTCCGTACAAGCTTCCGGACTACAACTTTTTTTTTAATGTCTTGAAAGTATACAAGTACGGCAAACAAGCATGTAGTTCACATAAGGCAAACAAGCATGTAGTTCACATTGATGTTAAGCGATGACTGCAGGCTATAATCACCCATACAAAGACCCGAGGTCAAAATGCAGATGCGTTACCACTTCTGATTCCTATGGTGTTATGCCTCTGTGCCGGGAATTACAGGGCCGTACATTACCACCTGACCGGAACACTATAGTGCTGAACACTACCATTTAGCGGCAAGATACTTACCGTTGTTCTAAAAGGCAATTATTTACAGAACATTGTCCCTTAATATACGCGACAATACAATGTAAGTCAGGACTGTAGTGTAATAATTCGCTCGCTAGTCTGAAATGAGCATTCTATCAGTACAATGTGAAGGGTTCTTTAGGGTGTTCACACATGGAGATTCTTCATGAGAGAAACGCGGCGGTAACGCCATGATTGATTGGACAACTTTACTGGTAGTAGAGTATCAATGATGGGGCTTGAGAGTGTAGGGATCAGGGATCATCATATTCGAATCAGAATTAGAAATTTATTCATTTAGGGTGACAAGCATCTCTTATGAATCTCAAAAACAATGAAACAAACTATAGTGAACAACTATAGTTTGAAGAAAAATGGAAAGAAAAATTTGACTTCAGGCGAGACTCGAACTCGCGACCTACTGGGAATCTAGTCCAGCCGCTCAACTTATTAAGGGTAAAAGCGACTTCCTTACGATATTCAATAAACTGAAAAGTCTATTATATCGGTTGCCTAACTAGCATAGTTGGTAATAGATGGCGCTGCTGCTACCATAAAGCAATTCAATAGATGTGAAGGAAAGATTTGACAAATCGGGCAGGGCTTCAGTAGCTCAATTGGAAGAGCGGCTGGACTAGATTCCCAGTAGGTAGCGAGTTCGAGTCTCGCCTGAAGTCAAATTTTTCTTTCCATTTTTCTTTAAAACTAAAATATATTTCACAAGCATGTGTTAATGCGAAATAATATAAAAATAACTATAGTTTGTTTTCACACACATGACATTCCACAAATAAAAAATATACCCACTTAATGAAGAATGTCACTAATGGCCGAATACTCAAACGTCAATCAATTTTAAGCAACCCTCAAATGTGCGCTACCTCTATCGTTCGAACGTGTTTTATAAGGACAGAAGACTTTTAAGTTCCACTTAGATTTGAGTGACGTTTGAGTATTTGGCCGTAAGATTAATACTAAAATAACCTTCTACTTGGCGCTAAATGCAAATGTTCAGCGCTGTCGTGTTCCGGTGAGGTGTGTACCACTCCAGAGGTCTAAGTGGTTTTGTCTCTGTGGTATTACAGTCAGTTTGAAACATAGGGGTCCTACATTACCATCTAACCGGAACACGATAGCGCTGCCATTTAGCGGTAGATAGATTAGGACCTACGTCCTTCAGCTCCGTCACTAGGACTCTACCACCAGTAAAACATGTTTCCTCAATTGCCACTCTCATGAAATAAAAACGCGCGTGTACTGCGCGTATAAAATGCCCCACGTGCAAACACCCTTTCGTGCGGTAATCAAGTTGTAATTGTAGTGCTTCAGAGTGAATTGTTGTCCTTATTGAAATACTCGCGTCGGTACAGGGTTTTAATTACCGTATTTTGTCCTCTGCAACCCTGTCGGCCCCTTGAGGAATGCGTTATTAAGCGAGATGAAGTGGTACTGTTGTTTTGATCTGTTTTGTCCCAAATGATATTAAACATTGTGTAATTCTGGATTTTATTTGTTTGTCATTTTTGATTGCAATGGTGTTGATTTGTATGTTAGGTATAATAACAAGGTAATAACTATCACAGAGACATAACAACTAAACATCAATGTGAACTGCATGCTTGTTTGCCACTTCCATAACATAAAAAAAAAAAAAAAAATCTTTGGTCTCACGCAAAAAGCAAAAAATGTATTAACAATAAGAATGTGCCTAATTTTGTGAAGGAAAAATAAATATGGTTTTATTATTATTATGTCTCTCGTCAGCACGGGGTCCAATTTGAACCCCGGACCTTTGTCAGGCTTGCGGCTTTTGGGTACGTGCGTGGATCCAACACGTAGAGAATTAAAAAAAAAATTAAAAAAAAAAACGAGAATTTTGATCTAATTTGTAATGGGTTGCATTCGGCGGGACCTCTCTCTGACTGCATCAATATACCTACAGACACAGACAGGCCCCGCAGAATATTGTAATGAGAATCGGTGTGCCAAACTTTGGGCTATTTGGGTGAACCGGGGGGACTTGCTGGCTGGGCCTTTACTTTTACGTATAATAATATACGTACTTAGTATTGTCTAGCACTAGTCTTTGTGTGGGTGTCTGTGGTGTGGTGGTGTAAAATTGTAGTACGTAGGTTGAAGGGGCCAGGGGCTGGTCTTCAATAATAAATGGGTTGTATCATTAAATAGGCTTTATTGGCAGAATTACACTAGCACATTCGTTTACTGAAGTGACCGTAGTGTTACGCTGTCCGCTGTTCGTCGAGGTCTGTCGTGGCGGCGCTAGTGGCGGGCGGCGCGCGGGCGCCGAGCGACACCGGCTCCGTCGCGTCCCCCGCACCGCCGTCCCCGGGGTGGCCCACACGTGCGTCATAGGCGCGGACGTACTCCCCGGGTTGAAGAGATCTCTTCAATTGATGGGAAGAGGGCAAATGCAGTTAAAGGCACGACGAATGGTGCCTCTTCGTCTTGAGTTCTGCCACTCGCGTCACTCCGTCGACACCGGGATACGTCTGCATGACCCGGCCCAGAGACCAGAGCAGTGGCGGCGCTGTCTTGTCCTTAATTAATTTAATTTATTTATTTGATTCAGATATTAAAATCCATACAGAACAATAATAATAATAATAACCTGGCAACCCTCTTACGAAAAAGTAACATTCCAATTTGCTCCGATTTTATACAATTTTATTTTGCACTCAGAGTTCTTATTTCTTTTATTTTTATTTTTAAAGAAATGAAAGAAAAATTTGACTCAAATTTTTCTTTCATTTCTTTAAAAATAAAAATATATTTCACAAGCATGTGTTAATGCGAAATAATATAAAAACAATTATTAAGGGTAAAAGCGACTTCTTTACGATATTCAATAAACTGAAAAGTCTATTATATCGGTTGCCTAACTAGCATAGTTGGTAATAGATGGCGCTACTGGTACCATAAACCAATGCAATAGATGTGAAGGAAAAATTCGACAAATCGGGCAGGGCTTCAGTAGCTCAATTGGAAGAGCGGCTGGACTAGATTCCCAGTAGGTCGCGAGTTCGAGCCTCGCCTGAAGTCAAATTTTTCTTTCATTTCTTTAAAAATAAAAATATATTTCACAAGCATGTGTTAATGCGAAATAATATAAAAACACTTATTTCTTTTGTTAACAGTGATCAGTTACTTTATAAATACAAAATAAATGCAGTGAATGATGATTTCGAGCATAACAAACTCCATATATGTACAAAAATTGTAATGAAAAAATATGATGACAGACAGTGCAGTGATGACAAATACTGACAATAAATAAATTGTAAAATATGTACAGTGCAAATTAATATAAAACGTTACACGATGGCAACCAACACTAAAATCATGGAATGTTAACAAGGGCCAGAGCCAGAGATGCAGCACGAGCACACCCACCACCACCGGACTCGTCGCTGAGCTCCGCCTCGCAGCCGCCGGACGCCGCTCGCATTGCGAGTGCTGTGTCACCGGCCGCTGCAGTTGCGTCGAGCTCTAGCGACGAGTACTTCTCCCCGGCGCCGTCACCACCACCTGCGCGTCGTCGAGGGAGACCCCGGCCGCCGACTTGCTTAGGACTTCGGGACCAACCGGTCCCGAGTGGGGTCCCCGCTGTCGGTGGTAATGTGCCGCGCATGAAATGGACACCGAAAATTAATGAAAACGTCATGCGCGCATATTTCGGGGCTACAGAGGGGGGAACCAACCTTACTGCGTATCGTAGCCGTATGCTGCCTCTGTTTCAGACCCTCGAACCATCAGTCAACGTGTCGAGCCAACGTCTATCGGATCAGGTGCGTGTCATCCAGCGTGGACGCATGCTGGATGACAGTGTACTTGATCGGCTACGCACCGAGATGCAGGGTTACCGCTCAACCCCCGCCCCACAACTACCTACGGTACCGACGCAACGAAACAATAACGCGAATGCACCGGAACCCGATGATGGGGAGGAGGTAGACCAGGTAACAACTGTAAGTACCCGATGCATTGATCAACTGAGGAGCGCCTTGGAGCATGCTCTTCGTGAATATCGGTCCACTTTGCCCGCGGATAGGCCACGTTTGCCTCGGTTGCCCATGCATAAACGGAATGTGGCGCTAGTGTGTGCTCTGAATTCGCTGTTGCCAGAATACATTGACAACAGCGAAAACCTCAGTGATACTCATTCGATCCTGTACTGCGCGGCTGTCGCGGTGTGCCGTGTAGCTCGTGTCAAGTTACCAAGTCCTGATACAGCTACGCGGCCGAAACCTACAACACCAGTCTGGCAGTGCCGGATCGAGCGGCGTATCGCTGAGGCCAGAGCACTCATTGGCAAGCTGATCTGCTTCAGGATGGGCAATACACGCCCAAGGGTGGTGCGTTTTGTGAGGCGGGCGTTTTCAGGGACTGGAGTCAGCCCCCAGGACTATCCAGCTCGCCTCACAGAGCGCATTGACTTCCTGAAGCAGAAAGTTTATGCATGGGCAAACCGGATTAGGCGTTATAAAGAACGCGTGGACCGGTATGAACAGAATAGCATGTTCCAGGGTGATCAAAGGCGGGTCTATAGACTGTGGGAGCGGCCTAACCAAGGAGTGGCTGACCGGGGTCGGCCGGATGATGACGCTATGCTTTCATTTTGGCGAAGCATCTGGTCGGAACCGGTCGGTCACTCTGAGGGTGGCTGGATGCGGAATGTTGAAAGAGCGTGCGAACCAATTCAGGAAATGAATTCCATAAATATCACAGAAGAAGACGTAGCCAATGCAGTCCGTCCGATGCCGAACTGGAAATCGCCGGGACCGGACGGACTGCACAATTTTTGGTTAAAGTGGCTGCGTAGTTCGCACGCTCGTTTAGCAGTCCAGTTTCAGTCATCTCTGGAATCAGGCTCTCTCCCACAGTTTCTAACGACTGGTGTGACCCACCTGCTCCATAAATCAGGTAGTACCGCGGAACCCAAAAATTATAGACCAATAACTTGTCTACCGACGGTTTATAAGGTTCTTACATCCATTCTGAGAGTTAAAATAACTAAACACATTGAAGACTCCTCCATCTTGTCTCTCTCTCAGAATGGATGTAGGAGTGGGTCCCGCGGTACTAAGGAGCTACTCCTCATAGACATGGCAATTAGCCAGCAGGTTCGTCGCAACCGAAAGAGTCTGTCGACATGCTGGATAGATTATAAGAAGGCCTACGATTCCGTGCCGCATACATGGCTCATGCGGGTCCTGGAGTTGTATAAAATTCATTCAACTCTTCGGGCCTTTCTGGGCTCATGTATGCTGCAGTGGAGTACGGTTCTTCGCTATCCAGGGTCTCGGCAGCCCCTGGCGGTTGGCGAACCTGTGAGAATTGCCAGGGGCATTTTCCAGGGCGATAGTCTGAGCCCCTTATGGTTTTGCCTGGCCCTGAATCCTCTCAGCACGCTGCTAGAGGCTTCGGGGCTTGGCTATCGGTTGCGAAGAGGTGGTCGGACGATATCTCACCTGCTATACATGGATGACCTGAAATTGTTCGGTTCCAGTAATGCCAACCTATCTGAGCTACTGAAGGTAACTGAAAACTTCAGTAACTCTATTAGGATGGAATTCGGAATCGAAAAATGCGCTGTTATGCATGTACGACAGGGGCAGATAATGGAATCCGAGGGAATGAATCCCCCGGGTTCCATCCCGTTCCGAAACCTCTCTGCCACCGAGAGCTATAAGTACTTGGGTATGGCGGAGGCCTTAGGTATACGCGAGGTCGAGATGAGACAATCGTTGAGGGAACGTTTCTTTGGTCGCCTGACAAAAGTACTGAAAAGTCTTTTGTCGGGCGGTAATAGGGCCAATAGCCTTCAACGGTTGGGTCATGCCGGTCTTGCTGTACTCCTTCGGCATACTCAAGTGGACTCAGACCGAACTGGATGCCCTTGACAGGCGAGTTCGCTCTTTACTGACAGCGCACCGCATGCATCACCCACGGTCTTCGGTGATGAGATTATACATCCCACGGAGATGTGGGGGTCGTGGCGTTCTAAGCGCTAAGACCCTACACAACCGTGAGGTGTGTAATCTCCGAGAATACTTCCTGACCGCCGGCGGAGAGATGCATCGGGATGTGGTGGCGGTCGACAGCGGACTCACCCCACTCTCTTTGGCTAAAAAGAACTGGCGCAAACCTGAGGTGCTCACGACTAACGACCGCAGGATTGTATGGCAAGGCAAGGAGCTACACGGGCGTTTTTACCGGGCCCTCCATGGGCCCGATGTAGATTTCTTAGCGTCTGTGGCCTGGCTGCGATTCGGTGACCTCTTTGGGGAAACCGAAGGTTTTGTTTGTGCAATTATGGACGAAGTGGTAATGACCAACAACTACCGGAAGTTTATCCTGAAGGATGGAACGGTCGACATATGTCGGGCATGCCATCGACCGGGTGAATCAATCAGGCATATTGTTTCCGGCTGTTCGAGTCTTGCCAACGGCGAATACTTGCACAGACACAACCAAGTAGCCAGGATAATCCATCAGCAACTTGCCTTGAAATACGGTCTTGTAGCCGCGGAGGTGCCGTACTATAGGTATGTGCCCGACCCAGTTCTGGAAAATGACCATGTCACGATGTATTGGGACCGATCTATCATCACTGACAGGACTATTGTTGCCAATAAGCCTGATATAGTGGTGATAGATCGCTCGGAGC